>JASEVX010000006.1:8947239-9173527 GCA_031761405.1 Serripes groenlandicus | reverse complement strand
AACAACGTTTATGCCAATATTAAAACAAGCGTACACTCGTTGGAGCCTTGCTCCTATATAAATATTGGAATTCAAACATCAACAGTGTATATAGGCAAACTGTAGTTTAACACATACACTATCATGAAGGAATGGACAACCAGTGCTAGATTGTTTCTAAAATATCTTTGATTGTTGTTTAATTAGTGTTTTATGACGTTTTCAACATTATTTTAGTTATATCACGACAACAGTTCACTTAGTCATGATCCCTTGGTAAACACACCAGTACTAGGCTAGGAAATGTGCCTTGCCAAAGGACACTCCGTCATGACTGTCGTGCTGCGACTGGGGATCGAACCCGTGACACCGGTTTCAATTCCTCGACACTAACCAATCGACCACGAACGATCCCTAAAATAAAATTGTTTTAATAATTGGCGAACTGCGTAGAACCAGATTAACCTGGCTGGTTATTATTATTATTATAAATTATCATAATAATAATGATGACGAGAAGAAGATGATTTGGATGAAACAAAAAGTAGTAGAAGAAGAATATAATATAAAGAAAAAGTAGTAGAAGAAGAATATAATATAAAGAAAAAGTAGTAGAAGAAGAAGAAGAATATTATAAAGTGATTACCATTAAATTATGAAGATATCAATATTGACTGATCAAATCGCCTACATCCTATATCTCTTCCTTCTTTATCTTCGTTAATTACACACACACACTCAACGAAAATCCAGGATCCGGGATGTGACGAATTTCATACGTTTACAATATTTAAAGGGACACTCTCGCATGTGTGTGTGTGGTTGGGGGGGGGGGGGGGGGGGGGGGGGGGGGTGGGGTATGTTTTTATTGTTATTACTGCTGTAGCATTTGTACTTTGAATCGTTATTAACGTGAAATGATTTGCAAAATATCACATTTCAACATAGAGATACATATATATAATATATATTCTGATATAGTAAATATTTACCCTAACCGGAATTCAACATGTGTCTCGGCTTTAACCATGTGATGTATTGTAATCATTTACCCAGTATACCTACGAAGTAACATTATTTTTGCACAGTTTCATGTCTTTACAAATTGAACTTTTTGTACAATTAATACTAAAAGTATTTGAATACGTATGATTTGCTTTATATCGATTTGGAGTATGTATTGGGATAGTTCTTGCTAATTGAATAGTGTGACTATCAATCTCGTGATACAGTCCCTTTAAGCTGTAGTAATTATCTCGGATAAGGCTAAACAACCTCTTTATGTATTCTAATATTCAATATAAATTAACTCTGTTTAGTTTTGCATTACATTGAGTATGTAATATTGACATATGTCGCGTTAATTTGGGAGCATAAACATATCAGGGAAAAACTGATCACTTCAGTGCGCAATCGTTGATGGGTGAAATGGCGTTATAGTCACTTCCTTTGAATATCGCGGATTCTTGCCATGAACACGAGTCCTATGATTTACTTTTAGTTGGCGCATATAAACCAGAATGAGTTTCCCTGGACATGATTTACAGTAAACCTTAGTTCTTATCTGCGCACGCACTTTGACTCATCCTATGCATTAGACGACGTTTCAAAACATTGTGGGAAAAAGAGAAAATAATAAAAATGATTAATTTCTCCTTAAGCTACATTTTTTCTATACAATAAATATACCCTTTAATTATCAGATTTTCAAAACGAAATGCTCAGATGTCTTGAAGGTCGTCTGTTGCTGATTTTTGATATAGGGGAAATGGTTTAGTTTGCTGTATTATGGTTTGAAATCTTGTAAAAATAGTAAAGTTCCGCGATATTATTATTATTATAAGAATTTAAAAAAAACCATGCCAACATATTTTCAAGGTCGTGTGTTGCTGATTCGTGATTGAGTGGAAAGGGATTAGTTTTCTTTATTATGGTTTGAAGACTCTTAAAAATAGTAAAGTTATACGATATTCGGATAAACCAATGATACCGACGACAGTTTTGATACGTTAAGCGGGAGACTAGTGATAACATCAAGAAAGAAAGAACAATTGATCAAAGTTAGCAGGATCTCTTTTCCCACAATGTTTTCAACTCGGTATTTACATAAAGCTTCCTGTTGCTAGAAAGACACATTCACATCATGTGATCGGCGTGAATAATAGAACACCGGAAAAATGATCAAATTGAGACGTAAAACAAGTACGTTGAAGTGATCACTTAGATTTTACATTTTCTTTAATCCTTTCCCACATACGTCAATTCTGCAGAAACGAAATTTAAAACACCGAGGTGAAAATATGGGACATCTCTTTAAATGTAATTTTAACTCTTTCCCACATACAACAGTTCTGCAGGAGACGACTTTGAAAACATCTAAGCCACAACACAGAACATATATATAGGTGACGGTACAATTGCTGACAAAAATTGAAAACACTTTTGCATAAGGAGTAATTGCTCGTTTCGATTGATTTCCTCTTTTAACTACTTTTAATTACTCATTATACGTACTTAATTGTGTCAGATGTTTTGTACTGGAAGATTTTATAAAGTTTTCACAAAAATTGCATTTAAGGAAAATAACCACCGCCCTCTGGCGGCCATATTTTTCATCGGATTGGATTTTTTAAAAAGTCTTGTTAAAAGATCTCCCACAGTGCATGTATGCCAAATGATGTTTAAAATCGATACTTTGATTGTTAAAGCGTTGTCATTTACCACACTTTCTGATGCCGCAGTTACCAAAGTTCTACATGGAATTAAGTTATTTGCACAACTTTGAAAGAGGACCACCTTATATGAAACTATATTAAAATTGGAACTTCGGATAAGGAGAAAATGTATTTTGTAAGAACATGTGATCAGACAATCAGACTACAACGACCGACGCCGGATGGTGAGTGATCACAATTACGAAAGACCGGTGGTAACTTCCAAACTTCACATTTCAAACTTCAAACTTCACACTTCACACTTCACATTCACTTCACACTTCGCACTTCACACTTCACACTTCAGACTTCGGACTTCACACTTCACAATTCATAGATAATATGTTTGAAGTGTGATGTTTGAAGTCTGAAGTCTGAAGTCTGAAGTATGTAGTTTGAAATTCAGACTTCATACTTCACACTTCATAGATAATATGTTTGATTTGAAATTCAGACTTCGTACTTCACACCTCATAGATAATATGTTTGAAGTGTGAAGTGTGAAGTGTGAAGTGTGAAGTATGAAGTTTGAAGTTTTGAAGTCTGAAGTATGAAGTTTGAAGTATGAAGTGTGAAGTATGAAGTGTGAAGTGTGAAGTATGAAGTATAAAATATGAAGTTTGAAGTCTGAATTCTGAAGTATGAAGTTTGAATTGTGAAGTGTGAAGTGTGAAGTGTGAAGTGTGAAGTTTGAAGTGTGAAGTGTGAAGTTTGTAGTCTGAAGTATGAAGTTTGAATTGTGAAGTATGAAATTCAGACAACATACTTCACACTTCAAACTTCACAATTCACACTTCAAACATATTATCTATGAAGTCTGAATTTCAAACTTCATACTTCAGACTTCAGAATTCAAACATATTATCTTTGAAGTGTGAAGTATGAAGTGTGAAGTGTGAAATGTGAAGTATAATGTTTGGAAGTCACCACCGGTCTTTCGTACACAATAGAGTAGCCTGCACTTCGTGCTTAGAGTGCTAAGGTGAGCCAAACCGGAAAATTTATCATCGGACATACTTGGAAGCTGTGTTCTTCACTTACGTTTTGTGAACTTCTCTTTTGGAACTATTAGTTTTGATTTGATTGAAACGTATTGTTTTAGTTGTATAACACTTTACCAAAATCGATCTAAAAATGAATGGCCGGACAAGTTGAGTGATAAACTCAAGCAATCCCAACATATTCAAGGACTATATTTCTCGAATAACGTTTACGTTTACGACAGTTCAACTTTATAAACTCGATACACTGCATGCTCTTCAAACTGAATTGGAATATTGATTGCTACAGCTATCATATTTGCCCAAATACTAGTGTTAATTGCAAGTAACATATATTCAGATACAGCTGGCATTAATGCTTTCATGTCGTTGCTATATGATAGTTTGTTTGTTCGTTTGTATGATGTTTCACGCCGCTTTTAGCAGATACTCAATCAGATGACGGCGTTACCAACACTACTGGTTCATATATTCAGAAAAAGCTGGCATTAATGCTTTCATGTCGTTGCTACATGTACATGTATATATAGTTTGTTTGTTTTTATGATGTTTCACGCGGCTTTCAGCAGATGTTCAGTCAGATCACGGCGTTACCACTACTGGTTCATCTATCCTGACACCAGCGTGTTGGTCGTTATCCCATTCCTACAATCCTGAGGACCAAACAGGGAAAGCCATTATTACAATTTATTGTTGAAGTCTTCGGTATGACCCAGCCGGGGATCGAACAATCTGCGACCTTCTGCACCCGAAGCAGACGCTCTTTCACTACACAACCGAGGTGCTCTGTAATATGTAATACTTATAAAGTCAATCAGTCGTTAGCTATTCCAGTATTTCGGTTTTGTTGTCGACATAAGTATGTCCCTCCAATTCACATGAATGAACTGTAATCACAATATGTAGTGTTTTGGTAATATTTAATTTAGATAAAATATAAAACTGTAAAAAAAAGAATGAATATACATAATAAATATTTAATTTTACCCTAATACATTGCTACCAGAAGACTAATAAACATATGTTCCTCTGGCTGGCGTCAATAGCGATTTTTATGTTTTTTTTATGATTCCATCTTTTCCCGTTAGTGTCATTCTTGCTCTTATAATGTAAAACATGTAAATGATACGTTGATCTAAGCTGCTGTTTAATCAGCTTGCTGCCCATATGTGTATATTTCGTTATTTGAATAAATGACAATTTGTTGTAATTTTTCTGCTTATTAGTAATGCCGGAAAACATAGCAGATATACAAGCGTGTTATACCAGGTTGCACATTACCAATATGTTGGTTATTGCTGGAAACACGCGTTGGACATAGAATAATATTATTTGCAAAATAATTGCATTTAGGGCGACAAGGGATACACTTGTTATGTCATACTACTTCCTGATTATCTTCTAAGCCGATGACCAATCAACTTATCAAGGCCCCGGTTATCCGCAATGCTGACGGTCTCGTGACCTCATAAGCTGTGCAAACGTCCGTATTTGTATATGTCCCAGTTCCGTTATGCTGTTCATGAAAGACAGACAAGCATTCGATTCATTTAAAAAAGAAGAGACCCCCCCCCCCCCCCCTCCTCCTCCTTTCTCCTCAATAACTGACATTAATCTGTCATTTAAATACTTAAAGGTTTAAATTCATTTCATTTCAGTGTGGTGTAGTCAGAGTTATATTGTTGTATATCACTTTTATGCGCATAGGTGTTTATTTCGTCATTTAAATAAAGGACAATTTTCATTCTATCCCTTTTGTCTGTAAATTATTAATGCCGGAAAACATAGCAGATATACAAGCGTGTTATACCATGTTGAACATTATCAATATGTTGGTTGTTGCTGGAAACGTTGGACATAAATAAACATGAGTGAAGTGTAAACATACTATGTTGTGGTTCATATGTTTATGTTAGATTAAATAGATCCTGTAAAATTAGGAAAATAATATACATAACAATTACTTTCATTTTATCACGAAACATGACTTACAGAAGATTAGCTTACCAATATTAAAAATATGTCACTTTAATACAAACGAATGAAGTGTAAACACAATATGTTTTGGTGCATATATTTATGTTTGATTTAAATATTGTCTGTACAATTAGAAAATAAATATACATATAAAAAAAATAACTAATTCTAAAATATACATAACATTTAATAAACTTTATCATAAAACATAGCTTACAGAGGTTTACTCTTGGTAGGAATTGAGTTATGACAAAATATAATCATCATATGTGGTAAGGCCTGTGCGACAGTTTACTATCATTTGTGGTATGACCTGTGCGACAGTTTACTATTATTTGTGGTAAGGCCTGTGCGACAGTTGACTATGATTTGTGGTATCGCCTGTGCGACAGTTGACTATTATTTGTGGTATCGCCTGTGCGACAGTTGACTATGATTTGTGGTATCGCCTGTGCGACAGTTGACTCTCAAACTAAGAGTAAAAAGAGATGAAATGAGCCGGTCGATGGGATTAAAGTAGAGGTTGACATATGGGTGCAGGGTCGCTTCCGTTGATCTTGTCCATTTCCTCACCCTTTCTATATATTCTCCACAAGTTCATGGACTAGTCTATTCGTGTGATAGTAATACGGGAACAGTGTAAAGCATGATCAGACTGTGCGGATGATAAAGCTGATCTCGATCTACACTGTTAACAGTAACCAACGTTTACCATTTCCATTGGCTCTCATTACAATACAAGTTCAACTATATACACGTAAAGGCAACTTTGCACATTCAAATTGACAGATTCTTTTAGTTTTTAACGTTTCATTGTTATTTGGGAGTGATGGATTACTGCCGCTTTCACTTCTTTGGTTTGCATTTGTATTGGTCCATGACAAATAAATTATACACTTTTTTAACAATTAGCATACACGTCGTCTTTGTAAAATGTGCTGTGTATGGCATCGTATATGTATTTGTACTGCTCCTGAAGGAAAATGAAATGAGAAATTTAGTTTAGAAGTATTCATAACCATTTCCCACATGTAACAAATATTCAGCTGATGAATCTATAAGTTAAGTTATAATTATTGAATACAATTGAAAACAGTGGAGTCAATGGAGATATTTCTAATTATGAGCAATTTATCCGTTTTTCAAATTGTTTTCAAAAGCCATCTGCAGTATAGGTGTATGAAAGAGTAAAATTGGTATGTATAAGAAGCTAAAGGTCGAAACGCATTCCATGTGATCATGATGAGCGCCAGTAGGTGGAAAATACAATTTGAAAGTCTCTATCTTAATAAGGATAAATTCGATATTGTTTTGTTATTTACACAGTTTGCAATGGTATTTTCGTTTCATAAGTGATGAATATGATATTGTTTTGTTATTAAATTTTACAATGATATTTTCGTTTAATGAATGATGAATTCGATATTTTTTTGTTATGTACAAAGTTTGCAATGATATCTTAGTTTCATGAGTGGTACTTTCGTTATTTTTTGTTTTGTATTGACACATCTTTGATTGATATTTTCGTTTCTTTATTAAAATATACGATATTGTTTTACGCGCAAAGTTAGGCATGATCGTTATGTGTCTATGGTAATAGATACGATATTGTTTACGCACAAAGCTATACATGAGCGTCGTGTCTATAGTGAAAATACGCTATTGTTTCGTGTTCAACGTTAAGCATGATAGTTTCGTGTCTTTAGTGCTGACTTCGAAATTGTTTTACATACGAAATTTTGGGGAAAATATTTTTGTTTCTGAAGTGATAGATACGATATTGTTTTACTTAAACAATTTGGAATGATATTTTCGTTTCTAAAGTAATAGATACGATATTGCTTTACTTACAAAGTTGGGAATGATAGTTTCGTTTCTCTCCTTCATCATTTTGACTGACTGTATAATGTTTATATGCCCTTCATCTCTTTTCATTCGTTCTAATTCAGCCAGGAGAACACATACCAAACCACTCCTATCGAAATCATCGCTAAAATATACACAAAACAAATATATATTTCGCGGTTAACGGCGAATACTAGTAACACTTTTTCCTGGTACACATCACTTAAATCTGTGTAAGTGTTGTGCAGGAAATGACTTTAGCAAACTTTATAAACATTTTCTCATTTTCCAACAATGTTTCCTTAACTTTATTAAAGCTTAACTTATCTTAATATCACAAATACTTCCTTTATAATTATACAAATTAGAGGACTCTAAGGTTATCATATTAGGTAAATGGTTAACGCGTCCACTTTGTTTGATGCACAAGTACTTCAGTGATCAGTCCGCCTGTTCGTTGGTTCAACCCCAGGTCGGATTTTATCAAATACAGTTTAAATGGTAGTAATGGCTGACCTCCTTGGTACTCAGGGTTGCAGGGTTAGCATTACGACTGACTGGCTGCTGTCAGGATAAATGGAAAGCGGCTTAAAGCACCAAAACATCTACCAATCAGTGGAACAGTTACTCAGTTATCGATTGCCAATTTACAAATCAAACTGCAGCTACTTTAAAGAAACAGAAAGTTCATTGCTGGAATGACAACTTTAAAGTAGCTGTTGTTTGATTGGTGAATTGACAACGCGAGCAACCAAGCGTTTTCCTGAACGCATGGCTTATTTGCTGCAGAAGTATAATTCAGATTGCGAATCGTCGGAAACAGCATGACCGAATCTGTAAGTCTTTAAAATCAATTTTTCCAAATAAATATTCATTGCTTAAAATCATCAATCTATAATATGTACTTTTGCCATGTCTGTCTTTGCAATCCAACCCACGTACAATCATGAACGTACCTAGGCTGCACTTGTTCGAGTGCATTGAACCGAAGGAATTACTACGAGTTCGCGGCCAATTAATTTCCATAGTTGTCAAACACTGGAATGCTTGTTTAGTGTTTCAAATATACAACAGAAGCCGGAGATTTAGATTTGCAAAACATAGCCGTAATCAGTGATCTGCCGGATTTAAAATACTATGTGACTTGCTGCTTTCTACCTTTTGAAAATTGTTTTGAAATGATCATTTGTAACGTTTAATCAAATTTTCAGAAATAAAGTAAACCCTAAATATGAAAATATAGCAATATAACTATAGCGGTCGTGTTGGACCTATACAAAACTGCATTGTCCGTTGTAGTTTGACTACAAGGTACATGATAAATGCTAAATAAAGCTTACCCGCAGTGTATTAGAACCGGTTGTGTTGGGGTCAGACGTTTCTCTCTGTTTAGAACTACTTCGAGAAAATCTATCATGGATTTGGAATCCTTCGGAACAGTTGTGTTGTTATCCCAGGATTGGTATGCAAATTGTGATACATTGACTGGACCGTCAGTCTGTCAGACAAAACACAAGTATCACAATTATTGATACAGTGAAACTTTATACAAGACAATTAGGTCTAGACGAGACATGCTTGAGGGATTTGTGTTCGTTGTTTTCATTTGTTTATCAATTTAATCCATATCAATCGGAGTCAAGTTTCTGGCGGCTGATCAAATATTTCGACCGCCTCTGTGGTGTATTGGTAGAGCGTCCGCCTCGAGTGCGAGAGATCGTGGCTTTGGTGCCCGGTCGGTTCATACCAAAGACTTTAAAAATGGTAGTGATGACTGCCCTCCTTGGCGCTTAAGGTTGCGGGGGTAGCATTACAACCGACTGACTGGTTTCAGGATAAATGTACCAGTGGAACTGGTAACTTACCCAGGAAACGCCGTGATATAACTGAAAATGTGTTGATAGCGACTTAAAACACCATACAATCAATCATTCACAACTACAATCTGTAGAAGGAGAATGTGAGAACATTTTGTTAAAATATGAACAGTCTCCATAAATGAAGTTGTAATTAAAGACTAAATATATCGTGGCAATATGAGACATTGTTTAATATAGGCATTTTCCTTTGGCTGCATGTACATTGTTTTCAAAGGTCGTCTTCTATAGATGTGTCAAAATTCTTCCGCACGTTGGAAAAAGTTAAAGGTGTCCAAAAAATCGTTTCGTTTCAAATCAAGATATAAGCGATACATAATAAAACATATAAAACAAATAAAACAGCTTGTCGTTAAGGAAAACTGTTTGAAATGTTTCTCGATAGAACTGTTACTAAATGTTGACATTATTTTTCTTTTGTCTCTATCATCAAACAATATTCGGATATTTTCATGTCTTTCAATTCAACCATAACATACAAAAAGTCTTAAACTGTCGTATGTGAGCTACTTTTGACAATAAGTTTCATTCTTCAACTCTACCACACGGAGAATTCCGAAGGGCGATACCGTGGTCTGTTACCCCGAGGTTGAACGATGTTTGAAATTAAAAGGACAATCTGATTGATTTAGTCTATTCAAGCAACTGGCTGCTTCTCCACATACATGTCTAGCCCATACTCACAATGATAATTTAAGTGCACATGGCTTTTTATGTGAAAAGCTAACATTGGTAACGGAGTTATGCTACGGACAAAGAAATATTTACATAAAAGGGGAAGATAAATAATCAAAGCGCTGAAGGCACTGAATTTGTTTGGGTACATAAAACTGTTCAAACATTTGCATTTGCATAGATGTGTGATTTATAAACTGCATTGTTTATAAATATTACAACTTCGGGTAAAAGAATAAATGACGCATCCGTTAAAATTAAATGCCATTTTAGTTGTCTATAAAAAATAAATCATGAGACATACATGTGAATATTATATTTAATTTCCAAGTTTCAAAAGACATGTGTTTGTGAAACACTGATGCCCCCGAATGGTAACATCTAGGTCAAAGGTCAAGGTCGCCAGGTGAAAAATGTTGGTACTGATAGAAAGGCCATGTCAAAAGGAATACACATGTGAAATATGGTAGCCGTACCTGTTATGGTTCAAAAGTAGTGGTCAAGGTTATTTTTTTTTCGAGAATGGCAATATCTAGGTCAAAAGTCAAGGTCGCAAGTTGAACAATTTTGGTACCGACAGAAAGGTCATGTCACAAGGTATACACATGTGAAATATGGTAGCCGTACCTGTTATGGTTCAAAAGAAGTGGTCAAGGTTAAAGTATTTTTTCGAGAATGGCAACATCTAGGTCAAAGGTCAAGGTCGCAAGGTAAAAAATGTTGGTACTGACAGAAAGGTCATGTCACAAGGTATACACATGTGAAATATGGTAGCCGTACCTGTTATGGTTCAAAAGTAGTGGTCAAGGTTAAAGTTTTTATCGAGAATGGCAACATTTAGGTCAAAGATCAAGGTGAAAAAAATTTGTACTGACAGAAAGGTCATGTCACAAGGTATACACAAGTGAAATATGGTAGCCTTACCTGTTATGGTTCAAAAGTAGTGGTGAAGGTTAAAGCTTTTTTTTGAGAATGGCAACATCTATGTCAAAGGTCAAGGTCGCAAGGTCAAAAATGTTGGTACTGAAAGAAAGGTCATGTCACAAGGAATACACATGTGAAATATGGTAGCCGTACCTGTTATGGTTCAAAAGTAATGGCCAAGGTTAAAGTCTTTTTTCGAGAATGGCAACAACAAGATCAAAGGTCAAATTCGCAAGGTAAAAAATGTTGGTACTGACAGAAAGGTCATGTCACAAGGAATACTCATGTGAATTATGGTAGCCTTACCTGTTATGGTTCAAAAGTAATGGCCAAGGTTAAAGTTTTTTTCGAGAATGGCAACATCTAGGTCAAAGGTCAAGGTCGCAAGGTCAAAAATGTTGGTACTGACAGAAAGGTCATGTCACAAGAAATACACATGTTAAATATGGTAGCCGTACCTGTTATGGTTCAAAAGTAGTGGTCAAGGTTAAAGTTTTTTTCGTGCAGACAGACAGTCAGACAGACAGACGTGCAGACATACGTGCAGACAGACGTGCAGACGTGCAGACAGGCCAAAAAACTAGATGCCCACTGAATCGGTGATTCCGGGGGGCATACAAATGGATAACCATTATGGCCCCGACTCACTCATTTAAGTATTTACCAATTTGTGTTACAAAAAAAATCACAATTGACCAAGGGTTTTCTAAAATCTTACTCAAAAGCTTCCTGCTTAACAAGAGATTTTTCAAGTTTTCACTATAGCCATATAAGGCCAAATAGCCCTGCCCCCTGGTGGCCATGTTTTTCGACCAATCAACATGGCTTGGAGGAATCTGATAGATGGTCTCCCAATGAACATTTCTACAAAAAGAGTTGAAAATTGGCCAAACAATTTCGGAGGAGAAGATTTTCCAAGTTTTTACTATAGCCATATTAGGCAAAAAAGCCCCGCCCGCTGGCGGCCATGTTTTTCGACCAATCAACTTGGCTGGAAGGAATCTGATAGAGGGTCACCCTAGGAACATTTCTACAACATTATTTGAAAATCGGCTTGACACTTTTGGAGGAGAAGATTTTTTTGAGTTTACACTATAGCCATATAAGGCAAAAAAGCCCCGCTCCCTGGCGGCCAAGGAACAATTCTTTAAAATAATTTGAAAATCTGCCAATCAGTTTGGTAGAAGAAAAGGAGATCACAATAACTAACTTTCAGCACTTCGTGCTCAGGTGAGCTAAAAAAAAGAAACATCTATCCAAATGAAAGAGTAATTGAAATCATGTAGAAAATATTGTGGAAAAAGGCAGTACTAATATTTATATGAGCACTTTAAAAGAAACATGCTTCAGACTTCAGAGGCTTTTAAATTCATTTGCATTATAAAAGGATTAAATGCTCCAGAGAAAACCAAGAAAAATACCTTTGCCGTCCGCATTTTACTCTACAGTATACACCTAAGCTGGCCGCTGTTTCCTTTAAAGGGTGTTTAAGCTTACCAAATTAATTAAGGATGCGTGACCATTCACTGTTAATTACCATTGTGTACGAGTGTCATTCCAAACAAATTATAAATGTAACCCCTTTTCCCAATAAACCTATCATATACATTTATGTATTTGTAACTTGCCGGGATGTGTCGATACCGTCATGGTACAATGTGATATATGCACAGTTGGTTTCACAAATCTTGTGTTAATGCACCGGTGGATATGTTGACAACAGATGCGGAACTTTAATTGTAATTTTTGTTAATTATTTGGCTATTATAAGGATAAGATATGTTATTAAATTGGCAACATTTAAGTTTTTTACTTATAACAGCCTTCAAATACAAATTTGGTTTATACGACGGTAAAGAAAGGTTATGGGAATTAAGAAATTGTTTAAATAAGCAAATTCTCCTTTTCCCACAATGTTTTCAATATATGTTGCTTTTTACTGTTTACACAGCAAGAAAAAAACATTTAACTTATTTGTTATAGATTAGTATTATTGTTGTATATATATATAATTACTAGAAACAGTGTTGTATATATATATATACTTATTGTTTATTTGTTATTTAAATTGTTCTGTCCCTTCCAAGTACCCTACAGAATAGAATGTTGCATGGATCATTTGCCTCGTAGTATGGCACATGGAAAAACTATTGAAAGTTACAAAGTAGAAAATGAAGATGCCAAACAATAACTAGAACCCATGACCCTTCAATCGATTGTAAAGGAGAGGATATAATTGAAGCAAAACCTATGGCTAGTTACTAGCAACCTATTCTATTCTTGCAATGTTTTCAAATTTCGTCCGCTGCAGATGCGTCAAAAGACATTTACTTGTCGGAAAATCAATCCATCAATTCTCGTTATTGATATCTATAGATATGATATAAAGAGGAAAGTCGTTAAAATACTTCACAAAGAGATTCCATTTCAGCATGATCTCGATTTTTGGGTTAATCTATATCACTGATAAAAGCAATCAAACACATTATATATTTAAAAAGAAAACCCCGGATATGATCATATGTTAACAAATTATACACATTTGCCCATCTTTAATTAAACATTTTTTACAACAAATCATAGCGTCCGCAGATTTGCTCTATATTCTATAGCGTCCGCATTTTCCCTCTATATTGCATTTGTCCGCATTTTCCCTCTATAATGTATTTGTCCGCAGATCGCGTCCGCACTTTAGACCCTCCCCCCATACCGTCGTATTTATAAATAGAATTCGACGATCACGATTTCTCTGCAAATGTGTTACTCTCATTTTAAATGCATTTTAAGACGCACATATTTGCTTTTTAATTCTTTATACTATATTTATATGGCCGACAAGGCACAAAGAAAATATTTTCAATTCTGTTTTTATTTCTTTGGTTTACCAAAGAAGTATAGTTACGGGAAACTCAGGGCTAACCTCGTTAATTCCAGTTCTCATGTTGCCTACGCCTGAATGTAGTTCTACCAATATGCACTGCATTTTCAAATAATTCAGCATTATTGATAAAGAAACACAATAGTTATCTTATAAGTTGTATAGTGTCGTCTAGTTTTTGGAAAGGAATTTCGTATTGATATGTAATAGAGTGTTTTAAATAATCGAACGCGGTAGAATTGATCCTTACACTTATTTCGACCGAAGTACACACAACCGATTTGCCGATACACCGGTACCAAATGATTAGCCTACGCGCAATGTAGTACCTGATTTTAAACGCTTACGCTTGAAGTACAATCAAAGGAACCCAGTAATTGCTGAAAATTGAAAAAAATATAATTAGGATTTAATTAATCTTCAAAAGCGCATTGACATATGTATAATTGATGGTCTTTTATAGCGCAAGAATATACTAACATATGCTACCGGAAATTCCCATATGTAGTAGGTAACTTCAAATATGGGGTACGTGTTAATACCGGAATATACTGAATATACAGAAATAGACTTTAATATACTGAAATACACTTGTGTTATTACACAAATAAGCATTTTGAATCGACTCATGGCCTTTTATATGTATCAATACCGCTTAGAGTTGTTGGTCAGTCCGATTAAAAAATGAATTAACACTACACAACAATAAAACAAGTAAAGTGTGAAATACACAATCCTGTCAAAAGGATAAAACGGGTGTAAAGTTGTCAGCTGACAAGATGGAATCCAACCCGGGAAAATTTCAACAAATATGAAGTAATGAAAGACAATACTTTTCTGTGCTGTATGTCGATTCAAAACTGATTATTTGTGTACTACACGAGTGTACACGAGTGTAATTCAGAGTATTTCGGTATATATTCAGTATATTTCGGTATATTTCAATGCATTCCGGTATTTCCCACGTATCCCGAGCGTGCAAACCTGTTATGTTTTCGTTTTCCTTTTATATGCAATTTCGGTGTTTTGAAATAAGTTGCATAGCCTCTCTTTAAGTATTATTTCTGTGTTTTGCTTTTATAAAAAAATGTGATTGTTCAATTGAACTGTCAATCTGCCATGTTGTTTATTTGAAACAAAGTTATCTTCGTACCCTAGTTATTTTGTACTCATTTTGACAGCTATTTCTACTTTCGTTAAAGTGTTACAAACTCCTTTCAATAACTTTCATTTATAGAAATATGCCTTAATAACACCTCAATAAAGTCGTCTTTCTTTTGTATCTGGGAAAGGATATTTAATTGATGTGTGATGCAATTTTTGTTTTAAAATGTGTGTTGACTCGTGTTATTGTTACTGATTTTCCAAAGAGTTAAATTTTTCATTCAGTTAACAGGTTTTTAAGTATATTACTATAACATAAAAAAACTCTCTGACACCAGGCGCGTATCTGGACCGAATAGGATTTGCAAGCCGCTATACAGAAATCATGCATGTACTTTAATGAATTAATTATTGATATGAAGAAAAGTAGAATCAAGAAAATAATGTACAAGCTTGGGCTTTTTGGCGTAACAGCAGCTACGTGCCTGGACACAAGTATTGTAGTTAAAAAACCCAGCTGCTTTCCCCTTTATCATTGAGGCCTAAGTTACGCTAATCATAGTTGGGAAATGCTATATAGTCATTAATATTTTATGAGTCGCCTGTTGAATTTCACACAATTGGGTAAAAAGGCGAAAAAGTATCTTGAAGATTTAATTTATTAACCTTTTGTTTTATTTTCCAGTGCTGTAACACATCATTTATAAATTTCCAATGTGACAGAAGTTCCCAGAAGGATGGATCGGATGGAGCTATCATAGCCAAAGTCAGAAAATTGTGGTCCATTGGATCTGAAGGCTGTAAACAATCAAACTGTTCCAATTGTTTCCCTACACAGCTGGTGTTTGGGGATTTAAAAACTGTGACGACATGAACAAACTCCAACACATGGCTATACAAACATTTCTGGGCATCGAAAGCAAACTTCTTTTATTGCCCTGGACGGTGAAACAGGACTTAATAGCCCACTCTACAGAAGACACTGATATAATTTGTCTTTGGCATAGACTATCTTGCTTACCTGTTTCACGCGTTGCACATTGCGTTTTGTCTGGGATAAAGGCAAAACAACGCTTTCAGGGGACACGTGGCAGACGTTAAGCAAATACTGGAGGACAACTACCTCATAAACCTTTTTGATGTTTATACCATAAAAGATGTGTCGCGTGAATACATAATTAAGTGTTTGAACCTTAGTATGAGACACAAGCTGGAAACAACCTGGAGAGATGGGTTATATCAATCGCGAAAGCTGCAGACGTATAAACTGTTCAAAGACTGCTTTAAAACTGAGCAATATGTAGATAGACAATTGTCAATAAAACAAAGATCCGCATTGGTGTGATTCAGATGCTGTGTTTTCCCACTATCCATAGAATTGGAGTGATACAGGAGACCCGAGTACCACTAGATAGAAGAACCTGTAACCAAGGACACGTAAGACAAGACACACTTCCTTGTGTCGTGCCTAGGCTACAAGGAACTACGACATAAACATTTTGGTGACATCTTAGGGCAGGACAGTGATAACAACACTCTAAAAACAATGATGAGAAATATTGACTCTAAATCAATCGCTAACTTCCTCATTGAATCATACAAGAGCCAAATCAGATACTAAAGCATCGCCAGTGATATTTATTAAAAACATTGAACCATCTAAATTTAATAACTGTGATAAATTGTAGACATTATGTTGTGATGAAAGAGACTATATTAATTTTTCTGAATGCCTAAAGGAGAATTCATTCTCAATTCAATACTTGCACAAACAAAACGAATACGATTTACTACTTAATACAATCACTGTATTAATTTACTAAAAGTAACGATAACGTGACCTTCATAAACACTTGCAAACATATATTTCAAAACAAGCAAGTTATCCTTTCATCACAATGTTTTCCACTTTAAGTAATAGTTTATCCATTCTGATGCAATGATAGAGATATTTTTTAAATAATGTTCAAAGTCAATCTGCCGCAAAATTGTTGCAGTGGTAAAGGGTTAAGTTAAATGGTTTCGGTATATAACTGAAATACTGTTGAAATGGTGTAAATCCAAATTATAACCGAAACATGGTACGTTTGTTTTAAGTTTGCTGTATGGACTTTGACATGTTGCTTATAATAATTTTTATTGAACAACGTGTCCTTAGATAAAAAAAATTGCTGAAGGCACTGCATTTCTTTGGGTACACCTACCTGTACACTTATTGAGTTTCCATGATATATTACATTAACATATATGTATGCATTGTGATGGAAATGGTTGGAAACCATATACAATTAGGTGGAAGTTTAAACAGCACTAAGTAAAAACTCATGCCAATGCCAAATTCATCAGTGTATATAAAAACAAGAGGGCCATGATGGCCCTATATCGCTCACCTGGTTTAATAGAACTTCAAGTTTTCAGAGCTTTTACCCTTTACATAATAAGGAATGTAAGCTCAGCACGCAAAAGCTGTGCTTTATGAAGTAAAGAAACTATTAGTTTCCCTCTTTCTTACATACAAATAATATTTAAGATTCTATCAGTTTTGTCAAGTGAAAACATTACCCAATAAACTGTCAATCAAACAGACAAGATTACTTCAGCAGATGACAATAAGAAAGTATCTGTGATGTGGCATCTGATCTTTTTCAAATCAAAACATCTCATGCTCAGACTAATATTGGTGGTAATAAACCATATAGTGAGTCGATCAATTCTTAACACATAAACACAGAGAATGAATTCACCAATCTTTTATATTTTTATTATTATTTTTAAATATTACTTTTGGGAAACAGGCTGGATACATGTATCACCATTACTCATTATAATAAGGTGACAGTCTAAAACACTGACAAATTAAGTAGACCCAGATCAGAAAGCAATACTCCTCTAAAATGGGTATGCATACTGTACCAATTTCAGTTCATACTACTTGTGTCAACACATTTTAAAATGCATGCATCAACCTTGAACAATAAATTGGGTTTCATGCCATTTCAACAGTATATGGGTTATATCTAAGTATAACTGTGCTTATACATACTACAATTAAATTAGTATTGCTAAGAAATGTGCAGTACACTATGACCTGCTGTGGACAGAAATCCAGACTGCCTTTTCAAAGAGCAATGCAACAGTTCTAGTTATTCACACATGCGAATAATTAGAACTGCTGCATGGCTGTTTCCTTGATGCGCTATTAAAATGTGTTTACTTTTCATAACAAGAGGTTCATGATGGCCCTATATTGCTCACCTGATTAATTAGATTGTTAATGTGTTTAAAACAACCATGTTTTTTAAGAAACATTTGTGCCAAATGTTAACAGTTTACAATTTACATATAAGAACAAGAGGCCCATGAGGGCCTTTGCTCAAAAGGAAACAAGCTCTCATGAATACATAGATACTGTATAAGTTTGGTAATCATTGGAATGAATGTATATTGTTTTATGGCGCATAGACAGCTAAGGTCATTTAGCGCACAATTAAATTTTATTATTCATGATCCTTGGATAAACAAATCAGTACTAGGTTAGAAAATGTGCCTTGCCCAAGGGCACTCCACTATGACCGAATTGCCGCAACTGGGGATCGAACCAGGGACACCCTGTTTCGAAATCCTCGACGCTGACCACTCGAGCACAGCAAATTCCTAGTAATCATTGGAACGTAAATGATGACTCTATCATGTTCACAAGGTCAATTATAGCAATTCAGCCAATTTAAAGGGTCATAATCCTGACATGCATAAATGGTTTTCGAAAGGAACCAAGCTCTCACAGATATCTAGCTACTGAATAAGTTCGGTAAGCACCAGGTGATAAATAATGATTTATTGTGCACACAAGGTCAATTATAACTATTTTCCTGATTTTAAAGGGCCATAGTCGTGTCATGCATAAACATATCTGGCTGATCTCCGAAAGGAGCCGAGCTGTCACAGATATCTAGCTATTGAATAAGTTTGATAAACATAAGATAATGAATGAAGCTTTTATCGCGTTCACAAGGTCAATTATAACAATCTTGCCAATTCTAAAGGGCCATAATCCAGTTGTGCATTGATGGACCTAACTGGTTTACGAAAGGAACCAAGCTCTGGATAAGTTTGATATAAATCTGATTAAAATAAGAGTTTATCGTGTTATTAAGAAATTGTGGACGTATGGCAGACAAAGTGTGATTACAATATCTCACCTTGTCACTATGTGACAGGTGAGCAGATAAACGCATCAGAGAAATGAATAACAGATCTGCCAAAGCAAAAATAATTGTATCATTATATATCTATTGACCACTTGAAAACATCAATAACTCTTTACGATAAACATCAATCTGAGCATGCATATTATCTGATCAATCAGATCAAATTGCACAAAGGTGGAGGTTTGTCTGAATGTATTCTAGTCTCAAAGACCTTTGTTTCTGTTACAGAATGACACTCAACTATGCTACTTAAACTGTTTCATTGTGTGCTTATAGAAATACAGCAAACAGTGTTTATACACATATCCATTTACATCAAAATTTAAGACCAAGATTAGTAAAACATGCAGGTTTACAACATAGGAGCAAGTTTTAGTGTTACTCAAAATGAACATTTGTTTTCAAAGTGACTCTAAATGTTCATTTTTATAGCATTGCAAGCTTTGTTGTAACATTTTGAAAGTTGAATTGTAGAACAGTTAACAAGAGGGCCAAGATGGCCCTAAATCATGCACTCTTAGTGATAGTAAATTAGCAACAAATATTTAACTGCAAATATCTATGAAAATTTGAACAGGAGCTCATGTATATGATATTGCAAGGAATGGACACTCTGTTAAAGAAATAGCTTATCAGTAAAGGTCATTTGTTTCTTGAAATGTAACAAGTTTTGTCGTTTTGTACCTTTCCTAATGCCACATTGCTGCCCTGTTTGTCAACAAAATCAATAAGGCTTCAACAGATTTTGTAAGAGGATCACTTTAAGAACATTACTGCCAAAATATCTTGGAATCTGACCAATGAACTTTATTGAGGAAAAGGTTTTGAAAGTTTGGGTACTTTTCTCAATTTCTGATGATGCAGCAATCAAAGTTCTACACATAATGCCTACACAGATTGTAAGTTTTTGAAGAGATTCAAAAACACCCATCAAAGAAAAATTCCTATAAAGTTACCTTGAAATTGGTAGAGTGGAATGGTAGGGGTTGTCATTTGTAGGTAAAGGTTCAATTTACCCCTTTTGTAATGACGCATGGTTGCTATGATTTTGTAACCAATCACAACAGCTTGAACAAATTCAAAAACTGTATTATGGTAAACAATTTTTTTTATCTAAGGACACGTTGTTCAATAAAAAATATTATAAGCAACATGTCAAAGTCCATACAGCAAACTTAAAACAAACGTACCATGTTTCGGTTATAATTTGGATTAACACCATTTTAACAGTATTTCAGTTATATACCGAAACCATTTAACTTAACCCTTTACCGCTGCAACAATTTTGCGGCAGATTGACTTTGAACATTATTTAAAAAATATCTCTATCATTGCATCAGAATGGATAAACTATTACTTAAAGTGGAAAACATTGTGATGAAAGGATAACTTGCTTGTTTTGAAATATATGTTTGCAAGTGTTTATGAAGGTCACGTTATCGTTACTTTTAGTAAATTAATACAGTGATTGTATTAAGTAGTAAATCGTATTCTTTTTGTTTGTGCAAGTATTGAATTTGAGAATGAATTCTCCTTTAGGCATTCAGAAAAATTAATATAGTCTCTTTCATCACAACATAATGTCTACAATTTATCACAGTTATTAAATTTAGATGGTTCAATGTTTTTAATAAATATCACTGGCGATGCTTTAGTATCTGATTTGGCTCTTGTATGATTCAATGAGGAAGTTAGCGATTGATTTAGAGTCAATATTTCTCATCATTGTTTTTAGAGTGTTGTTATCACTGTCCTGCCCTAAGATGTCACCAAAATGTTTATGTCGTAGTTCCTTGTAGCCTAGGCACGACACAAGGAAGTGTGTCTTGTCTGATGTGTCCTTGGTTACAGGTTCTTCTATCTAGTGGTACTCGGGTCTCCTCAGTCCTGTATCACTCCAATTCTATGGATAGTGGGAAAACACAGCATCTGAATCACACCAATGCGGATCTTTGTTTTATTGACAATTGTCTATCTACATATTGCTCAGTTTTAAAGCAGTCTTTGAACAGTTTATACATCTGCAGCTTTCGTGATTGATATAACCCATCTCTCCAGGTTGTTTCCAGCTTGTGTCTCATACTAAGGTTCAAACACTTAATTATGTATTCACGCGACACATCTTTTATGGTATAAACATCAAAAAGGTTTATGAGGTAGTTGTCCTCCAGTATTTGCTTAACGTCTGCCACGTGTCCCCTGAAAGCGTTGTTTTGCCTTTATCCCAGACAAAACGCAATGTGCAACGCGTGAAACAGGTAAGCAAGATAGTCTATGCCAAAGACAAATTATATCAGTGTCTTCTGTAGAGTGGGCTATTAAGTCCTGTTTCACCGTCCAGGGCAATAAAAGAAGTTTGCTTTCGATGCCCAGAAATGTTTGTATAGCCATGTGTTGGAGTTTGTTCATGTCGTCACAGTTTTTAAATCCCCAAACACCAGCTGTGTAGGGAAACAATTGGAACAGTTTGATTGTTTACAGCCTTCAGATCCAATGGACCACAATTTTCTGACTTTGGCTATGATAGCTCCATCCGATCCATCCTTCTGGGAACTTCTGTCACATTGGAAATTTATAAATGATGTGTTACAGCACTGGAAAATAAAACAAAAGGTTAATAAATTAAATCTTCAAGATACTTTTTCGCCTTTTTACCCAATTGTGTGAAATTCAACAGGCGACTCATAAAATATCAATGACTATATAGCATTTCCCAACTCTGATTAGCGTAACTTAGGCCTCAATGATAAAGGGGAAAGCAGCTGGGTTTTTTAACTACAATACGTGTGTCCAGGCACGTAGCTGCTGTTACGCCAAAAAGCCCAAGCTTGTACATTATTTTCTTGATTCTACTTTTCTTCATATCAATAATTAATTCATTAAAGTACATGCATGATTTCTGTATAGCGGCTTGCAAATCCTATTCGGTCCAGCTACGCGCCTGGTGTCAGAGAGTTTTTTTTATGTTATAGTAATATACTTAAAAACCTGTTAACTGAATGAAAAATTTAACTTTTTGGAAAATCAGTAACAATAACACGAGTGGCCCAACACACATTTTAAAACAAAAATTGCATCACACATCAATTAAATATCCTTTCCCAGATACAAAAGAAAGACGACTTTATTGAGGTGTTATTAAGGCATATTTCTATAAATGAAAGTTATTGAAAGGAGTTTGTAACACTTTAACGAAAGTAGAAATAGCTGTCAAAATGAGTACAAAATAACTAGGGTACGAAGATAACTTTGTTTCAAATAAACAACATGGCAGATTGACAGTTCAATTGAACAATCACATTTTTTTATAAAAGCAAAACACAGAAATAATACTTACAGAGAGGCTATGCAACTTATTTCAAAACACCGAAATTGCATATAAAAGGAAAAACGAAAACATTACAGGTTTGCACGCTCGGAATACGTGGGAAATACCGGAATACATTGAAATATACCGAAATATACTGAATATATACCGAAATACTCTGAATTACACTCGTGTAGTACACAAATAAGCAGTTTTGAATCGACATACAGCACAGAAAAGTATTGTCTTTCATTACTTCATATTTGTTGAAATTTTCCCGGGTTGGATTCCATCTTGTCAGCTGACAACTTTACACCCGTTTTATCCTTTTGACAGGATTGTGTATTTCACACTTTACTTGTTTTATTGTTGTGTAGTGATAATTCATTTTTTAATCGGACTGACCAACAACTCTAAGCGGTATTGATACATATAAAAGGCCATGAGTCGATTCAAAATGCTTATTTGTGTAATAACACAAGTGTATTTCAGTATATTAAAGTCTATTTCTGTATATTCAGTATATTCCGGTATTAACACGTACCCCATATTTGAAGTTACCTACTACATATGGGATTTTCCGGTAGCATATGTTAGTATATTCTTGCGCTATAAAAGACCATCAATTATACATATGTCAATGCGCTTTTGAAGATTAATTAAATCCTAATTATATTTTTTTCAATTTTCAGCAATTACTGGGTTCCTTTGATTGTACTTCAAGCGTAAGCGTTTAAAATCAGGTACTACATTGCGCGTAGGCTAATCATTTGGTACCGGTGTATCGGCAAATCGGTTGTGTGTACTTCGGTCGAAATAAGTGTAAGGATCAATTCTACCGCGTTCGATTATTTAAAACACTCTATTACATATCAATACGAAATTCCTTTCCAAAAACTAGACGACACTATACAACTTATAAGATAACTATTGTGTTTCTTTATCAATAATGCTGAATTATTTGAAAATGCAGTGCATATTGGTAGAACTACATTCAGGCGTAGGCAACATGAGAACTGGAATTAACGAGGTTAGCCCTGAGTTTCCCGTAACTATACTTCTTTGGTAAACCAAAGAAATAAAAACGAGTGTTTAAATTACCTTGTCATGGTCTGATGAAGAACCCTGTATGGCGACAACGGTTTTAATATTTTGTTCAGCAATGAGAGACCAAACCCCTTCAAGTGTGACTTTCGTCGGAGACTTTGTCACTATGAACACGTTCTTTCCCTCATAGTTCTGTTGACAAATAAGAAGGAGAAAAAAATGTTTTGTCAATAACTTCCATGAAATAGAAGTTAAATACATTAGAAAATAAAAAGGTAATAGTTCCTTTTTTTGGATACATTAGGAACATACCATGTTATTGTGTTTGAATAAGCGAAGTAGTTCATACACACTTGATCCATATTCATTTACACGTCATATTCAACATGACCCTTCATTGTATTGGGCCACGTCAAACAAAACCGAACTTCTGGAACATTATTACTGATCTGGATTCGTAATGTATGTACTCAACATTAAACATTTGGAGTACGGATGGAATATCGTCTATACATGCGTGTACTAATGTTTTCGTTTCGCAATATGCGATTATACTGTCTATATTTGAACCAGCAACTATTTAGCTACAATATCCAACCAGTGGAATGAATGTTATTACAGAAGTAAGCAGTGGTGTGTGTTGTCAAAGATTATTTTTTATATTAACAGTCAAACAATTTGTGATATTGCATATCTTAGATTATTACCCATTTCCTACATACAACAAGTCTGCATCAGACGACTATGAAAACATCTCGGTAAAAACATGAAAAATGTCTATATATTGAAAACATTGTGGGAAAAGGAGTAAAAAGAAATGTCTCATGATGTCTTCAAAAAAATCCGTCTGCTGCAGAGGCGTCGGAAAGTGTATTCAAGTGGGAAAGTTTAACTATCAATTTGTCAACCAAATTGACACCTTATCGTTCATTTGATGTATCATTTAAATTTTCATAATGACAATACCAAAGAAATACGTACTGGTAGCAAGACAGCACCAAGCTCCTTCACCTGAACAATACTATTCGATTTCAGCATGTATTCATCAACTAAGATGTAAAAAAAAACACGATGATATAATTACAATTACAGGTAACGTAATTCATAGATGTTTATTGATATCTTTTGTTGCTCTTACATCTTAACCGACCTCGATCTCTACTTCCTTGATACTCAGCAAGTTCTGATTCGAAGTGTGGGAAAAGTTCAAAGAATTTAACCATTTAGCACTGGAATCAGACCTGGGATTTTCGGATCACGAAGCAGGTGTTCTACCTCTGAGCAACAGTTTCCGATTGACTTAAGTTTAGTTTTTGCAATGTCCTTTTCACCTAACTTCGGAAGAGTAAGCTATATGTAACTGACCAAAACACAACATAGTAACGGTCTTCGTTGACACGTTGACACGGGTACAACAGAAACAAATTATTCATATTATTTTAAGCTAACAGTGTTCAAACCTTGGTACTCAGAACTCTAGATAATGGGGTCTTATTAACCTTAACATTCTATGTTCTGGAACAAGCGTCTGATATTTCGTTTGAGAACATTTAGAATGACAGTATGGTACCTTTGAAAGCATTTGAGAAAACCCAAACAGGACAGTGTTACTATAAATAGTTTCTCTATTTGGTTAATATACTATGATAATAATGGCTTTTTATATAATACCACATAGAGCGGGGGTATTTACATGCCCATGTTCTGAGATATAGCAAACCCACTTACATGTTATTACTGTCTCGCTTTTGATATTGTGAACAAATACTTTTGTATGCACTTGATCATTCGTGTCATGGTTTACGATTTCCAATTTATTGCGGTCTTCTATACTCTCTTCAACAAATTGTGAATGAAATACTATTGATACACTACGGAATGCAATAATTAAAATTTGTCATGCTGATAATGCAAGCCAGAATAGAGTGAAGGTAGTCGTGTGGTTTGTACATGATAAGCATAATTATTTAACAATCTCTCACGTGTATGCAGAGCTATATGCGTCACTGCCATTGATTCATGTGCAGTTTATGCACTGGATAATTGTTATTGCTTCATGTTTCATCCTTGTTTTGAATCAGGACCTGTCACATAGTCCCACTAAGGACTATCGTGACAGGTCATTTGTTGTCGCTTTCTCGCATCGTACTGTCGGGTTTATTTCCTGGTTGGTCAGTTGAAAATTATATTTATATTTGAACATTGGATTCCAGTTTAGAAGAAAACAAATGACAATTTTTTATTTTTACTCGGGTATCATTTACTATATGTTTCTTACATTAAAATGAGTTTGTAATCTTTGTCCCGTCGTATCCGGATCGATTTGCATCATGTTATCATATATTTCCAAATAATCTCTTGACCATATTCAATGGGTACCAAAGCACAGAGCGTCCGCCAGAGCCTCATTCAGGAAAACATACTGGTCCTGCAATATCAATGTACAACACAAGTCTGATAACTACCTAAAATAAACACAAAATTCCCCGGATTATCATGTTTAATTACCTGAGAAATATACCTTTAAATGTATTGTAATGTGTTCATTTATTTCATTTTAAAAGGACATTTATCACATACTGTGTTTAAATATTATGACATATATCCAAGGTTATGAGAAGTATGATATTTTGAAAGCAGATATTCATTTTTGTCTTGATTAAATTAAATATACAGAACGGAACAGATTTGGTTTTTAACTTAAGCATAAACAGCTCATGGTTGATATTCACAAATATACATACAGAAATGGTTAAGACAATAAAATAGTAGAGAAATAGTACTTAACTAAGTTTAAATTAAATAAGCTTAAAATCAAGTTTATATGCATATGTATAAATACACACATATACACACGCAATTGTACATATTATTGTACACATACCCATACACATACTTACATTATATATATATATATATATTAATTTCAATATGAAATTAATTATATCAAGAAAGAAAGTGGGACTGTTAACGCCCGTCTAATAAGGATGCTTTTTATTTTCAAATAGAGAGTTTTCTCATCTCAAAAACCTTGAGACAAAATGACGCCAGATTACATAAATATTTTTTTCTTTCTGTGTTTAAGAATTCTATGAACTTGTACATACTTGGACGTTTTTGTGCGTAATAGCGCGGTATGAGTTGTTTTCTTAATGTTTCATAGAACGGACAAACTAATACAAAATGGAACTCATCCTCCAAATCATTCAAATTACATAAGGTACAAATTCTTTGATTTCTTTCAATGTTTTCATGACGACCAGTTTCAATTCTTAATTTATGGGATGTCAACCTTAGCTTAGATATAATGTTTCTATACTTTGGAAAAGTTAAAATGTCCAAATAGCTAGACCGTTCAAATATTATTTTAAACTGTCTAAAAAGTGAAAGTGATGAGTAATATTTGATATTTTCTTGCCATGTACATATATACATATCCCTTAATCTTTGCCGTAGCAGAGGTACAAATACATTAGTATTTACAGACTCTGGATACAACCAAATCTCGCGAAATCCTGCATTTTGCAGGATATCGCGAACTTTGGATGACCAGTTAACAATATTTACATCCCTTTCTGCTAAAGATCTTTGATCCAGTGTCAACGTTCTGAGGATACACTTATTTGACTTTTCCTGGTATAATTTTAGCCAGTACTTAACAATACGTATATATCTAGATATTTGTAGAGGATAACGTCCAAGTTCAGCGTATATAGCCAGAGTCGAAGTGCTGTTTTTAACATTTAGTATCCATTTACAGAACTTTTTATGCACTAATTCTATGTTTTCAGCAGATAAATGTCCCCAGACCTCACAACTATAATTCAAAACAGACTGGACATGCGAATCAAATAAATCTAGCATAATATTGATAGGCACGTCCAACTGATTTGTGACATTAAACAAGGCGTTCATTGATCGCAACGCTTTGCCCTTTAATTCGTTTGTTGCCTGTACAAACGAGCCCCTGCAGGAGAACAACAACCCAAGATAACTAAAACTTTCTACCATTTCAATGTTTTCAGCTTGGTATGTCCATGTGTAATCTTCTTTCAGAACACCCTTTTTCCTAAAAATTATAACCTTTGTTTTTTCAACAGTTACAGTTAGACTCCATTTGTCACAATAACTCTTTAAGCAATTAAGGTTGTCCTGCAGTGCCTCCTTTGATTCCGCAAACATTACTGCATCGTCAGCAAATAACAATAAATATATAGATAGTTCATCAATGGTCACTGCAATATTATTAGGATGTTGCAAAGCATTTACAATATCATATAGAAAAAGGGAAAACATCATCGGGGAAGTTATTTCCCCTTGGAATAAACCGATCTCGCTGCTGAAATAATCAGAAAATGAATTCAAATGACTAACGCATAATTTGACCTCGTCATACATTGAACGAATAACGGAAAAAAGTTTTCCATCAACTCCTAATTGAAGCAATTTATACCAGAGAGAATACCTATCAATAAAATCATACGCCTTCTTAAAGTCGATAAAACAACAATACAATTTACCCTTTGCTTGAAATTGTCGTTCGATTAAAGCGTTAAGGTAATAAATAGCATCTACTGTACAGTGGTTAGGTCTAAACCCAAATTGAGCGTCTGTCAAAATATCGTTATTTAATGCCCAATTCTTCAAACGTTCGTTCAATATGACCGTGAAAAACGTAGCAAAACAGCTTGTTATTGTAATGCCACGGTAATTATTGGTATCCGTGCTATCACCCTTTTTATATAAGGGCTTAATCGAACCTGTAGACCAGCTGCGAGGAAATTATTTACTATCAAGTATATAATTAAACAATAATTTCAAAGGGTAACATAAACTATCTATATTTTCCTTAAAATACTCATACAGAATGTTATCATTTGAACATGTTTTATTATTGCCTAATTGTCGACTAGCTTTTTTTATTTCTTCAAATGATATAGTCTGATCTAATTCCTCAAATGTTGGTAAATTTTCCTGGTCTATGTTTTCAAAGTTGTGTACATATTGTTCACTACCATTGTCGAAGTTTTCGTCTTTAGGATTGGCCAGGCTTTTGAAATACTTGAAAAATTCTTCGTTCGATATTATATCACCAGTACTGGATTTTGTCCTTTTCCTGAAAATGGACCAAAATTCCTGTGGCCTTTTCCTTCTCACCACGTTTAATTGTTTACATTGGCTTTGTCTAAAGGTGTTTCTAACTTTCCTACAGCAGTATTTATAATCCTTTTTCTTTTCATATAAAATGCGCCTGTTTTCATCCTTTTGTGTGCAGTTAAACAATTTCACAGCTTCTTTGAACGCTTTATATTTCAGTTTACATTCATCATTGTACCATTTTTGTTTAAATTTATCAGATGATGTAAATTCACATATACTATGTTTAACATCTTTATAAAAATATTTATTACCCTTTTCATTTAGATATGATGTAAAAACATCAATTATTGTATCAGTATTCGACTCTTTCGCTATTTCGGACTTCAACTTCTCCTCTAGTATATGGATTTCTGAGTTTACGTCTTCAATAAATGAAGTATTTTTTTCAGGATTCCATCTACAGTAGTTTATGTTTGGATAATTAGTTGCGTTTTTTTCATGCAGAATTTTGAAAGAAAAAGCAATGGGAGCATGGTTGGAAAATGTATTAAATTGTTCTACATTAAAGTATACAAGTTGATTCATATCCCTCTCATTTGTCAAAAGATAATCTACTACACTGTTACCGTTATACATAGTACACGTGTATTTACCTATAGCCGCGTCATCGTATAATCTACCATTTAAAATACAGACATCTGAAGATTTACATAAATCAATCAATAAATCCCCGAATCGGTTTGATTTGTGGTCCCGTGTGGCACGCAGAAGTTCTCCATTTTGTCTATTGTCTATGTTTTCAAAGATTGAATTGTTGGTTATGAAGTCTATTTTTTTCCAGTACGTGCATTCATATCTCCTGTAATAAATACTTTTCCCAATTCTTTATAAATACCTATATCGGTTTCTATGACTCGAAACGGGTCTTCGTCGTGTATTTTATGCATAGGGGAATTTTCTGGTGCCACATAGGTAACGGCTAGGTAAACATCACTCGTCATTCGAAAGTGATGTTTATCTAACTTTAACCAGACTAACCAATCATACCTTTTTTTATTACTTTAATTCCATTTCTAAACGTGTCCCATATATAAATAATTAGTCCGCCACTACTACGTTTTGCTCTCTTATGCTGATATTTTCTATACGAGTGTACCGGCTTACTGTAACCTTTAAGGTCAATATTTGAGGATTTATTTGTCCATGTCTCGGACATACACACTAGGTCATACGGATTAATTATTGTTGTAAATTCCTCCGATGATTTTTTAGCTAGAGTCAGCCCTTCTACAAATACAGACACTTTAATACACCCCCACTATATCCCTATTGCTTTTCACCATATAGCGTATTTTCTATATACAGTTTATCTACGTTTAAATATGCGGATTTTCCTTCATCCCGTGTTTTCTTCATGATTGGTATCAATGTTTTCTGTCTTTCGACTATTTCCTTCGGAAACTGCTCGCTTACACCGTATGTTGTGTTCTTGAGGTTTCTCGCAGACTTTCTCGTTTTCTCTCTATCTGGGAAGAAAACAAATTTTGCCACTATAGGTCTATTTTTTTCACTCCTATATTTACCTAATCTATGGGCCTTATGTAACTTTATATCCGTTTTTGCATTTTCCACTTTCCTTTCTGTTTCTATGAAATGTAACACTTTTTCAACACAGTATATGCCAACATACTTGACAGCTTCATATAGACTAACATTATTTAACAGTTGGTTTAAGATTTCAAGATGCTCTAAATCCAATTATTTATACCAGCTATTGATTGTTAATGGTCTAAATCGTATAAAATTTTAAGTAATACATGTAGCTCAGTCGGTAACGGCTGAGGATATAAATTCGGGGATATGGAGTTCGAATCCCCAGCTCGGTCTTGGGATAATATTATGGCGTATACTAGTGCGGGATAGTCATGAAACAAACACAAACTCAAAATCCGGAACCTTTCATACATAATAATTGAAGTTGATCTCTCATAATAAGATATCGTACAAACTGTGACCTATTATGGAATGACTCTGTTCATAAGTGAAACATTTATAGATATGAATGGTACATATGAAAACCTCTTATAATCAGAAAGTGTACAAACATGAACCAGTACTTGAGTGGACCTTCCATAGATCGGAATTGAATTAGACATCTCATAATAAGAATTAGACATCTCATAATAAGAATTAGACATCTCCTAATAAGAAATTGTACAAAAGTCGACCTGTTATAAAATAGTATTGTACATAAGTGAACCTTTTATGGATAAAAATAGTTTGGAATTGTACACAAAAATACCTCTTATTAAATGGAATTATACATAAGTGGACCTATCATATAATGGAATGACTACTTTCTGCAATTCTATGCGAACGGAACAATATGAAAGTATGCACAAACCTACAATATATAAACCGGAATCTAGGATTGATTGGGTGTTTATGCCGTTTTCAACATTATTGGTGTATCTCAAACCACGACATCTGTGCTGAAGGACGACTTCAAGACCCGTGATAGACACTAGCACTTTGGGTGTATAAAATATGTCCTCCACTATATCGCTCTCTTACTGAACTACTTAACACTTCGATAAATAGAACAAAGAGTGTAGCTAGTCCTATACGGACATACCCACAAGTTGCACACCTGTTTGGTGATTTATCACTGTTATTATTACAAATGTGTTACTGTTATGTATAAGTATATTATAAAGCTGCAATAATGGCGCAAGCGAGCGTTTTGCGTTTTGCGTTTTGCTTTGTTTCCTGCTGTTGGCTTCAGTTATATCAGCCCACCTGACATGTTTGTCCTGGCTATCATGAACCAGTACTTCACTCAACATTCTTAACAGACAGCTGGCTACATTTTCACATCAGAATATCATTGTGCTGTTCGAGCTAACAACACATGGATTGATAGTTCTCGTCATTTCTGAATGAGATACCAAAGTGCTGCCAATAGAAGAGAAATAAACCTTAGCACGAGGGAGAGAATGTGTAATTTAAGATCAATTTAGAGATGAAGTATATATTAAATATCTATTAATAAGTTCTCGGGATCAGTGTATATGAGTGTCAAGAGATAAGTTGACGTGTTTATAGGGTTGTTTCGCAGGTGACAATGTCTTAACTGAAACTGTGTACAATGTGATGATATCTAGAATGTTGCTCGGCTTCCTGGCCTCTTTTGATCTGTGACGAAGTAAGACTCTATGGTCACGGCTAAAACTGCCTTTGGTATGTGGTTTCAACTGTCTGTAACGGTGTTGAACCACTTTATTCAGCGAATGTCGTCTGGAACGATGTTGATCCCAACTGTGTAACGTATATGCTCTGGAATCCAACAAAGCGTCTGTTTGGAACCGTCTCTTCATAACCAACTCTGAGCACCCTGTGTGAAATGTCCTAGTGCTGTATAAGGGCTATGACTGAAACTTATTTTAAACTTATTTAAGATAAAAAATTAGCGTGACCTCTTTCGATAACACACTTTCATATATGCCACTTTATATATTAAATTAACCTTTTAATATGAAACATGAAACTAAACCTTGCATAATCATAAAACAGTTAAAAATCAACAGTTTGCGTTTTATCAACGAAAGTCAATACATAATCAAAGTACGATTGGTATTACATTGAAAAGTAACTATATACAAAAGGGTGTACTGCCTGTACATACATGTAACAGATTATTCTGACAATTAGGTAACTGTCGGCGAACAGTTTTTAAACTGACAGAATGGTTTTAAAACGATATACAGTTGTCGTTTAAGTTGAACGTAGGGTGGAGATCTAGTTCGACGTTAAGAACGTTAGGTGGAGATCTAGTTCGACGTTAAGAACGTTAGGTGGAGATCTAGTTCGACGTTAAGAACGTTGGGTGGAGATCTAGTTTGACTAAGTGTATCAGATGTTTTTTAAATTATACATAGAGGATATTACATGAGTGGTTATTCAATACGGAATTTATTAAACGAGTTTTCTGAAATTGATAAGAACGAGCATTGGCGAGTTTTTATCACTTTTAGAAACGAGTTTAATAAATTTCGTATTGAATGACCTCGAATGTAATGTTCTTTTTATATCATAAATACTAATTTAATAATTTACAGCGCTATATCCATATAAACGTCGCTATAAAGCGCGCGTATTTACAACGCTAAACGTTACGTTATGACGTCACGTTACGTAGCATTGTTATTACACTAGTTGAATACGCAATTTATTCAATGGCTTTATTACACTCCCGGCGACGTCATTTATGATATAAACAAGGAACTAGTCAAATATGCACATTAAATTAAACCTCTTCAAAACTTCTAAATTTGACGACCAATGGTTTTTTCTACTCTATCAATACAATTAAATAGTCGAAGATGTGTACAATATCAGTTCAAGAGGAAATGCCTTTTGTTTTCCTAAAAAAATCATAGATAAACTAACCATATGAATATGATGCCCAACATTTCTATATAGTTGTTATTGTATCCATTAAAACATGTGTTATATATAACTCAGAACGGACAGACGATAGGAATGACGGGCGACGCTAATCAGAAATCCAATTGGCTTTTGGCAGGGAACAATAAAGAACACTTCAGTGAACTGCGTTTAATTTCACAAAAGCATAATTTATAAATACATTATCTCAGAACTATTTGAAAGATGAATATCAATGTCAAATTTTGAAAGCTAGTTCATAAAGGCGAATTAAAACAGATCACTGAGGGCATTGTAATATTGACTGCATTTTGAAAGCTAAGTAATACAGATTGTCGCTCATGAAGCTGTTGTATTGACTACAGTTTTAAAAAGCTCATTCGTGAACACTGAAGATATCAACATTTTTTTGAAATTCGGATACCTTCACTAAAGGAACCTGTGCCGTATAGTTTATATATTTATAAAACATCAAGTATTTTTTCTCCTTTTTGGTAAATTGTTTATCACTTAGACTAACTGTAAAATCTATTTCAGTCGAAATCGAAAAGCTGCTTCGAATCGATTCACAGAAATGTTCATGTACTACAATAAAATCGTCTGTTGACAGCGTAGAAACATAGTTTTCATTTTCAATTCTGTAATTCCTGTATTTCAACAGCACTTATACTTAGGTTGTGAACAAGCCTGGAATCAGTAATGTTCAGAAACAATATTCCACAGAAACTGTCTTTGACATTACATACAATTCACAATTATCAATACATCCATCTGAACCAGAAATGGTGTTCAGTTATTGAGGGCTTGTGTAGAAAGATATGTTTGAAGTAATTAATTGCCGATATTGTAATAAGGCTTTTACAATAGGGACTGATTCCAGTCTGGATTTTGACGAGTCACTTCGGAATAGGTCATATATAGCAATTGGCTCTGTCAAGCTTCTTTCTAAAAAAATGAAATTGCTGTTCATATGTCATTTTGTCCGACCGGGCACTTATATACTATTACATCAAAGCTTTCATAACTTAAACATACCTTTGCAAGCGTATTCATTTGATATATATGACAAGTTTGTGAATAAAACGCATGGCAGAGATCGTACTGCACAATCCGGACTCACGATATTGCCTTATCTAAATATATATTCAAACATTTAGCTTTGTAATCATTTGATGACATTCTACAGGTGTTTGTTTGTATGTCGTAAATTTCTTACACGGACATCTAATATATGTATTTTAATATGTTTAAAACCAACCAGAGTTTAAGATTCATCAGAATTTGTAAATGAATCGTATTACATAAAATGTTCATACTAAAATGTGAGAAAACAGTGTATGTTACTGTTGTAGAAATACGTGAAGTATGATAATTATTTAGGTGGCCTAGATTCACTTCCGTAATGCTGTGTGTTTTCCTGAATGACGTATGCGGTTTACAGAGCTCTAGACAAGGCGCGTTTTTCATTCTCTAAAATCCTTATTTGACCTCCAAAACCTATGTTGTGGGTACTGAAAATATCGTCTCATTGAAACAATTATTTTAAGTACCCACAGCATAGGTTTGTATGAGTGCTAAGAGGAATATCATATTAAAAAGACCCATTTATTCCTCCTTATCTAGCCCTCTGGGTTTAAATTAAATATGCATTGAAGGGTATTAATTAATTTAAAACAGTGAATATACCACGTGACCTAACCTTTTGGTAGCAAAGATTAAACGGACAAATCAGCGCTGACGGCATTTTCTTTTCCGCACTTTTCTGTAGCATTCCTTTATAAAGCAAACAGTTTTATCGCATTTGCATCTATCGTAAAGGATCTCACTTGACCGGGAACAATTTCCTGTGATATTTCTAACTAGGAAATTCAAATTTTGATCAAGACGTCACACTTTTGATCTCATCTGGGCACTACGCTATTGTGATTTTACAACGTCCTGCTTCGATCAATCGTCGCTGTCTGTCATTCCACCCGCCTGTCCCTTTTTCCGCTTGAATTTTCCTAAGATAACCCTCTTTCACAAGGTGGCCACTAGGACATTAAATAATAATAAGTAAAGAATGGACCCGTTTTTGAATGACATCCCTTCCTAAACCACTGGCCCAATTTAAGAAAAACTCAAACAAATGATTATTTGATGCTCCTTTTGGAATCAGTCGTGACCGTTTGCTTAGCTTGTCGGATTCGTGACCTCCATCTTAATTGTTAAAACGGATCAGATCATTGGAGCAAGATAAACGTGATATCTTAATATAGAAATATCTTCAAACAACACGGGATTTGAGACCGGGCGTCTCACTTTTAATCTCATATAGGCACTGTGCTATTGTGATCTCACACCGTCCTGCTTCGATCAATCGTCGCTGTCTGCATTCCATCCGCCTGTCCCTTTTTTTCTGTATGTCTGCCCAAAATAAGTTCACTTGAATTTTCCTAAGCTAACCCTCTTCTTTCACAATGTGGCCACTAGGACATTAAATAATAATAAGTAAATACTAGACACGTTTTTGAATTACATCCCTTCCTAAACCACTGACCCAATTTAAGAAAAACTCAAACAAATGATTATTTAATGCTCCTTTAGGAGTCAGTCGTGACCATTTGCTTTGCTTGTGGGATTCGTGACCTCCATCTTAAAGGGACTGAATCCCATATGAGAAAAAAGCGAAAAAAAAAAGAAAATTGTTAAAAATTGCTATTACCTTGATGTTTTTGCATGTAAAGGCATTGAGATTTGCTGACTGATGTACTACAATATATGCACACTATTAATATTGCGGAAATTTTTCGTTATTTTGCATTGTAAAATCTACTGGGTTAGTAACCCAGTAAATCTAAAAATATCGCTGTATATTTATCACGTGATCACTACAACCGAATTGACAATCTCCTTCGTAGAGTTGTCGTTCCTTATACTCACGCATACATGAATGTAATGAGTCGATAGTGTTAGAGAATGCCGAATTGAATCCACAAATTCAAATGAGCAAGAGGAAATTCCACGGTATTTTTAAACGGGAAAACACGGAGCGGACGTTTTTTTAACTGCTTATTTCCTATGAAATAATGAAAAACAAGACTTGTATGGCATTCTACAACATTCCGTTACATATATATCGACGGACTTTGGATTAATCAGAATAAGTATAAAATATAACAATTTTGGACCATTATGGTGTTCAGTCCCTTTAATTGTTAAAACGGATCAGATCATTGGAGCAAGATGAACGTGATATCTTAACGTAGAAATATCTTCAAACAACACGGGATTTGAGACCGGGCGTCTCGGGTTTGGTCTATACTCGTGTCGATCATGGTGGAGTGCCTTTGACCAAGACACATTTCCTAGCGTAGTATTGGGGTTTCACCCAGGAATCATGAATAAGTTCAAACACTTCTGCATCATTGCACAAGATTGTCGGCAGAGTAAACATTAGCTAAATACTCAATCAAAATATTCAATTAAATATTTGCCTAAATTCAAAAAGAAAATAACACAAATTGTAGAAGTCTGTTTTTATTCACTGCAAAGAGCACCAGTTTATACAATTGTAAAAAAACAACTTGTTATTAAATGGCATCTTCTCAAATGACAAATAAATTCTCTAATAATGACCCAGTAACAAAGTTCAAACTGTTCTGCATCGCATTGCAAGACGACTGCTTCACCTGGAAATTGAAATTCTTTAAACACTATATTTTGTGTTCCTCAAACACAACCCTTAATCCCAGGTTATCGATACAGAACTACCACAGTGCTCTTTAACTCATTAATTCGCAGAGAACATTTGATGTTAATAATACACGCTTTGAAGTTGTAGATACATTAAAATATCTGGGAACTGTTCTCCAAACATCGTCGTCTTGCTACTGCCAAAAAACATGTAGATCAAGCAAGGAAAAGTTTATTTAGTCTATATTTCAAAATTAGAAATCTCTATTTACCTATCGACTACCATTGTTTGATAATGCTATTGTACATATCTAATGTTTCGTGTGCAAGGTATTGGGTCACGGTGATTTCACTATTATTGAAAAGGTACATACATGAAACACATTCATAATGTCAAGAAAAGTACTCCACATGGTATGCTCTATGGAGATCTAGGTCGCTACTCCTAGTACACCGGGTACCACACTACAATTACAAGTCGCCATTGTTGATTCATGCAAGCCCCTCTTATTTGCCATAGTACACCGGGTACCGCACTACAATTACAATCCGCCATTGTTAGTTCATGCAAGACGCACTCCACATGGTATGCTCTATGGAGATCTAGGTCGCTACTCCTAGTACACCGGGTACCACACTACAATTACAAGTCGCCATTGTTGGTTCATGCAAGCCCCTCTTATTTGCCATAGTACACCGGGTACCGCACTACAATTACAATCCGCCATTGTTAGTTCATGCAAGACGCACTCCACATGGTATGCTCTATGGAGATCTAGGTCGCTACTCCTAGTACACCGGGTACCACACTACAATTACAAGTCGCCATTGTTGGTTCATGCAAGCCCCTCTTATTTGCCATAGTACACCGGGTACCGCACTACAATTACAATCCGCCATTGTTAGTTCATGCAAGACGCACTTATTTGCTTAAGTACACCGGATACCACACTACAATTACAAGTCGCCATTGTTGGTTCATGCAAGACGGACTTATTTGCCAAAGTACACCGTACACCACACTACAATTACAAGTCGCCATTGTTGGTTCATGTAAGACGCACTAATTAACTAAATAGTACGCCAGGTACGACACTACTCTTACAAGTCGCCATTGGTAGTTCATTCAAGACGCACGTATTTACCCTAGTACCTCGTGTACCAGAGAGGACTGGATGAAATGAAAATTCACGCAGATATCTTATCTACTGTGACGTATTTTCGAGTCAGCAGAAGACCGGCTGTCACAAGTCTGTGGTCTTTTTATTTTCACAATATAGTTTTTGAACGAGAGGGTCTTATAGCAAAAGATATGCATGCATGATATGTGATAAGTGCCTCTTCTGCCTACGGCTATTGGTGGGAGATTCCTGAATTCGAATCCTGGCTAGGCCGTAAAATTTTAAGAATGACTTAATTCAGTGTGAATGTCAAACTTCCTTGCTACAATGCGCAAAACTATATGTGGGAAGGTTGTCAGTTACCTGGGGGTGAATGGTGTGCAGTGGAAGCCCCGTGATATAACTGAAATACTGTTAAACAAAACTCAAATAAATAAAAATACCAAGAAAACACACTGTAATGTAATCACAGTATGAACAGACGTCTCCGGTGTTTGTGCTTGAATGCCGTTCGGGACATTGTACGCCGTCAATATGTACGTATACATGTTTTGTCCGACCGGACATTGTACGCCGTCAATATGTACGTATACATGTTTTAACAAGAACGTTAAACGTGGACGGGTCTGTAGATAGTTACAGTCTTATCATACTCTGTACAGATCACTAATGTACGTATACAGGTTTTGACAAGAACGTAAGACGTGGACGGGTCAGTAGATTGTCACAGTTCCATCAGACCCTGTACGGATCTTCAATGTACGTATAATAAATTCCTAGACACATGGCCCGCTTTCTTCCAAGTTAACTTGATACTCACCCAATCAACTCAAGCCCATCCATGTAAGACGATTGAGCCGGGGTTCGAAACCACGACCTCAGGATGTATAGCCCTCGTGGTTACCGACTGAGAGATAGCGACTCGACACAATGCAGTGTGAACGGAGGTTAATACTCTCATATCCCTGACGTACTGATTATTGACTCTCTTGAACTGCTGTGTCTCTTATTTGTGAACTTCGTATGTTCAGAACCACCGGGCGCACATGATTCGATCCCCATTCACCGGCGGTCATGTTTGAGTGCCCTTCGGCAAGGCATATTTCCTAGCCTAGTATTTTGTTTGTTTTCACAGAATGTTTGGATAAGTGAACTGTCGCGCCGTGATATAACTAAATAGTGTTGAAAACGACGTTAAACATCTCACAAAACAAATATTCAGAAACAGTAGACCTTAAGGCGACAATAGTTATTGCCAAGTATAATTTAATCCCATACAATGTAAAATTCGGCATTTCTGAACAGTGAAGGTACATTCAATCCGTCTTACTATACATAATATATACACGTTTACATTCAATCCGTTTTACCATACATAATATATACACGTTGACAACGTTTACATTCAATCCGTTTTACCAAACATAATATATACACGTTGACAACGTTTACATTCAATCCGTCTTACCATACATAATATATACACGTTGACAACGTTTACATTCAATCCGTCTTACTATACATAATATATACACGTTTACATTCAATCCGTCTTACCATACATAATATATACACGTTGACAACGTTTACATTCAATCCGTTTTACCATACATAATATATACACGTTGACAACGTTTACATTCAATCCGTTTTACCATACATAATATATACACGTTGACAACGTTTACATTCAATCCGTCTTACCATACATAATATATACACGTTGACAACGTTTACATTCAATCCGTTTTACCATACATAATATATACACGTTGACAACGTTTACATTCAATCCGTCTTACCATGCATAATATACACACGTTAACATTCAATCCGTCTTACCATACATAATATATACACGTTAACATTCAATCCGTCTTACCAAACATAATATATACACGTTGACAAACGCTTCTAACAAGCTTATGTCAGTGATACGTGAACAATGTATTTACTGATCAGACTTTATGGATGCACATGCTGATCTGGATTTACATCGTTCACAATAGCCAACTTGTACCTTTAGCCATAGATGAGCATAAATTAGTATATCAACTGTCAGTCCTTCCGTTTGTTTATTAATTTACACAGTTTGCAAAGTAGCATTTATATTTTCAGCGATAGTACCACAACACATCTCGAATCAAACAAACTGGAACAAATTATTAGGCCAAGGAGGTTGCAACAGAAATGGTGCCGAAAGGACGCCCTATTCAGTTTTCTCTGTCGCCGTTGTACTGTCTCTGTACATGATAATGTAGCTTTATGGCTGCAAGAAAGTGGTAGAATAGACGTGTGTGTTGTGGGTGAATTAAATACTAATGCCTTAACCGTTTTCACAAAGAAATAACCTGCATGGAGTGACTTTGAAAACATTAAGGCAGAATAAATGAAAAAAGCATGTATATAGAAATGACAGAACATTAATTGGAGACATCTGTCAGTTATCTCCCTTTAATACTCTCTACATCTAGCTAGGTCCTATCTTTTGGTTTCCTCTGTTTTTATCATTGGTTTCTTTGCACTGGATGGTGCACTTATAATTGCATTTGCTTGGCCAACTGTTATTAGATTGACTAGTAATTCCACATTTGTTTTCTTTAAACACTGCTATGTAAATTTTCTTTTTTTTGAATCATCACTTTAATTAACACATTTATGATTAATGTGTACGGAGTAATTGCAATATCTCATTGCAAAATAGCGATAAAGACAAAGGATTCCAACTAAAAGGACCTACCAACTATTTGGTCTTCCTTGGTCTTTATCTGACAAGGGAGATAATATAATTATCATTAATGTCCCTCATTGAATAGGATTGAAAACATTGTTGCAAATTAAGATTTGTTTTCTTATGAGCAACTTTTCGTTCTGCCACACTGTTTTCAAAGTCGCCAGCTACAGCTGCATCAACATGCGTCTTCATGTATGGGAAAGTGTTAAATCGTTAAAAAGAATTATAAATAAAATAAATATAAGTATATATATGACATGTTTGAATGCTACAAATTGACAAGGATATAGCAAATGAGCAACATACGCCTTGCGAATTGCAATCATCAACAGACGACTTGTGAAAACATTGTGGCAAAAGGATCAATGGCTCATAATGAACAATTTCTTCTTTTGCCATAATTTTTTTTTATCACTATTCAATAATGAAACAATTAGTTATAGAAATATTTGCTATTTTTGTCGAAACTATTTCAAAGGCGTCTGCTTCGGATTTGTAGGCTGTACTTCGAACGTTCTTGTCAAAACCTTTATCTAGGACTATATTACACGTACATTGATAATCAGTACAGACTCTGATCAGACTGTGACGATCTACAGACCAGTCTGAATTTCTGTGCGTTTGCCGATACTTTTTCAAAGTCGTCTGCTTCAGATTTTTTGTATGTGGGAAAGGGTTAATGAACAGTGCACAGTCAGATAAGACCAGCTGCTCTAAATCTACAATGCTCGGAAATGCATTACGAGTAGCTCTTAAATATATTACAGATGAATGTATATATATGAAATAAATGTTGAATACATAATTGAAAAAATTGCATAAATGTCTATGTAAACCAGTTAGGTTTTTTCTCCATAATGAGTTGAAATCTGATGAAACACTTTCTAGTATCTTGACCATTTTTTCCCAATCCATCAACATAACGTTCATTTTTTTCTAACAGTTCGCATAAATTTCTCCTTTCTTAAATGTTGATAAGATGACGTCGTGGATGTACATGTACTGGTCCTGCAGAAAACAAATATAACAAGTTATATATTTCGATGAAATAAAAATAGGGTAATTTTCAATGCGCTTTCATTAGTTTTTCATTATAGCGTGGTGAATGAATACTCATTCAGTAATAGGCTAGGAAGTGTGCCTTACCCATGGGCACACAACTATGCCCGCCGCTAGTTGGTCAATTCCTATTCCCCCCCCCCCCGCTCCCACCAAAACAACATTTGATAACCTAAATGACTTGCTAAAATTGAAATCCAATTGCAAGTTGCACTTCCTGACTTCCTGCACCACGTGAGCATGAGTGGTGTTCCAGGTAAAACAACCTAAACGTAGCTGTTATACATGTGAAAAAGCGCATTCTTGCTATTTATCAAATGGATAGTGCTTAACAAAATCTTAAAATCCTCTTTGACCAATATGTGAAGATAAACCTGCGCTGATGTGCTCGCTGATCTGTTTCTATACGAGTCACGAATGCTCCAAGGCCGCTTATATAGAGGTGAACTGCGTTCTAAGAAAACTTACCTTAACGCATATACATGTATAGGTAGTATTACGCAGTCTGATCTAAATCTGCACTTGTTGACAATTAATGATAAAAAATCCAGGAACTTCCAGTGAATATTAAGAACAACCATCGCATCTGCGCAATCTGACCTGGTCTGTGACTCAATTAAGATAAGCACCACATGCTCGGACATCTCCTCCAAAAGAGCTCACCGAACACTATTTGTTTTCACCTTCATATTTACCAAGCATTATACGAGCCATATGAATACATGTATTAAGGTGTCTTCTGATATTGATATACTTACGAAGGATGGGATGATATTTTCGTTCCTCTTTTTCATTAGTTTAACGGACTGTACTATATTGATATGACCTTGATCCCTTTTCATACGTTCTAGTTCGTTTAGAAGAACACATACCAAGCCACTTCTATCATAGCCATTGCTAAATAATAATATATGAGAAAGGTTATCAAATAATGCCATGCAGCTTGACATGGACCTACAGTGCGACTCGAGTTATATTTAATTAACCCTTTCCAACATACAACCAAACTGTGGCAGACGACTTTGAAAACATATATTCAAAAATGTGAAAATTTTCCAATAATGACAGTTTAATTATTTAATAGAATTTAAAACACTCATTATGATCAATTTCATCTTTGCCACAGTGTTTTCAAAAGTCGTCTGCTGCAGAGGCGTCTGAAAGCGTTTACATGTGTGAAAGGGTTAAAGAAACTGTCTCGCGATTGGAGGGACATGACTTTTAATCAACACAAAATTAAAAACTAACAAAGACTATATCGAATTGGTTCCGATACAGTAGACTTTTCATGCTAAACAGGTGCACACGTATGCTAGCAGGGTTAGTCTATCATATAACATATTACCATTATCTAAATATATTTTCATTTTTTGTATCAAGACCAAAATTGCGAGACATCCCTTGAACCACTTACCCGACATGATTTATAAAGAGTTATATATTTACTTTGAAGAACATCTGAGAAAAATATTGTATCTTTAGCAGAAGACTTTTGAAAACATTGTTTCAAATACATGTTTGCCCAAAGGAGAGAGCCAGCTCACTGTTGTCGAGTTTTACATACCTGCAGTGTACAAGGATGGGTTGTTCACTAGTCAAACGTTGCTGCCAATCTAACACTAGTTCTAGAAAGTTTACCATGCATTGGGATTCTGGAAGTACGGACTGTTGAGTGTTCCAGTTTGTAAATTCAAATTGATGCAATGTTGTTGGTCCTTCTTTCTAAAAAAAGTTATCATTTCAGTGTTAATAAATGGTGAGTTCCTTAAAGGCGTAAGTTATCTAAAAGAACACATGTGCCACTTTGAAAGTCATGATAACATTTGAACTGATAATACCGGAACGTTACGTTTAATTATAATTATTTGACGTATGTGTTATCTTGACTCCTCGCTGCCTTTCTAAAGAAAATCTTTTAAATATTCATGTATAATTTAAAACAATGCTAATGTTCTCATAATTACGCACGTAAATGAGTTGCAACGAGATGCTAAATCGCTAGCGAGGCTCATGTACCACTAGAAAACTATGCAAGGGATGACCACATCCCCTGATGGATGGTGGCAGAAAAGATTAACATTTGAGGCTCATGTACTACTGGAATACTATGCCAGGGATGACCACATCCACCTATGGTTGGTTGTAGAAAAGATGAACTTTTGACACCTTTACGGAATTAAAACAGAAAAACTACTAACAAGCAACGATGACTTGAAAAGAAAAGGTGAAATAAAGTAAACGAAATTGTTTTCGTCAAAAACAGTGATCTTTGTTATTCAAACAGATGGTTAAAACCCTAAATTTGGATGAGAAATACCCACCAACAAATATGATGTACATGTAATATGCGTTAATTATAAACCGATAGCTTCTTTTTCAAAGCTGAGTCCGAACTTCTAACACGACTGAATTAAACAGAGGCCATACATTTTAATGATACTTACAATTTATTTCAAAAACCTTAGAATGCGAATTTTTCTTAGAGATGGCTCAGTTAAAAAACTAGATACAACAAAACATTCTACAGCTGATGACTTAGACAACCTCTTGGTTAACACTTGAATACTTTTATAAATTAATGTATAAATATTGTAAACTTTTGTAATCTTTTGCAAACATTCGGTAGAAGGATTTATATTATGCTAAATGATGAGATACTGTGTTCTATCAGTGAAATAAAATCCATATCAGGGCTTGTGAGTTCGAATCCCGGCTCGGCAAATTTTCTTTCCGACGTTTGTCAAAAGTCAATGCGACATGCGTCCTTCGTCTTCCACCAATGGGCTAAGTCTATGTGGGAAAGCAGCCAGTTGCTTTGGAAGATTGTTGTGTGGAGAACTGGTGTGTTAAAACCAGGAAACACATGAGTAGGTGTACTGGCCGCCGTGATATGACTGAGAAAATGTTAAAAACGCCGTTAAACCCAAATCAATCAATCAATCACACTGTGAGTGTATAGGTATGCCGGAACTACCTTTTTACTTATAAAGGGAGGCCACTTTGTTAATATATATCCTTCCAGTATATACGAGTGACATCCCTTTGTTTCCTTAAAAGGACTTATTGTCATTGTTTGACATTGTGTAGTACACAAATAAATCCAATAGATATGTTAACTATCTTTTCTCGTTAGAACTTTTCAATATGGCGGACAAACTGTGTTTAAATAGGACATTCACACAGATTCGTGCGCGTGTGAACTGGTACAAAGGCACTAAATAGTACCATTATTTCGTCATCATTTAGCATGAAATAAAAGATTGTGTTTGTTTGTTTTGAGTGGATATGGAATATATCTCATCGGGAAGTGATACAAAACAAACAAATATCCTCTATATATTGATTCTCCTGATGCCACAATGTGTTCAAAGCATCATCTGCTGCAGATGACTCTGCTTTTGGAAAACGACACTACGTAATAAACGGTAACGTTACGAAATAAAGGGTAAACGTTAAGTAATAAAGTGTAATAAAGGGTTTACCGTTACGCAATACTCACACTGTCATAGGTTAATCTCGTCTCTTTGAGAAGATCCGATTGCATTTCTTCTGTCAAAACTACTCTGTTTTTGTGGAGAATTGTTTCATTGTTGGCACAAAGGTTCGAACACATCTTTAATAGAGAGGAGAGGTTTATCAAGCTACGACATACTAAAACCGCCCTTTGGATGTTTGAAGATTTCTGACAATTCGTAATATTAATAATGATAAATAATAATAATTAATTTGTACGTGGTCATGAAATCTTCCAATGACTATTTTTTCAATGCAGCCATCTTTAAATCAGGAAAAAACAAACAGTTTACACATTTAGAATAACAAGGTATGACAAGTATGAATCAAGATGAGCCTATATGCACACGTTTATTATCCATATCGTTTTGCCAGAGCAGGCTTATCTGGCCTGGTTCTGCCTGGTTCTGTCATGGTCGAAAAGTTTGAGGAAATCAATGTCAACGTTCACAAAGTTCCCTTATAGTATGATCCAGTGTAGGTGAACGTCATGTTCACGATCTTCAGTGTCATTAAAGTGAATTACTGGAATCCATTCACCTTTACATGTACCACGTCACTTGCGGTATACGGAAATATTTCGTAAATCGGGATCAAGCTTATTTTTACTCCGAATTTAAAATGCTTGTCGATTGTTTTCAATAAGAATTCATATTGGGTTTATATTACTTTTTCCTACTTATTCATCGTGTATTTAATTATGATTCTTGGTTCCGTTTAACCCTTTCCCTTTCCAATCCTTTCAAACATTCATAAAATCTGCACGAGAAGACTTTAAAAACTTCTGGAAATTTGAAAAGTGAAAGTTTTAATAGTCATGGGCGATGACACCTTTTGTAAAGTGGAAAGAATTATGAGCAATTTCTCCTTTGGCCACAATGTCTGCTGCAGATGCGTCAAAATGTACTTGCATGTGGGAAAAGGTTATTTAAGCATGAATTTAAATATTTGAGCAATTTCTCCTTTGGCCACAATGTTTTCGACTTTATTATTCAATAAAGCTATCTTTTATGGAGATTGTTGAGGTTTTTGTCATTATGTTTTCAAAGTCGTCTGCTGTAGATTTGTTGTATGTGGGAAAAGCTTGACGCAAACAGTCGATTATAACCGATCGTACTAATGAGTGCATGTTTATGATTATCGAAATTGTAAGAATATTAGGATTACCTCCGTAATAACATATCTTTCCTAAATATGTAGAAATCTGTATGAAGCCCTGTCCAGGCGTGTTAAATAATAAGGAATATATATAAAGAATATAGAATAAAGACGAGTTTTACCCCGTAATTGGTCGCTGACGGATCTGTAAGCATTATGACAGTTTTCACATTTTGCTCAACTATTAATGACCAAAAACCTGCGATTGTTGAGTCCGTCGGAGATTTGGTGATAATGAACGTGTTCTTTTCCTCGTAGTTCTGAAAGAAAAGGTACACAAAGTCACAGATAATGAACGTGTTCTTTTCCTCGTAGTTCTGAAAGAAAAGGTACACAAAGTCACAGATAATGAACGTGTTCTTTTCCTCGTAGTTCTGAAAGAAAAGGTACACAAAGTCACAGATAATGAACGTGTTCTTTTCCTCGTAGTTCTGAAAGAGAAGGTACACAAAGTCACAGATAATGAACGTGTTCTTTTCCTCGTAGTTCTGAAAGAAAAGGTACACAAAGTCACAGATAATGAACGTGTTCTTTTCCTCGTAGTTCTGAAAGAAAAGGTACACAAAGTCACAGATAATGAACGTGTTCTTTTCCTCGTAGTTCTGAAAGAGAAGGTACACAAATTCACAGATAATGAACGTGTTCTTTTCCTCGTAGTTCTGAAAGAAAAGGTACACAAAGTCACAGATAATGAACGTGTTCTTTTCCTCGTAGTTCTGAAAGAAAAGGTACACAAAGTCACAGATAATGAACGTGTTCTTTTCCTCGTAGTTCTGAAAGAAAGAGTACACAAAGTCACAGATAATTAACGTGTTCTTTTCCTCGTAGTTCTGAAAGAGAAGGTACACAAAGTCACAGATAATGAACGTGTTCTTTTCCTAGTAGTTCTGAAAGAAAAGGTACACAAAGTCACAGATAATTAACGTGTTCTTTTCCTCGTAGTTCTGAAAGAGAAGGTACACAAAGTCACAGATAATTAACATCTTTTCCAAAGGATATCTCTTGTATTAATCACTTAGACCCCTTAGAAAGAAACGCTTCTTGTTAATACCACAATATGGGGTTTGTCAGTCATATAGCGATTTTACAATGTGAAATAGGCCCCGTACATTTGAAAATGTACAAGTTTGCTTTTGTGAACAATGTAGATTCAGATCAGCAAGACCTACGCACCCTTATGAGAAGATTATGTCCACTTGTGTAGATTTGTATGAAACGAAACAGAGTGAGCCGAGCATAAGCTATTAGGAAATGCTAACTTTTGCCTTTTTCAAAACTTAAAGGACAACGCTCGGCTGAAAACAACCCGCTTTGATATGAAAGATATCGATCTCAACTAAATTTATTTTAGATGCATTTCATTAACAAACACCTTATAATCAAGAAATTGCAATTTTAAGACGACTAAAAGTGCTTTTCTGTTCCGGTAATGGGCGCGGCCATTGTTTGCTTATCAGTCGATCGCGAGACATTCTGATAAGAATCGTGACGTCATAACCCCTCATCGGTTCATTTATCACACAGTAAAGTATACACATAGCCGGTGGTCGAAATTAAAAATTAAACATCGTAACTATAAAAATAATTTACAATAGTTTGTGAAATACTTTAACGTAAAATTACTTGCTCAAATAAGAGTTCTTGGTGCATATATTTGTTTCTGTAGTGTACTAAATCGACTAAATCATGACCTCTTCGTGAAGGATATTGTGGGTGGGGTAGTGTTACGAAAACCATACAGTTTTGTTACTGGAATTTGTACAAGCGAATGAACAATGCCTCAGTGCCAGGCAATTCACTGCACAAACAGACAGGGAAATGGCAAGAAAAGCTTCTTTCGGTTTCCGAAACCTGAAAAGGGAATTAAAGAGAGAAAATTGTGCAAAAAATGGATTGACAATTTGAAAAATGGAAAACTTCGGATTGAAACATTTCGTGACTATAAACATATGGTAGTGTGTGAAGATCATTTAGCATAAATTAAAATATAATTCTTTATAATCTACAGCATATGACTTTGAAATTATAAAATCCAAAATACAGAAACTCTCAATAAAGGATATTTTTATCAATAAATATTATTCCATTATATGGACAGTTTCAGTTAAGAAACACTGTTTTACTGGAATAGAGAATCACTATTATTTATAAATCATTTGTTTTCTTCAAAATTATAAAAATTGTCAAATCAAAATCATCATCATCAAGTAACTTACAAGCTGATAAGATTACATCAAAGTGTCATAAAACACACTAGTGTGCCTGTACATCACAGCCAGATGGTCACACAGCAGGGGACCAACCATAAAGTACTGTCAATCAATGATAGTATTCTTTTGTTATGCAAGGGTCAGTCCAAGCACACCACCCTTTGCACAGCATGGGTCATAATTTTTTGTAGTTTTTTTTTGTAATTAAAAGAAATGCCATTTATAAGCAAGAAAATTTATTAAAAATAAATCAGTTGATAATAACAATAAATGTTATATTTTACTTTCTCCTGATTTTCATTCTTTTTTACAGTCATATAAATATCAAAATCATTCATGCATATCCCCATTTTAATTCAAGGAGACCACTTTGAAAACATCTAAGCAAATTTTGGGTAAACCTGTAATAACCTTTTTCCTCATACTACAATTCTGCAGCAGACGACTTTGAACAGATTGTGTAATATTTTGTAAAAAAATGGAAAATCTTTATAATTAAATGTATAACCTATGACTAAAAGTGGAAAATATTGTGGCAAAAGGAGTAATTGCATGTTTTGTTCAATTTATTCTTTTGTCACTATGTTTTCATAAAGCCATCTGCTGCAGAGGCATCAGAAATTGTCTATATTAGGGAAAGGGTTGAAGGATATAATATATGTAAAGAGTTGAAAACGTTTTGGCAAAAAGTGTCTGCTGCAGAAATTCTCAATAATTGCATGGAAAACCTATGACTAATAATAGATAACATGATTGCAAAAGGAGAAATTGCCATGTTTGAGCAATTTCATATTTTGTCACCATGTTTTCAAAAAGCAGTCTGCTGCAGAGGCATCTGAAAGCATCTGTATTTGGGATTGATTGGGGTTTAACGCCGTTTTTAACAATTTCTCAGCCATATGCTGTAATTAAGTAACTGCTTCTTTTCTCCCCACGTTTTCATAAGGCATCGACTATTGTTTATTTGAGGGATTTTTTTTTGTGCAGTTTCTCCTTTTCTGGTATTGCATTAGAAAGTTTGTGTTGTACTGATTATTATTTAATCCAATCGAGAAAAGTTTGGCAAAGTGAGAAACAGCCTATTAGGAGTTAAATTTCCTTTTGCCACAATGTTTGAGAAGTTATCTTAACCCCTTCCCTCATACGACAATTCTGCAGCAGACGACTGTGAACATTATTTGTCAAAATGGATAATTGAATGAATAACCTATGACTAAAAGTGGAAAACATTGTGACAAAGGGAGAACATGCTTGTTTTGTGCAATTTCTTCTTTTGTCAAGTGCTATGTTTTATACTCAATTGTGTATTCGCTACATACATAATGTACTGAGAAATTTAATTTAATTTAATTGTAGTATTGTCTTATCACATTGTGCGGTAAAACTTTATAAAACAGCATATATAAGAATTATTCTATACATTTTCCCTTTCGACGTTTTGACTCCCGTTTTTTCTTGTTTATCAATTCGACGTTTTGACTGTTTAAAAGATAAGATGGCGATCTGAAAATTTTCTAATCTGTACCTATAGTGAATCAAAGCGCCAATGGCACTGTAGTGGCGATCGTATTCATATATTGCAACAACTACAAAGCGTTTATAATATTTATAAAAACCTTTCAGAATTTCCAGATTTGATAAAATTCCAGCTTCCCGTTTTTAGGTCGGTATAGCTAGATACCGAAAACAACTTTTAATATGACTCATAAAGGTCTCACCGGGTGTTCTACACACCGGCTATTGTTTGTTGATAGAGTTGGAACATTGTGAGAATATGTATGAGTTGAAAACATTGTGATAAAATGTGAAATTTTTCATTTTATCACAATGTAAGATATAGCATTTGTATGACTTGAAAACATTGTGAGAAAATGTGAAATTTCTCATTTTATCACAATGTAAGATATAGCATTTGTATGAGTTGAAAACATTGTGAGAAAATGAGAAAATTCTCATTTTATCACAATGTAAGATAGAACAGTTGTAAGAGTTGAAAACATTGTGAGAAAATGATGATAGAATAGTGAAGAGTTGAAAACATTGTGAGAAAATGATGACAGAATAGTGAAGAGTTGAAAACAGTGTGAGAAAATGATGATATAATAGTGAAGAGTTGAAAACATTGTGAGAAGAACAGTTGTAAGAGTTGAAAACATTGTGAGAAAATGATGATAGAATAGTGAAGAGTTGAAAACATTGTGAGAAAATAATGATAGAATAGTGAAGAATTGAAAACATTGTGAGAAAATGATCGCTGATAGAACACTGTAAGAGTTGAAAACGTTGTGAGAAAATGTCATTTTCGTAGGACAATATATTTTCTAAAAAAATGTTAATCAATCATTTGTTCCTAATTCAAAAAGTATGAAGACATACAACTATAAAAAGTTGTTTTCGTAACAACCAAAATATGGTAATATGGGATTAAAAGTCGTAAGCAAAGTTGTTTTCGCGGCAGCCGAGTTGTTTTCGTGAGCCGATTTTATTTATTTATTTGCGTTTTAGCCTACGCCACTCACTAATTTTTCTATTTCGCGTAATTAGTACAAAAAAAAACTATTACATACTTTTAAAATTCATCGTTATATGTTTGTGCACATGCTTTTAAGTAAATAATTAGAAAACTTATGAATACATGTGATTTATTGTCAAATAAAACGTTGTTTTTGTGACAGTCATGTTGTTTTCGTGAGCCGACTTTATTTATTTATTTGCGTTTTAGCCTATGCCACTCTATAATGTTGCAATGTTATTGAAAACGGGACCAGGTACGAAATAAGCACTTTTTACGGACCATAATTGTTAAACTCGTAGGTATTTTCAGAAATTACAAAAGAAGTTAATTGGTCGTTTTATTTTGGCGAGGTGCTTTCAGAGTACAACCAATTCCTGTAAACACGGTAATATTTTACCCTCAGGCCGAATCAGGTTAAAGGTCAAAAGGTTACGGTTGACTACAGTAAAAATAGAACGAGGCACAGCTCTGCATACCGTACCCAAGACGCGCGATGATATTTATTATCTGCCCAAACATGAAGAAAGCTACTATGTAAATAGTTTAACTCTATTTAGATATTTTCTCGGTAAATCTCAAATATTAGTACCAATCCGGTATCAAAGTAGCACTAACATTATCATTATTAATCGTGTGCCTGCATCATTGATGGAACTATATATATATATGGCGGTTTAACGGAAGTGAGTAAATTGCCTTTGCAGAAATATCCAACCGACTGTTCAAAACCGACTATATAAGTTTTTTTTCGTTGTTGTTGTTTTGGTAGCACTGTGGCGATTGTCAACCAATCGCCACAAAAACGAATGAGGGGTTATGACGTCACAGTAAGCTATAAATAGACCAATATGGCGGCGCCCATAGCTGATCGACACGACGTGAAAACACAAACTTTAAAAGCATATATCTTGGTAGTTACAGCATATAAAACAAAATTAATTACATCAAAATGATGCATTACTGTAGGGCTATTAAGGGATATAGTTTAGACTCAGCCAAGCGTATTCCTTTAAACAAATGGTAGTATATATAATGGCTTCCATCACCCCTTGGGCCCCAGGGCTTGGGGATAAAAAAAGACGATACAAAAACGATTCGTTCAGGACCGTACCAGAGGAACCCTGGTGTGTTATAAAACAATATAAAACATCAAACTAATTGTGTAACCGATACGAAACGCTAATCTATATCACTAACAAGGATCGTATAGTAATACACAACAGTTATTCTATGTGAACATAATATATGTTTATGTATATTTACTGTACTTTGGGCACGTTGCCTCTATTTACAAATAAATAATTAGTGCATTTATTGCATCTTTTGCAATTTGAAAGTCAGTTATTATAGAAAGACTTTTCTGGATCGGTAGTACCCTGCTTATCTTAACCCCTCCCCGCATACACACAACATCTGCAGTAAAGGACTTTGAAAATATATTTGCATGCATATGGAAAACCTCTTAAAATTAAAGTGTTCTTATTAAAAAGAGTTGACAACATTGTGACAAAATGGAGAACTTGTTCATTTTGAGCAATTTCCTCTTTTTAACAATGATTTCAAAAGTCATTTTCTACAGAATGCATCCACATAGTGGAAAGAGGTAAACTCTCCCCGGCAACAGAAAGATAACATACCGGAAGTAGAACTGCTCTCTAAAGAAAAGGCATCTTCCATGTTCTGTAATCTAGGTAGGAATTCGTCACCTGGAGGGGAGAGGGAAACGGCTTAACCATGTCCAACATGAATATGTTAATTTTCACGCCTCTGCAGCAATCGACTTTTGAAAAGATTGCGATAAAGTAAGAAACTGCTCATAATTTTCGAATTTTCCTTTTGTCACATATTTTCATTTTTAGAAATGTTTGATATCACCTGGAGGGGAGAGGGAAACGGCTTAACCATGTCCAACATGAATATGTTAATTTTCACGCCTCTGCAGCAATCGACTTTTGAAAGGATTGCGGTAAAGTAAGAAACTGCTCATAATTTTCGAATTTTCCTTTTGTCACATATTTTCATTTTTAGAAATGTTTGATATGCTGACCTAGAAATTGTTAAAGTCATCTTCAGCAGATTTGTTGCATGTGGGAAAGGGTTAAAATTCTATTCTGTAAACTCCCAAAGCCGATCATTATCTTTCATCTTTGACAAATTCTTGTTTTTTATTGGACAAGCATATATAATAAGAACAGTCTAGACGAAGATTAGAATGCACGTTTTATTAGGCTGATCTTGGTCGACACCTTTGTCAATTATGTTGAAAATCTCGAATCGCCTGATATATAAATGCTGTATAATGCCGTGTATAGCAGAATACGGGTCGACAGTTAGTCTAAAAAAGCTATTTTAATATTTATCTTTAAGATATATAATATATTTCAAAGTTATATTTACTGGGCTTTTTTTGTAGAATAATTACACATTCTATTATGGATCATACAGATGATCATTTATTACAAGGAAGGAACAAATATATCGCTTATGAAACGAGTGGCCGAGAGATAAACATGGTGTATTTTAGATCGGACGTCCTGGGTTCGATTTACTGTTCCCGGTGGCCAAGCGTGTGCGCTTATGGTACAGAGAGGTGTTCTATCACCCGTATATAACAGAAATGTTGTTGAGAAAAACGTTAAGTCCGAAATGAACAATAAAGGTAAACCACCAGAAAAATATTATCAACTAAATTATAATTATGTTAACGGTTGATTACACAAAAAGCTCCGCTTACTTGTAAGATTTGAAATAGACTTGCTCTTCTCTATAAATACGTTAGAATATTCCACCTCATTGTCGGCACTTCCGTCCTGTATGACCCTCTTCCGATCTTCCAAACTCTCCACAATCAGCTACGTGTAACAATGACAGGAGAAACAAGAATATGGTTTTGCTTGTTTGAATGGTGTTTTACGCCACTTACTACAGTGTTTCAGTTATATCACGACGTTTTCTGTGTAATTTACCAGTATTATCGGTGTCATTTATCCTAAATGTATCGACCCTGATCAGCCTGCGCAGTCCTTGCGGGCTAATCCGGGCCGATACATTCCGTTTCAGAGGGATAAAGGAACAGAGGAATGATTCCTGAAACGGAAATGCCACAGGAGGCGAAAAGTGTCTGTCCGGGTTAGCCTGCGTGGCATGCTTAGGCTGATCCGGGTCGATACTTCACGCAGAGTCCACACTGTTTTTTGTTTTTGTTTAAGTAAGTTGAACTATCATGGAGACATGACAATATATCAGGGATCATTATTGACCTTGTACACATATACTCTGGTGTATACACGTAAATATGTACCACTGTATGTTATTATATTTGTTTTATTTGACTATGAGCTATAATGCTTAATGTCTAAATAAAGTTTGTTATGTTATGTAATGTAATCTACTCATCATGAGATAGTTCAATTTACACGGACTGTATCTGTTTTTATTAGAAAAGAAAAATACATTTCAAATTTGACAGATGAATGTACAGAACCTAACTTGATATAAAAGTAATTTCTATTTTAATGAGTACTCTTACTCCAAATTACCATTTCTTCGAAAGTTCTAGTTTCGATACAAAGATGTTGTTTTAATTCCTCACTTGCTTTCCTTCTCAATCAATAAGGAAACTTAGGGTCATATAACCATTGATTTACTTAAAATAAGTTTGGGCGATTAAATACTTACGTTGTACTGAGCTTTGATTCCTATAAGATTTTCGTCAGTGAGATATGTATATACATCTTCAAATTGACTGGACCATATATTGTGTGTACCAAAAAATAAGGCGTCAGCAACAGCCTCATGGAGAAAGACGTACTGCTCCTAAAATAATATTTAAGATAATTTCGTAAATGTACGATATTGTTTATTAATATTATATATGCGAATCTACAAATATGAAAACAAACTTTATACGGAATACATCTCCCGACCAGTTAAGCCTTTAAGCCACAATAATTATAACTAATTTAGTTATCTAAAATTATACAATTACACTCCTAATCAAATTATCGTGGAAAATATTGTGAGAAAATCCAGCCATGCACATGATACACAATTTAAATTTACAACCCAAGTTACCAACGTGGTACCAAATTAAACTAACTATTTATAATATTGAAATAGCTTCCCTAAATTCCGACAACATGTGTACATCATAATGTTCAGAGACAATACAAACAGTAATGTTAGCAAACAGTATAGTCAAGAGTGGATTAACTTGACATTTAAACAGTACCTACTGTCTTACTCTATATTTCAAACTGAAATATGTACTTCGACGATTTAGCACAGCTTGTTATTAATACAGTACATTGATATGATCCACATTTAACTTAGAGTCGAAGTTGGATTTTTGAAATCAAACTGGTGTCAAAGCAATCTGGTATCAAATCAAACTGGTGTCAAATCAAACTGGTATCAAATCAAACCGGTATCAAATCAAACTGGTGTCAAATCAAACTGGTGTCAAATCAACCTGGTATGTGTCAAATCAAACTGGTGTCAAATTCAAACTGAGGTCAAATCGGTGTCAAATCAAACTGGCGTCAAATTCAACTGAGGTCAAATCAAACTGGTATCGACCTCATACCTTTGTTTGCACCAAATTAGGTCGTTGATCCCTTATTGACGTCACTGTATCCAACATATTAAGAGTATCATCCGATTGTGCCTGATGGTAAGCGTTGTCAAGGGCTATAAATGTCCCTGTCCTACCAATACCCGCGCTGTAAAAATAGATTATTGCATATAACTACAAATTTCTAAAGTTTATGTAAAAAAAAATATTGTATATAACTACAACATTCTAAAGTTCATGTAAAAATAGATTATCGTATATAACTACATTATTCTAAAGTTATTGTAAAAAAAGATTATTGTATATAGCTACAACATTATAAAATTTATAAAAAAATAGATTATTGTATATACCTACAACATTCTAACGTTCATGTAAAACTAGATTATTGTATATAACTACAACATTATAAAGTTATTGTAAAAATAGATTATTGTATATAACTACAACATTCTATAGTTCATGTAAAACTAGATTATTGTATATAACTACAACATTCTAACGTTCATGTAAAACTAGATTATTGTATATAACTACAACATTATAAAATTCATAACAAAATAGATTATTGTATATAACTACATATTCTAAAGTTCATGTAAATCTGTTGGAACTGTGTTCAACCTCTTTTTCAACAATGTCTTTTTAAATATGTATTCGATGCTTCAGTTGTAAAGTTATCCAACAAGCATGAACGCCAATGAGAGAAGCCATTACTACCGTTTTTAAAGTCTGTGGTATGACCCGACCGGGAATCGTACCTTGGTCGGTCACACCTACGAGGACGCTAACATACCTACACCAAAGACACGGTAAATGTCATGTCAAATATGATTTGTTAAAATTTATCATAACTTGACACTTTTAATCTAATCTCCAACGCTGTACAACAATGAACATTTTGATGACCTGCATGTTTTACCCTTGAATGTAAGTCATAGTAATATGAAACTGTGCATGAAGGTAAATATCAAGAAATTATATATTCATATGCTGTATACATAAACGAACCAATCGCATTAGATCCAGGGAAGAACAGAATCTTTGTGATTCTGCAAGGTTTGCCCTTTGTAAACTTAAAGCTTTTAACTCAAACCTTTTTATTATGCGATATATATTTTCGTTTATATAATCTAATTAAACCAACAAAGTGAGTCAGTTTTGTTAATTTATAGAATGATAAATTATTTAAATGGAGTGACCTGCTACATTCGATAAATCAAAACGATTACAAGGCTACATATAACTATTATAGCGTGGAACATCACGTATTGGAGAACTGGCATAGTGTGTAACATCACATATTGGTTGCATAGTGAACATAAAGATAACTGTACGAAACAGTAATGCTCCAGTAAATGGTTTCTTTAATTCTACAAACCGCTTCCATAAAACCCGGATAATTATCACCAATTACTTTCGATTAACTTACCTACAATGAACAACTATTGGACTTTCATTGTAATCAACATTTTTCATCGCGGCTAGCCAGAATTTTACAAGTGACCATGTGCTGTCTGGTACATCTTTGTCCGGCCAGGCTCTGAAGTGGTATTGTGTAACAGGTCTCCATGGTTCATTGTTCTACAATAGAAAAACAAGATCAACGAGCTTATGAGCTTTGCTCCAGGAAAACCATTCTTACCGTATACAAAGATTTGGCTACGCACACAGGTAATTTGATAGACATGGAACATATTTGGTTTGTCAGACGGTATTAAAATTTGCTCTGAGCATATGGCATGCTGCTTAGATTCCAGATCATACTGTAATATTCCATCAAACGAAGGGTATATATGTAATCGTTGCTCAAGTAGATGTTGTTCATTGATGCAATGTAACTGATATAATGCTACTTTGATTACCAATTCATATGCTTTAAAGTATTATACTTTAGATGACAACCTTCTATCACCAGCGAGCATATACACCCACTTGTGTACAATTGCAGTTTTCACAACCTTTTTGCATGCTGAATGTTTTATATTGATGAACTAAACTGTGGGACCTGAATAACGAAGGTGCAAGTCGCTGCCCAGATTGTCGTCAACGACGTTCACTGTCAATTCAAGTATAATCAGTTCTTGCATTATTTCCTGTATATCGGGTATGTTTCCCATGAAGCATTTCGAACAAAGTGTGTTGCAGGCATTCCGTGGTTCAGACATGATCACGTTCGGCGAGAATGTTCGGAGTCAACCCTTTGCTTAGTTTAAACTTATTTATTTTACATCGATTGCGAAACAAGCCTTGGGCTTAGATTAATCACGCTCGATGTCTGCTTCCTGGAGACTTCACCAGTACTCGCGCCGTTTGTGTGGAAAAATCCCAAAGTCAGGACCCGCTCATCACGGGACTCGAACCAGGGACCTTTGATACGAGAGGCCGACGCTCTACCTCTGCACCACTGTCTTCCACAACATGCTTAAACATGGGTTGGAGCCCTCGGCAGTTTCTACAATTAATGTCTCTCCCAGTTAAACGTTCCATTAGCGTGGGAGTCTTGTCCTGTTGTTACTTTTAAAAACATCTAACATTTCAAGATCGCTTACACACATTATCTCCAGGCGAAACATGTTTGAATTGCTATTCGTTATTAAGATCATTTCGAGAAATCAATCTATGGTATATTCAAAATTGAAAATTCCTTAAAACCTTTCTTATGTTCAGGTAACGTATAACAAAATCTGGCTCGGCTACAGTAGATTGTAACTGTATTGATATATTCCCATAGGTGACATTCTCGTCCTTTGTTTCTGGCCAGTATATCAGACACTTATCCTGTAGAAGATTTGATAAAAAAAGAATAAATGACAACGCTCATAAACACGAGCTATGACTGTTATTAAAACGTGCATCATAGATGAATGAATCTGATGAGAATAATTAAGTTAAAAACAAGGACAAATTAGAGAAGAATGTTATACACTCTCCAACTTGCAGACAATAATTGTACTTTCATTTATGTAGATTTCGTGAATGTTTGACCTAGACATTCTCAATGTCTTCTGAAGCATATGTTTTGTATGATTGATAAGTTACATTTTGTACGATAGAATTATGTTTCATTTAAGGTATGCAGGTTACGATAAGTTCCAATGTAATTATGTTTCATTTAAGGTATTCAGGTGTGCAACTGTAAGTTTATCAAGTTTGATGTTGATATCTCGCATACTAAAAAGGACAATATGACAACAACAAATAATAATTAAAAGGGGAAAAGACTCAAAATTATTCTTGAAAACGTGATTGTTTATACTCATTATCAGCACCTATCTTTATACAAAATGTTAGATTGATTAATGTTATTATACATGACACAAACAAAGACCAACAATAAAAGGTGACAAAGGGAACTTATTCCAAGATAAATAAACAAGATAGTATGTCTCCAAAGTAACATGTATGTTGCTTCTTGGAAAGTTTCTGGATTAAATGACTGTGTGGGAGAAAATGAATGCACTGCTTCTTGGAAAGTTTCTGGATTAAGCTACTTTGATGTAGAAAATTAATGTACTGCTTTTTGGAAATATTCTGGATAAGGTAACTGTGTCGGAGAAAATGAATGCACTGCTTCTTGGAAATCTTCTAGATTAAGTTACTGAGTCAGATAAAACGAATGCACTGCTTCATGGAAATCTTCTGGATTAAGCTACTTTAACGGAGAAAATGAATGTACTGCTTTTTGGAATTCGAGAAAACGAATGCACTGCTTCAAACAGATCCTTGCTCCTTATAACTTTCACATCGCGAGTTTCTACTGAAAACGCCAATACTAAAAAATGTATAACACCAGCCGGATATACTGAACATGTGTATTTCAAACAAATTATATTTATATGTAAAACACCGAGGACTTCTAGAAAATGTATATACAAACAGTGCAAGGTTTAAGTAAACGTGTAGACATGGCAAATCACATAGTGTTATTATATTTTTTAACGATTTCCGTTTCTATTAAACGTGTAGACATGGCAAATCACATATTGTTATTGTATTTTTTAACGGACTCCGTTTCTACTAAACTTGTAGACACGGCAAATTATATAGTGTTATTGTACTTTTTAAAGACCTCCGTTTCTATTAAACTTGTAGACATGGCAAATCACATAGTATTATTGCACTTGTTAACGGTTCCCGTTGTTATTAAACTTGTAGACATGATAATCCGCCAAATATTAACGGACACTAATTGCCATGATCACGTGAATACCTCAGTCGAAACCACTACATTCGAAAACGGGTTGAAACGGTACCTTCGTGAATGTCCGTGCCAGACTTCGGAAATAAACCGAATACTTCCGAAGTTTTACATGAACATTCACTAAGGTATTGTGTCATCCTATTTTCGATTGCAGTGGTTCGAATAATATATTTAGGCGTCCGAGGTCAATTCATTTTCACAAAACACTTTTTTTCAACATGGTTTATTAAAAGAACAAGTGTACTAACCGTGCCCATTTCTATCAGATTGGTAACCATGATAATCCGCCGAGAGCCTTGCTGCCACACCATTCTCCAAAAGTCATCGCGCATGGCAGGTGTCGGACCTACATTGATTGTGAACTGACAATTAACTAGATGTATGTAACCATATCATGTACATTTCCTTTTAATCCATAGAGACACGGATGGTCAATCAATGGGCTGTGAATTCGAAACCTAAATCCAACATTTGTTCAAGGTTTGACAAAAGTAAATACGACAAACGTTATGCAACTTTCAACAATGGGCTAACAGTATATGTGGAAAAGCTGGAAGTTACTTGGAAGTATGTTGTGTGCAGAATTGGTACAAGAAAGCTATGCAACACTAGGGAAGATTGAACTGGTCGCCGTGATATGAATGGAAAGTTTTGTTGACAATGGCGTTTAACTACAATCAATCAATCAATTTGTTCAATAATACATATGCAAGTATAAACACATAATTGAAGAAAAGTGTACAATACTACCAAACGAATATTTTGAGTGGTTGAGCTATATGAATGATCCAGGAGAGACAATCTGTGGGTATTTGAGAAATATGCAGAAAAGGTCAGTCGTATGTCCTAGGCATTCTGATAAAAATGCACACCGTTTGATAAAAACCCATGTGACTACTTGACGGATAGTACATATTTGAATTAATCTTCGCAGATGCGTAGGCTGATTTGAATCACACTGATCGCAAATGTCCTGTGTTTGAAATTGGAATGTACTTTGATCATGCTGGAGATCGGGAGAATGATAATGTTAGAATCAAAACATACTAAATTTAATTTGATATAACAATAACATTCTAAAAACCAATTTTATTAAATATCTTCTTCATGATTTTTCAAATATCTCTACTTCATAATTGAGATGAACACCACATAGTCGGCATAGATCATTTAGAAATCCTGAAGAAGGCCTAGGGCCGAAATATTGAATTAGATAGTATCTTTTATTGTTCCATATATTTAATCCATAACCGAATAGAACTTTCAAATATATACTAAATCTTACCTTGGGATGCTATGAACTTGTTAGCCTTCTTTGAGCCCTGTAAACAGTTGTAATAAATGTGGTCGATATGTTTGTATATTCTTAATTATTTATCCCCATTATCGTTAATAAAATGGTATCGAAACATTTAAAAGTGTGATCCATCGGATCATTCTTTCCAAATCTCACAACACAGTTGTTTTTTACTTTGCATCGGAGAACCTGGTAAAACATATTTTTATGAGAGCATTTGCAAATGTATTTTTCAAATGAATATATGTGCCAAGTCTCTGCATTTCATTTTGTTAAAGCCAATATAAATGTAATGTATTTAGATACATTATTTGAGAAATTGTTGGAATGTATCACCCGTAAACACCTTCGGCTTAAGAGGCCTTAATGAGTTTCGAAAATGAACTTCCCTTTTGGCAAATTTGAGGACCGAGAAAGGGGTTATAAACTATCGTTTACACTCAAATTGGAAATGCGTCGGTACGCACAGCAAATATGTTCCATATTTGTATTATATAATTAATAAACGTAACAAGTAACAAGGGAACTAAATTGCTCTGCCTATATCGTGTAAATACATCAAAGTTACATCACCTACTAGTTGGGTCAATACGGTGGCATAGAGCTAACTCCAACAAGGCAACAAACGAATAAATCGATTAGTTCTATCTTTTGAAAATTGTGTAGCAATATTTATGATTGTTGCTACGCTTTGTTCTGGGCTTGCTGTTCACAATAAATAAACAATTAAGTTTCAATGAATCACGAAGTTGACCAGAAGAACAGCAATCACCACTGGAACTCATTTATGGCACGAAGTATCTCGTTTAGTTCCTTTCGAGTACAAGTTATCGTTTGTCCACTATATGATTTTACATGCTTCGGTTTGTTAGAACGTTTTCAATCGTTTTTCAGTTAAATCACCGTGATTACTTGGTACAGTACCTGTGAATAATCAGTATTACCGGTAAATAATTAGACCCGACACCGATTCATTAGTACCGAGGCGTATGGATTAACATTTATAGGAATATTTTAGTTCTTTTTGTGTTCATCACTTTTGCTTGTCTGTGATTGGCTGAAATATTTTGTTCATAACCTCATGAATAAAAAAAAAAAACATTGGCGACGTGCTGTATTATGGAAAATAAAGTTATAAAATACTATTATGTTGTATTACTCATTGAAATAGCCATATTAATGCTAAAATATAAGGAATGGAGCGGTTTTGTTTTTCGTTTTCATGGGGGTATGAACAAAAAAACCTGATCACACATTTTATGAAACCGCTTCGCGATTTCATAGAGAGTGATCAGGTTTTTTTGTTCATACCCCCATGAAAACGGAAAAAAAGCTCTTCATTCCTTAAATGAATTTTCCGTGGGTACACCAAAGAACTCCCTGTTTTTGAAAATAGTAAAGACTGGCAGAGTAGAATCTACCCGCCATAAATCCACTTACATCGATGAACGAAGCATTGATGTATTCGCCTTCATTTTCTTCTGCTGCTAATGGGACACGGCTATGGTCATCTGCATAATAAAACCGATAGAATAATACATAACAAGTATTTAAACACTTTAAATTGAAGTCTTCTTTTAAGCATATAAGAACGAGACAAATTTGGTTCTCGTGGCACTAATCCCAATTGTTTGGAACGTTGACACCAGATTTGTGACACAGCGCTGTCTAAACAGAGTATATTATGTGCACCATACAGTCGTCAAAACTGTTTAGTCGTAGTTACCGTGAAGTTAAAAACTCTGAATGGTGGTTTTCGTGTGGCGTAGACCATGACATATATCAGTAGGACGATTGAAGTTTTTAAGTCGGTAGATCCATTTCTAAAGTTCTCCTCAGTACAAAACAAACTGGTGTTATTTTTATGAGCTTCATCTAACGATTTGAGGTTTTGTTGAATTTGTGTTGAATGAAAGGGCATACGTACAGTTTCACCAGAGTCTTAACTTTCCGCGTGCATGGAGTAAACATCCAGATTACTATTACTTCTATAATATAATGGCTACATTAAAAAGGTCAGAATTATATCAATGCTTGGACTTGATCTAGCCATTTGTCCTAAAATCCAAATACATGTATGTTTAAATTATGTATCATGCTTTAATAATAAGTTGTTTGGTAATAGTTAACCAATGTTTATATTATAAAATACAATATCCATTATTGGCGAATTATCTTTTGTCACACTGATTTGAACAGTTGTCTGATGCAGGGGCGTTAGCAAGCATATGTATGTTGGAAAGGGTTAAAGGATAAGTGCATTACGGTTTCACCGGCAACAGAAACGTACTTACACGCAAAAAGCCCCCTGTATCTGTTTTTAGGTTTATTTTCTTTCAACAGAGCAACTTCGTGGGGATGAATGAGCCCTGCTTTTAATAGCTGAAATAAACAGTATCTATTTTAGTAATATTGAATTTAGAGTCGACTGTTCTGGAAACAATGGATTGTTTGATTTATTGAAATTAAATTCCATATTCATCGGGATTACAGTTATATTACGGTAGTACGTTCGCCTAACCTTTTGTTTGATGGTTCTTTCACACCAGTTATGTAAACAGCTTTCTTCTTATGCAACTGGCTTAATTCCCATATATGTATACCTCTGCATGTTCAATAGTCCGAGTAAAAGCCATTGTATCGACCGTGATTTATAATTGAACATAAATAAGAATAACAATTCATAGTTCCCAAAACTTCAATAATAAACTTCCTTGTCGGCCATTTTGAATGAACAATGATAGAGTATATTATAAATAATAATACTAACAAGAAGGAAAAGACACAATGAAATTTGAGTTTGAAAACCATATTTCATTGAACCTTTTGTAAAATGATATTTTATCAGCTTCGTGATACATGAATTGATGTTTTACAATCGTATGACACAGTACCGTAATGTTTGTTCATACAGTAAGTAGGTAATGCTGTTGTACCATCAGTTCGATCTCTCTTTTTTCAATACACACGAAATTTGCATATCAACATGGCCGTCAGGGGAGGTAAATATTGTAGTTCTGGTAACTGTGTATGGGCACTTAACTGTATCATTAAACACAAACAAAAGATTTTGACCCGGTAAAACGTAACCCTCTGAAACGTTATCGGTCTCTTAGGAAAATTGATGAAAAATTCAAAGTACTGAAAGTAATGAAGGTAGCAGAAGAGATGCAGAGGTGCATATTGAAATATGTATCTAAAGAAATCCCCACCATGACAGACAAGTAATGACATAAGTAAGAAAAGGACCGCCAGAATAACATTTCTGAGACGTTTGTTTTATTAATGTCAAGAATGAATGGATGAGATGTCGTATGAAGCTAAAGTTCAATCTTCCTGTTTCCGATCATGATCTTGTTTTTATGACTTTTAACCATTCAATAAGACTTAAAAACATGTAGATGGTCACTGAATGAACAGTTCTGCTAAATTATATTGAAATCAGTCAAGCACTTTCATAAGAATGTAGTTTAAAAGTGATCGCTGTGTTAACAAACCAATCAATTTGATAACATGTGTAGAGAGTCATCCACTAAACATTTCTACCACATTATATGTTTTTCAGACAAAAGAATTCAGAGGAAAACATTTTTAAACATTTGGTATATTTCACCCTCTTTAATGTTGCAGCAAGTTCTCCGTAGAAAATGAATATACTGAGCAATTTCTCTTTTTGCCAAAATATTTCAAAAAGTCGTCTGCTGCAGAGGCGTCAAAAACGGTCTGTATGTGGCTAAAAGTTGATATCTCAGGTTTACCATACTGAATATTTCAGAAAAGAATAGTGTCAATAGTTATCTGCTGCAAATCCATCTACAAGTGTTCAAAAATGCTATTAAAATATCACAAACAAATCTACTTTGACAGAAGAAAAAGATGTTGCTCAACTATTTCTTTTACTAGAGCGAACAAAGGGATACAATTTACAAAGTATAATTTGTTCATCCAGTTTTTACAAGCTTGATTATATTGGCGTAGTGACATCCTAATACTTTATTACATTTAAATAATTACACATTCAAACACTTATCTGACTTTTACTTATGTACGCATTCGTTATTCGGCCAATAATTGTTTGCACTATTTCTTTGGCGTACTGCATTTGGTAGACATTGTGTCCTCAGCCATTTACATCACGTGACTTCAAAACTGTGCCTGAAAATATGGTAGCCTTGCTATTGCAATTCTACCAAAATTCGAAGTTTCACGTAATCTGATTCTGTTCTAGTGTCTATCGAACGCAAGACTTCTGCATATCATAAACTACACTTACGTTAAATTCTTGATGAAATAACACACATCCGTCTTTCTTCTTTTGAAATATATAATCCCACAACTGGCACACTTTTAACGTCTTTTTCCTTGTGATAAAGCTGCAATAGTCATCGTCATTGCCTTTGATTTCTTCAGGTTTCATCGTTGTGATCATTGTCTTTGTGTCTGGAACTGTGAAAGTGATTGTATGTTCTAGACTGATGTACATATTATTTGATACGTCCGGGTGGGCCTTAAAATTGATTTAATTCATTTGTGTTTAATGCCATTTTCAAATTCAACAAAAGTCATATCAAGGCGGACAATTCATTTACTCATATGTGCCATTAACATATCAAACTAATATTCCACACAGTCTTTCCTAGTAACTGACTGCTAATGCATTGCTGCATTGACTTTTGTTAAAAGTCGAAAATAATATGTGTCGCTGTAAAAACTGTCAACTGCCAACCCAAATAGCGTTTTTCTTAAATCCGTTTCAAACCCCGCCATGACATGTCAGATATTCAGAACAAACCAACAACCAGTGCATACTTATGCTTTATGATTTAAGCCCGTATATTGGAAAGGGTACAAGCTGCCTCTGTTTACAATACATATCCAGATTAGCCTGTATATTCCAACAGTCTGTCGAGATATACACTGGCCACATATTACATACACACGCTTATTTGAACAGTATGACAGTTATATCACATTGACATAGCCATGATCCGTGGTTGACCGACCATCTCTAAAATATAATCATACCTGGTCTAAGGGTACTACACCATTACGTACCTGGGACAGCTGGTCTCAAATTACATAGACTTACCACCTGGTCATGGGTGAGTCACAAGAACATTATTTTAACGAGCACTACCAACACATGATCGACCACCTAACATACTTATGTTGCTTTAATTACACCGCGTATCAATTATGTAGTGGTTAGAACATACGCATTGGGATCCCGAGAGCAGTGTTCAAACCAAGGTCAGGTCATGATTAAGAAGTTTAAATAGAAGTTATGGTTTCCCTACTCGGCGTTGAAGATTGCGGGGATAGGATTACAACTGTTTCTACGGTGCAAGTATTACCGAGAACGGTGCTAGCGGTCAATTACCAAGGATACGCCGGGGCGAAAAACACCGAACAAACATAGCAAGTAGCGATTGTCCGTTCGACGATCAAATAAAGTTTGACGATAAATATGTACACACCTTTCCCAGTTTCTATGTTAATCTGATCTAATTGCGCTTCTTCTTCCCTCTCTAATACCACCTCAGATATGTTTGTGTTTTTTTCTACTGATTGGGGTGAGTGTCTAAAATGATACTTCAAGCTCAAGTTCTTTATTTGCATTACATATTACATGTTGTTGCAACATATACATAATAAACATTTGTAAAGAAATACATATAGTATAGTTTCAATAGATGATACAGACAACTGAACTGCGCTCGGCTAAAGTCACAACAGTACAAGAGATTCAAGCATGATGGTGGACACTTAATCACATACAATAAAGAAATACGAGGCTAAACATTCACCACATATAAAACCAAATTGCAGTAGAAGACTTTGGAAACAGATGGACAAAAATATGGAACATACTTATAAATGAAAGTATAATTTTGTAACGAAGTTGAACATATTGTTTTGACAAAATACTAAATTGCATTATGAGTTTTTTTACTTTTTGTCACATTATCTTTAAATTTGTTGGTTGCAGATGCGTCAAAACGCGTCTGCCTGTTGGAAATGGCTTTTCGACTTCATTTTAACGCTCTCCTACATACAACAAATCTTTAGCAGACGATTTTAAATACATTTACATGTAGGTAAGAAGATGCATAATCTCTTTATTTGCACATGTGACTATTGAATAGAGCTAAAAACGTTGTGGTAAATTGAAAGATGGCTTTTCATGAGCAATTTTTACATTTGTCACAATGATTTTAAACGCGTCTGGTGCATATGTGTCAAAATACGTGTGCAATCGGAAAAGGGTTAGGACACAAGAACCAAAGTGTTATGTCATCTGTGATACTGTTTGTGCAACTGAGCTGTCATTCGAAAAAATTGAACTGATGTTGACTTTTATGCTTAGATATGTATTAATAGTATGTACATGTGTTGTCTTCAAATATTTTAAACATGTCCGGCATTTATCTCTCAACTTGTGTATTTAGAAAAGGAAACTCACATATTTTCTGAAAATACCATTTATGCAACCATACTATGCAAGTTTACAAGTGTATTGGCAAACTAAAGACAATACTGTCATCATGCAAATATACCTAATTTTACACAATTTAGGGTCAGTTCAAAACAGTCCAGTTATACCTCCGTTTATAGACGATTACGGCAGCTACTATAACCAAAGCCACTATTAATAGTCCACCAACAGCCCCCAACAAAATAAGTGGCAAAGGCGATTCGTCCTCTCGTTTCGAAGCTAACGCTGAAAGCATGATTTAGTGACATACGTTAACAGATGGCAAATACATAGGGAATATAGTATTGCATTAGCGATATATCGCTTTGTATTGTACTACGAGGAGCGTGAAATAATTGCTTTCTCGCGAGACTGAAGGTCTAAAGATATGTCATATTTTCAACGCTCAGAGTAGCACAATACAAAGCCACTTAATAATATTGCAGCACAATCTGGTATGGTTTAAGAATTAAGGAGCCTTTGGGTCATCCGCTCTCTGAATAAAACCATAACAAATTGTTCAAAGAAACTCAGCTGTTACACGGTAGTATGACAGTAGAAGCAGATAGAGATCCACATGTGTTACCCTATACAGGCAGACAACACAAACATCTGGTTAAGGACACAGCCTACAAAGAAAGTGCAGACAACCCATTCAAGGGACGGTGTAGTATCACACTTTTACTTCAAACAATAAAACTATTTTGGACACGTCACACGCAAGCCGACCTTAGGATTTATTGGGAATATGGTTTAACACATACATACCCTTATTTTCAAGTTGAGAACAAATCACGGAACAACGTTATCTTTATCTTTATTATGTTTATTGTTAAGTTGTTAAATTTTACACATTGAAAAATGCAATAATATATAAATAAATAACGAGTCTTAATTGTTTAAAACATTGTTGTTGTTTTTTCTTCTTATTGAAAAATTATGAGGACTACTTTTTTATGCGGTGAATCACAAGTTCTTATGAAGAATATGTTATTCGGTCTTTGTTTTGATGTTGTCAATATTTTTCATTAAAACACACTGTTTAGGTGATAAAAAGAATCCATCACTCGTTTTTCTTTGGAGAAGATTTCTTAAATTCGTCTCGAAAAAGAGAGTTATTAACCTCGCCAAGAGGCTCGGTTAATAACCGTCTTTTTCTAGACTCATTTAAGAAATCTTGATCTCCAAAGAAAACTCATGATGGATCCTATATATCTCCAAAAAATAACGTAGTTTTATAGTCAATTTGATTGTTGTTGTCATATTTGTTCTCGTGAAGCTTCCATGGTGGTACGTTTGTATTGATATATCGTAAACAAGGATGGTCCTTATCTGACTGAGTGGACACGCAGACTGATCTGGTAATGTTCGTGTCGCAGGTCGGGTGTCCAAGGATATAGCCAATGCCTTGTATACATTACAGTCAAAACAATGTCACATATTCTGCATTGGTAGTGTTTGTATTTTAAACTTTGGTTCATTGTGTAGACCAATTATTTTTTAAAATAAGCTCATCTGGTTATTCTACCGGGCAACTTATACCAAAAAGATTAAGACAATACGTCACATCTTACGGATGTGTTACCATATGTTTAAACAGCGTATTTTCGCTAACATTCACTTTTACAATAATTCTGATTACATTAAGTATACTTTTTTATTATATACCTGTACATATTCCGGAGCAAATACATGCAGATTGTCTTTCGCAGTTCAGACACCATAGATTCAATTCCGTATCACACCTAGTGAAAATGTGGAATTGCGACGTCAGACAGTGTGCGGACTACTTTCAGCGAGGTTCCCGTTTTGAATCTGCACTACGTTGTAAAATATGCAGACAACCATTACTATTTAGAAAAATTGTTTATATTTTATGTATAGAAATTCTAGCGTCAAATTTAATAAAAACCCGCAAATAAAGATTGTGTTTTTCCCCCCGCAATACAGTGGACATTTAATTTGGTGATGTTATTTGGCGGGAACAACGTATTATAATTCGTTATAGGTGTGTGGCCTTAGTATTGTAGTAAATATTCATCCGCCATTTATTTTTTCATTTCACGATTACACAATTGTTTTCCCAATAAATAATATATTGAATCTGTATATTTGTTACTTTGTTCGTTCTTCATAGATTGCAGGTATATAATAAAAGGAATATTACGTATGCATTTACTTGAAACATTGGGAGACAGTCCCTTTAAAACAGTACATTTAACAAACTGAATACTCACGTAGAATGCAGTCATGCCCCCTGTAGCCCTGACTGCATGATGTACAAGTCCCATTCTCTTTGTTGCAGGCGGTACTGTTAAAACAGTGACCACAACGATTGGCACAATCTTTCCCAAATGTCCCATCCTCACACTCTGAACAAAACATGTTAAAGAAAAAATCTTATTCAAGCGCCGTCTAGCGGAATACGGTCGTGTTGCATCTGCGCACAATATACGCGTTTCGACGCCTTTGCAGCAGACGACTTTTGAAAACAATATGACAAAATAAGAAATTGCTTAAAACGAGCAATGTCTCCTTTTGTCATTATGTTTTCAACTTTCTTCAGTAATTATACCTTCATTTATGTTTTTGCCTGGATGTTTTCAAAGTTGTCTGCTGCAGATTTGTTGTATGTTGGAAAGGGTTAAACGAGCAATGGCACAGGAAACACGACCTTGGTAACCTCTGCACGTTCTGATATTTCCAGGTCGCCACCTATAAGCTACTACCCGTACAAGTATACTGAAAGGCCTCGAACTACTTTCACACGTATACAGAATCTGCAGCTGAAAAGTTTGATAATCGGGATATGTATTAAAGTACATTCATTCCATTAAAACATTCTGGCATTTAGAGCAATTTCTCCTTAGCCATAATGTGTCAAAGTTGCCTTGAAATACATCTACATATGAGAAAGGATAAGGAACCGTTGTTACGATTATCCGGAATAACCCCAATGCAAGTGGGTTGTTCAGAACCACCAGGACGTATGTGTTCGCGTCACACGACTACTCCCCTACAGGCTATGTGTGTCCGTGTTACGTGACTCAAACTGTACACACTCTTTTTTACAAAGAGGAAGCTGATCCCCGTTATCAAATCCGGATGTATGTGTTCGTGTCATGTGACTCAAACTCTACACACTTTTTTTTACAATGAGGTAGCTGATACCCGTTATCACATCTGGATGTTCACATAACCACCCGGATGTATTTGTTTGTGTTACGTGACTCATACTCTACACACCTCTTTTTCTTACAAGAGGTAGCTCATATTCCTTATCACTTCCGGATGTACTCTGAACCACCCGGATGTATTTGTTTGCGTCTATGTTTAATTTGTAAATGACATAGAAGAAGAGTGTCATGTCCTTTTCGTCTGCAATGAATAGGACCATATAAGAAATTTATATTTAATGAAATTGTACTATAAACGTCCTTCTAAGTACAAAATGGTTTTACTGCTTCAAAGGAAGAGTCCGAAATTTATTGCTTGATTTGGGAACATATATTAAACACGCTTTAGAAACAAGAAATAACTACATAAACAATTTAATAATATTAAATTGTTTATGTAGTTATTTCTTATATGTTTAGACAAGTCTCACTGATTTTTTTTTGATTTTTTTTTTATTATTCTTATTTTTTATTTATATATTTACAATCTTTCTCCCATAAACGCTTTGCCTATTGTTTATTTGAAAGGTGAAATGTCATGTAAATATATGTTAAATTGTGTGTAATGACTAGAAGCTTTATAATTTTGATTTGACTATTGTGTAACGTACACACCTTTTTTACAAAGAGGTAGCTGATACCCGTTATCACATCCGGATGTACATTTACCATCGGTCTTAGTGCACGTTTTGTTTGAATCACAGTGTCCACAATCCTGTAGACACCCGTCACCATAGTTACCATCTTCACAGGCTTAAATAGAATTTGAATACAAAAATAATATTGCTATAGTAAAATTATATCACAATCTAGATAAATACCAATATATTCTTTCAAAATGATAATTCAAAGGAGTTCACCAGGAATCAAGCAGTCACTAGCGATATATACAACAATGTTTTCATAGTTGGAGGAGAGAAATATGTGGGAAACTAATGTTAATTGCAAGAGAGGGGGTTCTGACTGTGCAGAACTTAAAACAAAAGTCCTTTTATTTCTGGATTAACCCGTTAATGTTTTAAGTGAACCGTATTAGATATTAATGTACCTAAACACGTTTTCATAATTTTGTCAAAATGGAATGCATTTAGGCACTTTTTGTAATTGAACGACACAAGTCTTATATCGAGATCGTACTTTACAAATACACCCGTATGCGCAGGTTCATCTGTATCTATCCTGGGTCGCACATGGCATGAGGATGGTCTTACCAGAGCATCTCTCACTTAAAGGTTGATTTTAGAGCACAGTTTAAGTTCAAGCGGCCATAAAAAATCTACCGTGTGCGAGCATCGCTCACTTTAAGGTTGATTTTAGAGCACAGTTTAAGTTCAAGCGGCCATAAAAAATCTACCGTGTGCGAGCATCGCTCACTTTAAGGTTTATTTTAGAGCACAGTTTAAGTTCTATCGGCCATAAAGAATCTACCGTGAACGAGAGATAAACGTAGTACATGTAGTTGATACCTGTGCGTCGATAGATCTCTGCTTGCGGCAATCCCTATTATTTGGGCTTGGCACCATTGAAGCCTAGTACGTCTCAATAATACAGGGATCATGTTTACGTGTACTTTCGCCTTGATACAACTGAATAACTGCTGAAAACTGCATACAGTTCTAAAAAATTATCAAATAATTGGTCTTACGTCCATTACAATAATCGTTGATATATCCAGGTGCACACCCTTCCAAGCAATATCCATTCGTCTTCCTGCATATCTTACCCTCTTTACAGTACCCGCAAGTTTTCTGGCAATTTTCACCATAGTATCCATCATTACATTCTAGCATTTTTAAGAGAAAGCATATAAAAAATAAATCTGTTCATCAAATATCAAATATGACAGTTTTACTCTAATCCCGCTTGACGCGACTTTAAACAAACTTTGCATGTGCATGTAGTATTAAACAAAAGGCTTTACCACCATTGTGAATAATTATAAGTTATTTAACAGTGTTCTGTACAATACGGATATATATTTGGACGAGTACACAACTTGGAAAATCATATTGGACGAGCCGCTAGGCGAGTCCAATATGATTTTCCAAGCTGTGTACGAGTCCAAATATATTCCGTATTGTACAGAACACTGTTAAATGATCTTTTTATTCTATACCTCGACTTTTTCCCCAAAATATATTTTGTATATATATATATTTACTGTCAAGTAAAAACTCCGGAGATAACTGTTAAGTTGAACAGCACTTATTTCTTCCAGTTCCCTTGTTTCTTTCGGCACGGCCTGCGCTAACCACCTTTTGAATATTCCTACATCACTTTTTTTCACAGTGTTTTTTGGTTTCTGTTCAATTACAAAGTCATCTATTTCAGAATCGGATAACATTTTAGTTTCAGTGTTACTCCTTGTTTGCAAACGACAATAATGATCCGGTGACAACAGGAGCTTTATCGTAACGCTTTATCTAGAGCGCCTGTCGATTCAGACTTTCATTCGGAACCTTTTCACGCGCTTCGGTCTTTATCATAGGTTTAACATGGGACCTGTGAATCGTACAATACGAAAAGAATACGGGTTATTTTGTACGCGCGTGCGTCCCGATACGGAAATATATTGTACGGTCACATGATTCGAATGAGCGTCTACGATTGGACGTATACATTAGGTATGGAATAATGAACAATGTATATCAGTCTGCACATTCGGTTTTCAGTATTTCGACAATATATAATAAGTCAATGGTTATATAAAAACTTGTCGAATTCAAGACTGGTGAGATTATTTGTAAATTAATCCTTTCTCTCATGCAAACGTTTACGAATGCCTTTTGCAGCAGACTATTTTTAAAAACGTCATGTCAAAATAAGAAATTGCTCATAAAGAGCAATTTTTCATTTTTGCCTCTATGTTTACAACTTAATGCAATTTTTTTATTTATTTATAGTAGGGATGGGAACGAGTACCGATATTAGTACTCGGGTACTCGTGTACTCTTCCGATCGCGTACACGGGTACTCGCAAGAAATCGCATTTTGTTTATTCGTTCGTCAAACGTCTTGTCTTTCGGAATAGTATTGTCCTCGTGCACGAAATTTGATTTGTTTTTATAAGAACAAACATTCGTTTGTTTTCACCTCTACATTTAATATTTGATATTTGAAAGAAAATTAGTTGTTTTATTTTAAAAACAAAATAATTCAACAAATACATTCAGAATTTATTTGCATTAGCGTAAACATCCAAACGTTTGTGTGCGGCTGTATATCTCTTTAAAGTCGCAAAAATAAAGCAAGTCAAACGGTGAAAGGAAGATAATACCAATAATGATAAACAATACATTAGATAAAAGAATATATTTTTCATCAATGAAAATAAGGAATATAGATCAATAATCAGAATGTTTATTTTTCTTTCGGTTTTCAAATTAACCGGTGTCCGTAATATTTGCACTACATAGCATGCATTTAAATGACTTGTCGTCTGCTGTGCGCTTGAAATGTTTACAGACGGCGGATTTAGCAAGACGCATGGTTGTAAATTTGTTGATTTCCTTTCGTTCGAATAAATACGAATGATAGAGGATGGTTCTAATGATTTGACAAACAATTGCAACAGTTCTTATCCAATCGTATTGATGTGTATTTCTTCCAACTATCCAATTAAAACTTGTTAACAATTGAAAACACTATTACGACGTGTGAAAACCCGACGGCTCTCTATGTTTGACATATTGTTTGACATATGGTTGCTAATTGACTTGAGATTATATTCATATCGCTGACTACCTGTGTTGTCACATTGTTCGCAGTTGACTCGTGATTGCAATCAAATCGCCAATTAAAATGGATTAAGTACAATCTTCAGACGAAAAGGTGTTGGCTGTTTGTTCAATTTACCTTCACCGCTGTTTTACCGACTTCTTTAGTAACTCAATAAGAAAAAGAGATTCAATACATTTTAAGTTTTTATTTACTTTAACATACGTATATCAGATGAAAGATAGAAAAAATGGAAAATAAATAATCGAGTACTCGAATACCTATTTTGATAACCGGTACTCGGACGTCCGACCGAGTACCCGGGTACTCGCGTACTCGGTCCCATCCCTAATTTATAGGCATTTTTTTTATATTTTTGACCAAACGTTTTCAAAATCGTCTGCCGATATAATTCGTTAAATTTGGTAGATGTAGAAATGTTATCTACTGAAAATCACATCGCGAAGACATATGTATATTGCGTTGTCCCCTTTGAGACCCATATTAGTCTAATACAAATATATCATCTCAAAATCAAGTTTTAAACTATGTGGGAACACGAAAGAAATGATCATATTGAGCAATCTCCTTTTTACCTGGAATGTTTGCAAATGACGTCTGCGTAAGCGAAATGGAAAATTGCATTTATCATTAAGAAGACTCGGATGTCACACGGTTTCATGACACCATTTGTCATATGATGAGACTGTGATCATGCAGGGTTTCCGCTGTAATTCGCCAAACACGCCAATGGCGAAAAAATAAAAAAAATGGCTGAAAAATGATTCGCCGTAAACAGTTGCTTTTTATACACGAAATTCCCTTTACTAAACTTCTCGATCTGGCCGTAAATCTGCATAAATCTGTGTAAAACACACAGCTGAAAACACAGTACACAACGAATCGTGTCACACACCAAGGTGCTATAAACATTGGGGTAAACAGCGTATCTTTTATCACCTACTCGTATCGGTTGTACTTTGATGTTTAATAATTGATCGAAACAACGACACACGCTGATGATTTTTTACAGTTTGCGCCTTTGACTTTATTAATATGTGAATCAAAACTAATTAAGTAGGTAAAAAAATCATCTACTAGGTAGCACCTTTATTTATAACAAAAAAGAAGAAATCGGCAATTGAAAATAAATTTCCAATTGGAATCGTGTACACAAAAACATCGTCTTTGTCAATCTTTGTTCATATATTCGTGTGTTATCAAGATGTTAATTGAAATTATCAAGGCCCTAATCTGCTTGAAATGAAAAATTAGTATTGATAAGTTTGACGGCGCTATTTATAAGTCGCTAAGCGTCAAATATTTGGGTGGGTGGGGTATAATTTCTCGCCGATTGCTTAGGAAAACATTTTACGCCCGGCTTTCAAAATAAAAATGAATAAAGATAACTTCAAACAACGCATTTATAACACTTTTTATATGCTTTTCGTCTGCGGAATTTTATTAAGCACAATCTCGCATACGGCCTAAAATATATGCTTGAAAGTGAATTTGTTTACGTATTAATTAACGCAACAGTTTACCTGAGTAATAACACTGATTTTGTTTTTATGAATCTTCATATTGATGGTGGTGATCAGAAACTTTTTGAATTTGCATTAGCCCATTGTAAATGGAAAAACATAACAAGTAGGAGGATCTGTGGTTAAACCATTTCATGTGTTTTTATTGACCATTAGGCTGATACAATATATCAAATGGATTTAGAAGCATTTAGATTGGTAAAATCAATGAAGTTAGAACCAGATTGGACAAAAAAGAATGAGAGCCATGAATATCATGTATTGAATTTACTGTCGCAAAATTTTGGTTTAATGTGGCCAAACAAAAATATGGTCCAGTGGAAACCCTGATCATGTCATGTATGAAAGCTAACATATGTCTCCAATGTGTGCCGGTATTCGCAATATGTCAGGAACCGATGTGTAAGGACTAGTTCCCCATATACAACTGCAGCAGATGTTAATGCAACAAGATGGAAACTTTATTATTGAATGGAGTTATAGTTAATAAGGTTGTAAACATTGTGTTACAAGGACAAATTGCTCATTATGTCAGTGGGAAAGTGTCAAACAAATATGATGAATTGTGTCAGTTTGTAAATGTCTATTTTGCGAGTAATTAATACTACAATGTGTTCTTGTGTTTCATGAAGGAAATCGCATATTTGATGTAGTTACAAGTACTTCAAAATAACTAAATTGACTGCAGACTAGGAATGTATTATAAGATCCACTGCAAACAGAAAATATGTAGGCAATTGACGTTCGTGGATGTTTGTAATACCCATTAAAATAACGCACGGACATTCACGAACATTCATGGTGATTACCTATTTATCGAGTGCAGTGGATCGAACAGTGTATTGCCAGTTACCGGTCAATTAATTTTCACATTGAATTGTTTTCAATAATAATCATGTGTATCGTGTACCTGTTTTGCATTTATGGCCTTGGTACCCTGCCCTGCATCCTGTAGGACACTTTCCACTTGTAGACATACACGTCTCATTTTGTTTACAATTACCACATGTCTTTGTACAGTTGATGCCATATAGGCCTTTATTGCATTCTGAAATAGTGTAAAAGTTTGTAATCGTTCATTTATTATACGATAAACTTACTCGTTCAAACACTTTTTTATAATGTGAGATTGTTTTATTCTTTACTTTCGTGTAAACTGGTAAAAAGATGTCATTGGATTAATTAAAACATGAAATATACCAACAAAATATTTGTGTATATGTAATATTGAAATATATATCAACACTATTCGAAATGGTTGCATTTCAAAAGCATTTCTTTAGTATTAAATATAGACAAATTGTACTAAAGTTTTTAAGTGATTATAATAAGAAATATTCCAGCTCATCGTCACAGTTTGCTATGATATAGTTGACATTACACACCTGATTGACATTAGTTGTGTGATTTTAGTGTTTATATAATACACAATAGCGAAGTTTTATCTGTATGTGCGCGTGAACACTAACATAAGAGATTTTCTCTCTTGGAAAAAAACACTTGCGACAGTACCATGTGTGGTGTTCACTTAGAGGAAATGAATTCCAGTCTTACACCGGCGTAAACAATTACCATCTATGTTCATGTGGTACAAGAAACATATCTGCTTTAAACAATCGAATGAATATTTTACAGTAATACAAATCATACTGTATGATTATATGGAGCCCGATTGATATGGTCTCGCACTTTGTTGATTTATGCTTAACTTAGATGAGTAGGTGTTTTTTATGAATTATTTTGTTAACAAGTCACGTAAGAAATAAAGTATAAATATTTCATCGTCGTTTGACGTATGTGTAAACAGAGGTAGCACGACTTTGTTTATTCTTATTGAGCTTAGGTTAACTTGAAGGCTATATTCATAAAGCCGTACAATAAAGACTGTAACATGAGACTGTATGTTTGCTTAAGAAACACCAAGTGATCGATGCTATTATTGTGTCTTATTGACTCTCCGTAACGGGAGCATTGGAGCAAAACTAATTAGGATACAAGTTATTTGTCAACATGGTGCATCTTTGACTTACTGACATGTAGACGGAGAGTGGAGCCTCTAGTTAGAATGTGTGGTTGTTGAGGCTAATCTGAGTCTATATTGTACGCAGATGATGTATCAATACCCCTAATCGCTTAACGAGGATATTATCAAACTTACCACTATCACATAGTCGGCCTTGGTAACCAGCACTACAGTCATTCTCACATGTCCCAGTAGTTACATTGCAAGGTTTGCTATCTAGACATTTACCGCATTTCTGTGTACAATTATGTCCATAGCTTCCTGCTACACATTCTGTAATATACAAATTATCCACAAGAATCATCAAAATCGCAAACTTAAACGGCATCTTTCGTAATTGGGTCATTAATACACCACCTTAAATGGTTCTCCTGTAATTGGGTCATTAACAAAAACGCCATCAAAAATTGTTCTCTCACACTTAGGTCATTTAAGACGTCCACTAAAATTCGCTTTATCGCAATTGAGAGAGAAGAAGGCTTGCAATGTATTATTAAGAAATGTATCCCTGATGAGTCAAGTGTTTTTGTTGATGTTTTATTGGCGCATTGTTCGGATTAATTTCCAGTATTTCTGGTACATACAAGTTTATCCTAACACCAGCAAGTTAGTTGTACTGCTAACACGACACTCAAACGCGCCAATAAGGAAAAGTCATTACTACCATTTTTAAAAGTCTTCAGTATAACTCGTCCGGGTATCGAACACGCGACCTCCCACACCCACAGAGGCTCTACCATTACACTGCCGAGGCGGTGAAACACATTAACACACCGTGTCAAGCAGTAATAGCGTATAGAAAATACCTTTACTGTTTATCTTACTTTTACCCGGCTTGTTCCTCCGATTGATAAAAGCCACTTAATCCTTTCCAACATAGAACAACAAATCTGCAGCAGACGAATTTGCAATGAAATCATGCACTCAAATGAAATCTCTATAAATGAAAGTATAATTATTGAAAAAGTTTTGAGTAATTTCACCTTTTGTCACAATGTTTTCAAACGTCGTCTGCTGCAGATACGTCAGAATGCTTCTACACGTGAGAAAAGGTTAAGATGGCGGGCAAAGGTTCATTACTTTTTACAGGAAAGAGATAGAGAGGTGAGATATTCCATTTAATGAAAAGCTAAACTAATTATGTTAACTATTTTGATCTAATGACAAACAAGGACTTAACCCCCATGACCCAATATACAATTATGTGTATTTCAACATTGTTAATAAAGTGTTATAAGAAAACATAAATACCTGGATTAGTTTAGATACTAAAATATATTCACGTACTATTGAGGTATAGAATCTATTCTTGAATTTGAATATATCATAACTACTCTCCAAGTTCAAATGCACCAAACAAATGTCGTATAAATGACAAACTAAAGTCAAAATGTTTATTGCAATATTCACCTAAATAAGCACATATTGTCGACAGAATTGAACCTGTGTTGTTTAAAATGTCTTTCATGCAGTATGTTTCATGCAGTATGTTTCATGCAGTATGTTTTATGCAGTTACCTGTTTTGCACTGATCACCTCGATAGCCCGCTGAACAAGACGACGGACATTTCCCCGTCATCTTGTCACACACTGCGTTGTGGCCAAGACAATTGCCACATGTTTCCTTACATCCGGGTCCATATTGACCATCCGAGCAAACTGAAATATTGTCCGACATAAACATAAAACAAACAGTAACTCATAGTTTGTTTACGTCACGAGATTTATACTTAATTAAAACCAAACACAAGTCTAATCGCTATAAAAGCAAGAGCAACTATGAACACATATAGAGTGAAATAAAGTTTGCTCATCATTTAAAAGTAAAATACGTACATGGTATGTTATTCACAAATAGATTACTTAATGGGCCCACAACCTCAATTGGTGAGGTTATAGTTCAATTCAATTTCAATTTTATTCAGCCAAATCAGCATTTACATGCCTTTGGCCGATATAAATTTTAACAATGAACAAATATGGCAAAAGAAACAAGAACACATACAAACAATATATACGTACAAACATTTTGATAAGACTGATAATTCATTTCATGATCATATATTACAACCTGGTATAATGTTAACTGGCAGAATCTCATGTTGTAATAGCACTCTCTATATTTTCATTACGAAGATTAAATGCATCTCGTAAATACTTGGCAATTTCTGATTAGAAGACAGCATATTGACAAAAAGTTGAACAGTCGGACATGGTAATTTTCCAAAGTAATTAGTTCGTAAAGAAGAATAAAAGGGACAGCAAAGTAGGATGATATTGCGATTTCACTTGGTTACTAGTACATACATTACAAATACGATTACATCTCGCATTACTAGAATATCTCTCCATTTCAATATGTAATGAATGCGAGCATAATACAAAGCCAAGATCATCCAATAAGGATTTTACTCTCATAGCCTAGCATTTGTCATTGTTACTATTGCATTGTTCAATACATAATATTATACATAATAGAGTTGTCATTGTTCCTAATCTTTAACCAGTATTTCTTTCCTCACACATAACATATACTTGGTATCGCCTAAGCTCACCGTATACGTCCGCATTAGGTGTTTGTTGACGAAAACCAAGAATGGACTTACACAACCTGTTATGTAGTTTATCGATTTCTTTACAGTCATAAATACCCCCAAACCTCTGAGCAGTACAGAAACTACCATTGACTCAAACAATGACAATTTATTGCAATTAGAGTCTAAATTAAAAACCTTTACGTCCGTAACAAATAACTTATTGTAAATACTACATATCTAAATAAACACCAACCCATCGAATCCGTTCTCTGTATCAAATCGAAATGTATTTAGCACTGTTTCTCAATTCATTGCCAATACAGGCACCATCCCCTACCACAAACCCCTAAATGTAACAATGCTAATACAATCCACCAACCTCTACATGTATCACCCACCCCTAAACCAACAATAACAGTACACAATAAAGCCTCACGTTTGTCGCATTGTTGTCCATGATAACCGGGTAAACATTCGCCACTGGGACACACTCCGGTGGTTTTGTTGCAGGGATCTCCTTTACAGTGACATACGTTGTTACAGGTACTTCCATATTCCCTATCGGCACATTCTGTAACAAAACAAAACCAGCTCGAAATAAACGGACGTAAAATTTAAAATACAATGGAATTACGATAACTCGACATTTATTTCATCGAATGTATCTTTTAACCCGAAGCAATTCCTGTAGCATATCTTTCTTTTGAAAACAGCATAGCAGCAGTTCTGATTGCTTGGACTGCTTCTGCGAAGGTTTTTTTAGGATATGATTCAATCACTTGTTTGCTTTTCATACAACGCATTAAAGTAAAAATGAATTACGAAGATGAAAATACATAACTTAATTTATTTTAAATCGAAGGATAACTCGAAGTACATGTAGTAGTTATCAAAATATATCCCGGACACGGAAACGGGTTGATAAATCGGAAAAGAATGTTCGTTTTATTAGCGGTCATACAATGTCATTGTGATTATCCTAGTGACTTTTGATGTTAACTCCTACGCTATTATTAAGGCCATGTTTTTCGATTGTTTGTTATCAATTATTTGCTCATCAATTTGAACGGATAAGTTAGCCATGCAAATAAAAATGACAAACATTTGTAGGAAATCTAAATAATAATTAACGGACTATGCTTTGATCGATGTTTTTAGAATAATACAATACAATACAAATTCCTTTATTTCTCTCAGTTCTACAAACAGAATACATGAGGATAAAATAAATATACATAGTAAACGATGATGAACACAACAGATATTTCAAAAACCCAAGTATGTATCCCATTTTGTAATTGTATTTCGTTCTAATTTTGATAGTAGTTTAGTAACTGAGCATGCGTTTCCAGGTTAAATCATCAGTACCGCTTTTAATTGTTTGACACTGGAATCGATTATATGTAGCCTATGCCACCAGTCAGAGCTCTAGATAAGAGGAGTTTTTTTTACTTTTTAAAAACAAATTTTACCCTTTAACCTTATGTTGTGGGTACTCAAAAGAATCGTCTCACATGATAGGGTTTAATTGGATAATAAGAGATATAGTGTGAGGGGAAAAGAGCTGAGTTCTCCTCCTTATCAGTTCAGAGCCTGACTAGTCGGCCCAGCTGCCTAGTCTGACCAGACTATATACTGTGGGCTGCTCAACTCAACATTCATTACGATGGTTTTCTTAAAATTGGCTATGGACTATTCCAAATACAAAGCTTGATGATTCCATATTAAAACATTTTGCATTGAAATGTTTACTTTATTATGACACAAATACATCAGTGGTAATGGTATACAAAAAAATACCTAGGCGCCAAACGGGGGAAGCCACTACTACCATTTTCAAGTTTTTGGTGTTTCGCAAAAACCAATAAAATGCAATAAACCTTAATGAAATTGAAGGCTTCATTTAAAAAAATACCATCGCATTCTACAAGAACATGAACAAATAAATAACGATACCTCCATAAACTTTAAGTTCACACACTGTGAAATGTCGTCGAGGTACGTGTTTCAGTATAATGGAGACAAATCGAGTTGACTTTGGGACGTTAAGAATATAATCGATTTCATAGACTGGATGTGCTTCCGTCTTCTCTACGTTCTTAGGTCCCGCGTGAATACTTTCAAACAAAATCTGTAGGTTCTGAAAATGTTCTACAAGAAAAAACCAGATTTGTAAATGTTCTGTACGAAACAAAAAGCAGATTTGAATATGTTCTGTACAAAAAAAAAAAAGATTTGAACATGTTCTGTAACACTTTATTAAATCTATAGCGGTAGATTGTAGTTTTTAAAATGTACAACACAACCGTTACATATTTCCTTGCGTTGTTATCACTGCACGAAAATTGGGGTTTAATTTAGAGGTATTGTTAGGCAATGCGTTGAAACCGATGTATGTAACGGTAAGAAGTAATATTTAAAGCCGTCACTCAATCCGGTACAAACCCGTCACCACCCTATGACATAAAAAAACATGAATATGTATAACGGTCACGTTATGACATAGCAAAACATGAACATGTATAACGGTCACGTTATGACATAACAAAACATGAACATGTATAACGGTCAAGTTATGACATAACAAAACATGAACATGTATAAGGGTCAAGTTATGACATAACAAAACATTATCATGTATAACGGTCACGCTATGACATAACAAAACATGATCATGTATAACGGTCACTCTATGACATAGCAAAACATGAACATGTATAACGGTCACGTTATCACATAACAAAACATGAACATATATAACGGTCACGTTATGAATTAACAAAACATGAACAAGTATAACGGTTACGTTGGACATTTTCAAACCGTCGTCTACTGTTGCAAATTAAATACAATGAGTAAGGGACAATGCAGATTTTGGAAATGTTATATTGGGGGAAAACAACAACAGAAAGGTTTATAATAATTACAACAAGCAACTGCATTCGAATGACGTTAATAATCTGTCTATCGAATAGGTGATTTTCAAATTATATAAACTCGTTTTAAGACCAGGTATCACCATTTACGTGGCTTTTTTTAATATCACATGAATTACAGTTGATCATAATCTTTCTACTGACTTGCATAACATTCATTATAAATTTAACTAGCATTTTATAAAACTGTAATTGTCAATCCACCTTGTCAAGGATATACATTTTGTTAAAAGAAGTATCATGACTAGTAATTATATTCACAGATATAATGATGAAAGAGTATCTGCATTGATCATTCCAATAAATTCATTCATAGGTATAAAATACCTTAATACTGCCTAATATGGCACGTTTTACGAAATCGGTTTCATTGTAAGTCTTTTGTTAGAGTGTTATTTTTGTCGTTTTTGACAGTATTTCAGTTATAGCAAGGCAGTAACTTACCAATTGTCTCAATGCGCACGCGAAAACAACACGATGACGGTTATCATCGAAGGTCCAATGTGACATAACATGGACAAGAAGACATTTGACTATTATACTCACGACCATACTGTTTTTAATGTCTATACTCGATGAAGACCATTCGTACTTTATATTGCTATAGTAATCACGTACTTTGTTCTATGTCCTCGAGTGTAGGAGTTCACGGGTTCGATCCCCGGCAGGATCAAACCAAAATCTTTAAAAATAGTAGTAGTTGCTGCCCTCCTTGAGCTGCGAGCTTGTGTCAGGATGAATGGACCAAAAGTACAGGTAACTTACCCAGAAAACGCCGTGATATAACTGAACAATTGTTAAAAGCGGCGTTGAACACCATTCAATCAATTGTTACATGTTTACCCTTGATGTAGGGTACAGTTATAGCAAGTCACTAACTTATCAATTCTCCCAACGAACACGCGAAAACAACGCGGCGATGGTTATCATCGAATGTCCAATGTGACACAACATGGACAGGAAGGCATTCGACTATTATACTCACAACCATACTGCCATGTATACCCTTGATGTAGACCCTTCGTATTTTATATGGCTATGATACTCACGGCCACACTGTGTGTTATGTATACCATTTATGTATACCCTGCGTACTTTATACGGCTATGATACTCACGACCACACGGTGTGTCATGTATAACATCGATGAAGATCTTTCGTACTTAATACCGCTATTTTACTCACGACCATGATTTGTGTTATGTCTACCCTTGATGGAGATCCAACGTACATTATACAGCTAAGATACTCACGACCCCATTTTGTTGCATGTCTACCCTTGATGTAGACCCTTTGTACTCTATAGTGTTTTCCGAAGTCTAACTGATACCATGGATCTAATTGATATTGAGTGGTCGAACAACATTTACAGCCATCCGCGTCGTTACGATCAATGTTGTCAATGACTCTTTCGGGAGCCCAATCCGACCATTGGCTACTGGATGTAACCTTGACATTATCTTTTCCTGTAAGTTGTGCTGCGGACAAAGTTTGATCTGAAATGTGACAAGCAGAAAGTATTGATTGAAATTCGAAGGATGACAATTCTAAAGCTTCCTCTTAACCCTTTGCCATATATAGACGCTTTCTGACATTTCTGCAGAAGACAACTTTTGAAAACCTTGTGACAAAAGAAGACATTGCTCAAGATGAGCAATTTTTCCTTTTGTTACAATGTTTTCAACTCTTTTGAATAAAATAAATTTCAGTTTATAACGTTTTCAATAGTTTTGCTCAGATATGTTCAAAAACGTCTGCTGCAGATTTGCTGTACGTTGGAAAGGGTTATTACGACATACCAATATGGTGTCAAGGAACTCATCTAAGAATGTGATTATATTGACTTCGCTTTAACCCTTTTCTTATACAATAATTTGAAGATAACTTTAAAATTCCTTCATATTGAAACTCTTTATAAGTATAATTTCATAATAGAGCTGTAAAAGTTGTGGCAAAAAGAAAAATCTCTCATTTGAATATGCTTGTCAGTGTTTCAAAAATCGTCATGTTCTCATAACTTTCGTGAACATGGCAAATGACAACCTTCCCAGATTCAAACGCAATGGTACTCTTGTGGAAATTCACCCCTTTCTTACATCAAATATGTATCAGACGGATATGAAAACATCTTGGTAAATTTTGGAAGTTCTCTTTACAATGGAAATATTAATTATTGAATAGAACAGAACATATTGTGACAAAATGAGAAATTGCTCATTGTGGGCAATGTTTACATTTGCCACAATGTTTGCAATAGTCGTCTGCTGCAGAAGCGTAAAAAATGCGTCTACATGTGTTAAAGTTTTATTTGCTTCTTCAGATATACATCATCCTGCTAGGTTTCACTTAAAAGCCAATTTACTCGCACTCTCATGTTTTACCATTGTCATACACAGTAATTATAAAGTAACTGTTCTCGAATACTCCCATTAACTAGCTATGTACATTGCCAAACACCTCGGCGGTGTATTAGTAAAGGGTCCTCTCTTGTGCGGGAGGTCGCGGGTTTGATCCCCGTCCGTGTCATACCAACGACTTGGTAGTAATATGCTTATCATCCAGTATTTGGGGTTAGTATTACGACTGATCCACTGGTGTAAAAAAAAAGACCAGTATTACTGGTATCTTACTAAGGAACCACCGTGATATAACTGGAAAATGTTACAATCGGCGTAAAACTCCAAACATTATTAATATATATACTTTTACAAAATAATGTTCCCTCATACCATCTTTTGTCAGTAATGTTTTCTTGAGTCTATCGAGATATTTTACTTCCCGTATTGAGATAGTTTCAGGAAGGGCGGGGATACAACCGCTCAGAATTAACCTTTTCCTAAAATGCTACATGTAGACGCAATTCGAAGCATATGTAGCAGGCGGTATTTCAAACCAATGGCAAAAGTAGACATTGCTCAACATGATCATGTTTTACCTCTTCAACAATGTTACTTAGTTACAATTATTCATTTTTAGAGAGTATTCTTTAGATGTCTTCAAAGTCGTCTGCTCCAGAATGTACAATATATGGTAAAGGGTTATCCTAAGATAAAATTGGACACATCCGACAAACCACTTACCAATTATAAATCCCATTAACAATAAGCAAATCATATGCAGAGTGAATACTACTGTCCTCATGTTTCTTTTCCTAAAAAAGTGAAATCAAAAGTAAAATATTTTCTTGTGCGTAGAATTGCCTTTTAAAATATAAAACCCCTGTATTTCTGGAACAACCTGAACGTTTTTTAAAGGAAAACATGAATTAACTACTTTTCCATTGTTTTTATATTTTATTTGCTAAAAGTGACTTTTTACAAAAGATGATTGTTTATACTTTGCACGACTTTGAAAATATTGTCGGACGATGATGAGTTTAAGCTACAGTCACACCGAAGCCGGACCCTACACGGAGCATCCCGGATTATCACGGAACACCCAGGATCAAGTGATATCTTGATCCGGGACAATCCTTGATGAAATTGAGTCGCAAAATTATCGTCACCCCGGACCAGCCCGTACCAAACCCGGCACAAACACGGATGAAAACGGATTAACAGGGATCCAAAACGGAGCCAAAACGAAGCAAAAACTAAGTCAGCACGGATCTGACCCCAATACCACCACGGACCGTCCAAAACCCCAAAAGACATGACAGATCGCCCAGGATCAACACGGCGCCTTTACGGACCTTCCCTGAGGAAACACGGTCGCTTCACGGACTATCCCGGATAAGCCCGGACCCAACGCGGATCCAACACGGATCTGAACCCGGATCGGCCAAATGTCAGTCCAGGAAGCTCCGGGACAGTCTGGGAGGTCGGTGGGACTGGGGTTTTATCTATGATATACATGTACATGTACATATTCGTTCAGACTAGTCTTAGTCTATATTTGTTGCTACTTTTTTCTTATATCGTTAAAAAAACCTACCTGGTAATAATGCAAGAACGTGTAAAACCTTACACAAATACAGTAAAATATGCAGCAGACCACTTTGAAATCTTCTCCGCAAAAATATAGAAACTCTGTATACATGTTAATTGAAGAATTGAATAGGGATAAACATTTTGACGACAATCGAAGAAATTACTCAGTCTGAGCACTTCTTCATTTGTAACAATATCATCAAATGTTACTGCTTGTTGGAAGGACTTAAAAAACACCAACAAATACGGAGCATGTTCGTCGCTTGAAGTCTGCTAGATAAAGCTTCATATAAACCAATAACACGGACATATGAGCCGTTACACGAGAAAACCAACAGTGTGGACTCTGAGTAAAGTATCGATCCGGATCAGGCTCAGCATGCCGCACAGGCTAATCCGGGCAGACACTTTCGCCTCCTTTCTGTTTTAGGAATCATTACTCTATATCACTTTTCTACTGAGATGGAATGTGTCGGCCCGGATTAGCCGGAACGGACTGCGCAGACTAATCTCGGTCGATACATTTCGCAGATTTCATAATGTTTTCGCGAACAAGTGTTAGTTAGAAGTGATGTCCCCACACTTGAATGCTTCTAGGGTAGTGGACTGGCATCTTATTATACAGACGAACAGTTGATGGAACTGTACCGTCACTGTGTGCAAACAAGCTTGGGAATATTCTTCTTTATTGTTTGAGACAGTGAAGTTACCAAATGTGTGATGATTTTCCGATGATAATCTTGACTTTTTGTTAACCGATCTCAATACATCATCAGTAAGTTAAAGCATGACATAAGCATAGCATATTGTTCACTTCATACATGTATGTTCAACAGCGGCCGCGCAGTCAGGCCTGGACCTACGCCGTGCGTTTATAAGTCAACGTACATGTAGCATTCAAGAAGTCAGTAACAAACATTGTCCATATGAAACAGCTAGTAACATTGTACAATAGGATCTACGCTTATCAAAATACCTCAAGGCCGGTCTTCGTAGAGTCTGACTCATACGTTTCATCGAATAAAACAATGAATTAATCTTATAAATGACATAACAAGAAATTCACGATTAACCCTTTCCAACAAACAGACGCTTTCTTGCATTGTGGCAAAAGGAAAACTGCTTATAATCAGACATTTCTGCATTTGCCATAATATACAACTTTATTCATAAATTCACCTTTTATTTATTTTCCAAATCTTTAACTACATGTTTTGAAAGTCGTCTGCTGCGGATTTATTGCATGAGAGGATAGGTGAAGTTGAGTATACATGCATAATATTTCATACAATCATTCTTTCTACTATGTTAACTATTATAGTAAATTAAGACAGTATTCTTGGAATGTTTGACCCTTTACATTTTACAGTCGATGAGTACTGTTAACAACTTTTACGCCTATATTATAACAAGTGTACCCTCGTTGGAGCCTTGCTACTATACAAATATTCGAATTCAAACATCAACAGTGTATTTAGGAAAACTGCCGATTAACACCGACGCTATCAGGAACGAATGGACAACCAGTACTAGAATGTTACTAAAATATCTTTGATTGTTTTAATTGGTGTTTTATGACGTTTTCAACATTATTTTAGATATCACGACAAAAGTTCAATTAGTCATGATCCCTTAGTAAACAAACCAGTACTAGGCTAGGAAATGTGCCTTGCCAAAAGGGCACTATGTCATGACCGTCGTGCCGCGACTGGGGATCGAACCCGATACACCGGTTTCAATTCCTCGACGCTAACCAATCGACCACGACCGATTCCTAAAAGAAGTTATTTTTACTAATTGGCGAACTGCGTAGAACCAGATCAACCTGTGCTGGTAATTATTATTATAATACATTATTATAATACTAATTATGATGATGATGAGAAGATGATGATTTGGATGAAACAAAAAGTAGTAGAAGAAGAATATAATATAAAGAAAAAGCAGGAGAAGAAGACGAGGAATATTATAAAGTGATTACCATTAAATTATGAAGATATCAATAGTGACTGACTAAATCGCCTACATCCTATATCTCCTCCTTCTTTATCTTCGTTAATTTCACACACAATCAACGAAAATCCAGGATCCGGGATGTGACGAATTTCATACGTTTACACTATTTAAAGAGACACTCTCGCATGTGTGTGTGTGGTTTGGGGGGGGGGGGGGGGGGGGGTATGTTTTTGTTGTTATTATTGCTGTAGCATTTGTACTTTGAATCGTTATTAACGTAAAATTATTTGCAAAATATCACATTTCAACATAGAGATACATATATATAATATATATTCTGATATAGTAAATATTTACCCTAACCAGAATTCAACATGTGTCTCGGCTTTAACCATGTGATGTATTGTAATCATTTACCCAGTATACCTACGAAGTAACATTATTTTTGCACAGTTTCATGTCTTTACAAATTGAACTGTTTGTACAATTAATACTAAAACTATTTGAATACGTATGACTTTGCTTTATATCGATTTGGAGTATTTATTGGGATAGTTCTTGCTAATTGAATAGTGTGACTATCAATCTCGTGATACAGTCCCTTTAAGCTGTAGTAATTATCTCGGATAAGGCTAAACAAACCTCTTTATGTATTCTAATAGTCAATATAAATTAACTCTGTTTAGTTTTGCATTACATTGAGTATGTAATATTGACATACGTCGCGTTAATTTGGGAGCATAAACATATCAGGGAAAAACTGATCACTTCAGTCCTCAATCGTTGATGGGTGATATGGCGTTATAGTCACTTCCTTTGAATATCGCGGATTCTTGCCATGAACACGAGTCCTATGATTTCCTTTTAGATCGGGCATATAAGCCAGAATGAGTTTCCCTGGACATGATTTACAGTAAACCTTATTTCTTATCTGCGCACGCACTTTGACTCATCCTATGCATTAGACGACGTTTAAAAACATTGTGGGAAAAAGAGAAAATAATAAAAATGAATAATTTCTCCTTAAGCTACATTTTTTCTATACAATAAATATACCCTTTAATTATCAGATTTTCAAAACGAAATGCCCAGATGTCTTGAAGGTCGTCTGTTGCTGATTTTTGATATAGGGGAAATGGTTTAGTTTGCTGTATTATGGTTTGAAATCTTATACAAATAGTAAAGTTCCGCGATATTATTATTATTATAAGAATTTCAAAAAAAAAACATGCCAATATATTTTCAAGGTCGTCTGTTGCTGATTCGTGATTTAGTGGAAAGAGATTAGTTTTCTTTATTACGGTTTGAAGACTCTTAAAAATAGTAAAGTTATACGATTTTCGGATAAACCAATGATACCGACGACAGTTTTGATACGTTAAGCGGAAGACTAGTGATAACATCAAGAAAGAAAGAACAATTGATCAAAGTTAGCAGGATCTCTTTTCCCACAATGTTTTCAACTCGGTATTTACATAAATCTTCCTGTTGCTAGAAAGACACATTCACATCATGTGATCAGCGTGAATAATAGAACACCGGAAAAATGATCCAATTGAGACGTAAAACAAGTGCGTTGAAGTGATCACTTAGATTTTACATTTTCCTTAATCCTTTCCCACATACGTCAATTCTGCAGCAATCGAAACACCTTGGTGAAAATATGGGACATCACTTTTAATGTTATGTTAACTTTTCCCACATACAAAAGTTCTGCAGGAGACGACTTTGAAAACATCGAAGCAACAACACAGAACATATATATAGGTGACGGTACAATTGCTGACACAAATTGAAGACACTTTTGCATAAGGAGTAATTGCTCGTTTCGATTGATTTCCTCTTTTAACTACTTTTAATTACTCATTATACGTACTTAATTGTGTCAGAGGTTTTGTACTGGAAGATTTTATAAAGTTTTCACTAAAATTACATTTAAGGAAAATAACCACCGCCCCCTGGCGGCCATATTTTTCATCGGATTGGATTTTTTAAAAAGTCTTGTTAAAAGATCTTCCACAGTGCATGTGTGCCAAATAATGTTTAAAATCGATACTTTGAACAAGATTGTTAAAGCGTTGTCATTTACCACACTTTCTGATGCCGCAGTTACCAAAGTTCTACATGGAATTAAGTTATTTGCACAACTTTGAAAGAGGACCACCTTATTTGAAACTATATTAAAATTGGAACTTCGGATAAGGAGAAAATCTATTTTGTAAGAACATGTGATCGGACAATCAGAATACAACGACCGACGCCGGATGGTGAGTGATCACAATTACGAAAGACCGGTGGTGACTTCCAAACTTCACATTTCAAACTTCAAACTTCACACTTCACACTTCACACTTCACACTTCGCACTTCACACTTCGGACTTCGGACTTCACACTTCACACTTCACACTTCACAATTCATAGATAATATGTTTGAAGTGTGATGTTTGAAGTCTGAAGTCTGAAGTCTGAAGTCTGAAGTATGTAGTTTGAAATTCAGACTTCATACTTCACACTTCAAAGATAATATGTTTGAAGTGTAAAGTGTGAAGTGTAAAGTCTGAAGTCTGAGGTTTGAAATTCAGACTTCATACTTCACACTTCATAGATAATATGTTTGAAGTGTGAAGTGTGAAGTATGAAGTTTGAAGTTTTGAAGTGTAAAGTATGAAGTGTGAAGTGTGAAGTGTGAAGTGTGAAGTATGAAGTGTGAAGTATGAAGTATGAAGTTTGAAGTCTAAAGTATGAAGTATGAAGTTTGAAGTGTGAAGTGTGAAGTGTGAAGTGTGAAGTGTGAAGTTTGAAGTGTGAAGTTTGTAGTCTGACGTATGAAGTTTAAATTGTGCAGTATGAAGTTTGAAGTGTGAAGTGTGAAGTGTGAAGTGTGAAGTGTGAAGTTTGAAGTGTGAAGTGTGAAGTTTGTAGTCTGAAGTATGAAGTTTAAATTGTGAAGTATGAAATTCAGACTTCATACTTCACACTTCAAACTTCACAGTTCACAATTCACACTTCAAACATATTATCTATGAAGTCTGAATTTCAAACCTCATACTTCAGACTTCAGACTTCAAACATATTATCTTTGAAGTGTGAAGTATGAAGTGTGAAGTGTAAAAAATGTGAAGTATGAAGTTTGGAAGTCACCACCGGTATTTCGTACACAATAGAGTAGCCTGCACTTCGTGCTTAGAGTGCCAAGGTGAGCCAAACCGGGAAATTTATCATCGGACATACATGGAAGCTGTGTTCTCCACTTACGTTTTGTGAACTTCTCTTTTGGAACTATTAGTTTTGATTTGATTGAAACGTATTGTTTTAGTTGTATAACACTTTACCAAAATCGATCTAAAAATGAATGGCCGAGTTGAGTGATAACCTCAAGCAATCCCAACATATTCAAGGAATATAATTCTCGAATAACATTTACGTTTACGACAGTTCAACTGTATAAACTCAATACACTGCATGCTCTTCAAACTGAATTGGAATATTGATTGCTACAGCTATCATATTTGCCCGAATGCTAGTGTTAATTGCAAGCACGAAACATTCAGAAAAAGCTGGCATTAATGCTTTCATGTCGTTGCTACATGTACATGTATGTATAGTTTGTGTGTTTTTATGATGTTTCACGCGGCTTTCAGCAGATTCTCAGTCAGATCACGGCGTTACCACTACTGGTTCATCTATCCTGACACCAGCGTGTTAGTCGTTATCCCATCCCTACAATCCTGAGGACCAAACAGGGAAAGCCATTATTACAATTTATGTTGAAGTCTTCGGTATGACCCAGCCGGGGATCGAACAATCTGCGACCTTCTGCACCGGAAGCAGACGCTCTTTCACTACACAACCGAGGTGCTGTGTAATATGTAATACTTATAAAGTCAATCAGTCGTTAGCTATTCCAGTATTTCGGTTGTGTTGTCGACATAAGTATGTCCCTCCAATTCACATGAATGAACTGTAATCACAATATGTAGTGTTTTGGTAATATTTAATTTAGATAAAATATAAAACTGTAAAAAGAAGAAAGAATATACATAATAAATATTTAATTTTACCCTAATACATTGCTACCAGAAGACTAATAAACATATTTTCCTCTGGCTGGCGTCAATAGCACTGTCGTGCGATTTTTATGGCTTTTTATGATTCCATCTTTTCCCGTTAGTGTCATTCTTGCTCTTATAATGTAAAACATGTAAATGATACGTTGATCTAGGCTGCTGGTTAATCAGCCTGCTGCCCATATGTGTATATTTCGTTATTTGAATAAATGACAATTTTTGTTATTTTTCTGCTTATTAGTAATGCCGGAAAACATAGCAGATATACAAGCGTGTTATACCAGGTTGCACATTACCAATATGTTGGTTATTGCTGGAAACACGCATTGGACATAGAATAATATTATTTGCAAAATAATTGCATTTAGGTCGATAAGGGATACACTTGTTATGTCATACTACTTCCTGATTATCTTCTAAGCCGATGACCAATCAACTTATCAAGGCTCCGGTTATCCGCAATGCTGACGGTCTCGTGACCTCATAAGCTGTGCAAACGTCCGTATTTGTGTATGTCCCAGTTCCGTTATGCTGTTCATGAAGGACAGACAAGCATTCGATTCATTTAAAAAAGAATAGACCCCCCCCTCCCCCTCCTTTCTCCTCAAAAACTGACATTAATCTGTCATGTAAATACCTAAAGGTTTAGATTCATTTAACTTCAGTGTGATGTAGTCAGAGTTATATTGTTGTATATCACTTTTTGTGGGCCTTTTTTATGATGCTATCTTTTCACGTTAGTGTCATTCGGCTCTTTTAATGTAAAACATGTAAATAATAATTCGATCAGGGCTTCTGCGCATAGGTGTTTATTTCGTCATTTAAATAAAGGACAATTTTCATTCTATTCCTTTTGTCTGTAAATTATTAATGCCGGAAAACATAGCAGATATACAAGCGTGTTATACCATGTTGAACATTATCAATATGTTGGTTGTTGCTGGAAACACGCGTTGGACATAAATAAACATGAGTGAAGTGTAAACATACTATGTTGTGGTTCATATGTTTAAGTTAGATTAAATAGATCCTGTAAAATTAGGAAAACAATTACTTTCACTTTATCACGAAACATGACTTACAGAAGATTAGCTTACCAATATCAAAAATATGTCACTTTAATACAAACGAATGAAGTGTAAACACAATATGTTTTGGTGCATATATTTATGTTTGATTTAAATATAGTTTGTACAATTAGGAAATAAATATACATATAATTTTTTTTAACTAATTCTAAAATATACATAACATTTAATAAACTTTATCATAAAACATAGCTAACAGAGGTTTACTCTTAGTAGGAATTGTGTTATGACAAAATATAATCATCATATGTGGTATGGCCTGTGCGACAGTTGACTATCATTTGTGGTAAGGCCTGTGCGACAGTTGACTATCATTTGTGGTAAGGCCTGTGCGACAGTTGACTATCATTTGTGGTAAGGCCTGTGCGACAGTTGACTATCATTTGTGGTATGGCCTGTGCGACAGTTGACTATCATTTGTGGTAAGGCCTGTGCGACAGTTGACTATCATTTGTGGTAAGGCCTGTGCGACAGTTGACTTTCATTTGTGGTAAGGCCGGTGCGACAGTTGACCATCATTTGTGGTAAGGCCTGTGCGACAGTTGACTATCATTTGTGGTATGGCCTGTGCGACAGTTGACTAGCATTTGTGGTAAGGCCTGTGCGACAGTTGACTATCATTTGTGGTATGACCTGCGCGAGAGTTGACTATTAATTTTTGGTAAGGCCTGTGCGACAGTTGACTATCATTTGTGGTAAGGCCTGTGCGACAGTTGACTTTCATTTGTGGTATGGACTGTGCGACAGTTTACTATCATTTGTGGTATGGCCTGTGCGACAGTTGACTATCATTTGTGGTATGGCCTGTGCGACAGTTGACTATCATTTGTGGTAAGGCCTGTGCGACAGTTGACTATCATTTGTGGTATGACCTGCGCGAGAGTTGACTATCATTTTTTGGTACGGCCTGTGCGACAGTTGACTATCATTTGTGGTAAGGCCTGTGCGACAGTTGACTTTCATTAGTGGTATGGACTGTGCGACAGTTTACTATCATTTGTGGTATGGCCTGTGCGACAGTTGACTATCATTTGTGGTATGGCATGTGCGACAGTTGACTATGATTTGTGGTAAGGCCTGTGCGACAGTTGACTATGATTTGTGGTATCGCCTGTGCGACAGTTGACTCTCAAACTAAGAGTAAAAAGAGATGAAATGAGCCGGTCGATGGGATTAAAGTAGAGGTTGACATATGGGTGCAGGGTCGCTTCCGTTGATCTTGTCCATTTCCTCACCCTTTCTATATATTCTCCACAAGTTCATGGACTAGTCTATTCGTGTGATAGTAATACGGGAACAGTGTAAAGTCTGATCAGACTGTGCGGATGATAAAGCTGATCTCGATCTACACTGTTAACAGAAACCAACGTTTACCATTTCCATTGGCTCTCATTACAATACAAGTTCAACTATATACACGTAAAAGCATCTTTGTACATTATAATTGACATATTATTTTAGTTGTTAACGTTTCATTGTTATTTGGGAGTGATGGATTACTGCCGCTTTCACTTCTTTGGTTTGCATTTGTATTGGTCCATGACAAATAAATTATACACTTTTTTAACAATTAGCATACACGTCGTCTTTGTAAAATGTGCTGTGTATGGCATCGTATATGTATTTGTACTGCTCCTGAAGGAAAATGAAATGAGAAATTTAGTTTAGAAGTGTTCATAACCATTTCCCACATGTAACAAATATTCAGCTGATGAATCTATAAGTTAAGTTATAATTATTGAATACAATTGAAAACAGTGGAGTCAATGGAGATATTTCTAATTATGAGCAATTTATCCGTTTTTCAAATTGTTTTCAAAAGCCATCTGCAGTATAGGTGTATGAAAGAGTAAAACTGGTATGTATAAGAAGCTAAAGGTCGAAACGCATTCAATGTAATCATGATGAGCGCCAGTAGGTGGAAAATACAATTTGAAAGTCTCTATCTTAATAAGGATAAATTCGATATTGTTTTGTTATTTACACAGTTTGCAATGGTATTTTCGTTTCATAAGTGATGAATATGATATTGTTTTGTTATTAAATTTTACAATGATATTTTCGTTTAATGAATGATGAATTCGATATTTTTTTGTTATGTACAAAGTTTGCAATGATATCTTAGTTTCATGAGTGGTACTTTTGTTATTTTTTGTTTTGTATTGACACATCTTTGATTGATATTTTCGTTTCTTTATTAAAATATACGATATTGTTTTACGCGCAAAGTTAGGCATGATCGTTATGTGTCTATGGTAATAGATACGATATTGTTTACGCACAAAGCTATACATGAGCGTCGTGTCTATAGTGAAAATACGCTATTGTTTCGTGTTCAACGTTAAGCATGATAGTTTCGTGTCTTTAGTGCTGACTTCGAAATTGTTTTACATACGAAATTTTGGGGAAAATATTTTTGTTTCTGAAGTGATAGATACGATATTGTTTTACTTAAACAATTTGGAATGATATTTTCGTTTCTAAAGTAATAGATACGATATTGCTTTACTTACAAAGTTGGGAATGATAGTTTCGTTTCTCTCCTTCATCATTTTGACTGACTGTATAATGTTTATATGCCCTTCATCTCTTTTCATTCGTTCTAATTCAGCCAGGAGAACACATACCAAACCACTCCTATCGAAATCATCGCTAAAATATACACAAAACAAATATATATTTCGCGGTTAACGGCGAATACTAGTAACACTTTTTCCTGGTACACATCACTTAAATCTGTGTAAGTGTTGTGCAGGAAATGACTTTAGCAAACTTTATAAACATTTTCTCATTTTCCAACAATGTTTCCTTAACTTTATTAAAGCTTAACTTATCTTAATATCACAAATACTTCCTTTATAATTATACAAATTAGAGGACTCTAAGGTTATCATATTAGGTAAATGGTTAACGCGTCCACTTTGTTTGATGCAAATGTACTTCAGTGATCAGTCCGCCTGTTCGTGGGTTCAACCCCCGGCCGGAGTTTACCAAATACAGTTTAAATGGTAGTAATGGCTGACCTCCTTGGTACTCAGGGTTGCATGGTTAGCATTACGACTGACTGGCTGCTGTCAGGATAAATGGAAAGCGGCTTAAAGCACCAAAACATCTACCAATCAGTGGAACAGTTACTCAGTTATCGATTGCCAATTTACAAATCAAACTGCAGCTACTTTAAAGAAACAGAAAGTTCATTGCTGGAATGACAACTTTAAAGTAGCTGTTGTTTGATTGGTGAATTGACAACGCCAGCAACCAAGCGTTTTCCTGAACGCATGGCTTATTTGCTGCAGAAGTATTGCGAATCGTCGGAAACAGCATGACCGAATCTGTAAGTCTTTAAAATCAATTTTTCCAAATAAATATTCATTGCTTAAAATCATCAATCTATAATATGTACTTTTGCCATGTCTGTCTTTGCAATCCGACCCACGTACAATCATGAACGTACCTAGGCTGCACTTGTTCGAGTGCATTGAACCGAAGGAATTACTACGAGTTCGCGGCCAATTAATTTCCATAGTTGTCAAACACTGGAATGCTTGTTTAGTGTTTCAAATATACAACAGAAGCCGGAGATTTAGATTTGCAAAACATAGCCGTAATCAGTGATCTGCCGGATTTAAAATACTATGTGACTTGCTGCTTTCTACCTTTTGAAAATTGTTTTGAAATGATCATTTGTAACGTTTAATCAAATTTTCAGAAATAAAGTAAACCCTAAATATGAAAATATAGCAATATAACTATAGCGGTCGTGTTGGACCTATACAAAACTGCATTGTCCGTTGTAGTTTGACTACAAGGTACATGATAAATGCTAAATAAAGCTTACCCGCAGTGTATTAGAACCGGTTGTGTTGGGGTCAGACGTTTCTCTCTGTTTAGAACTACTTCGAGAAAATCTATCATGGATTTGGAATCCTTCGGAACAGTTGTGTTGTTATCCCAGGATTTGTATGCAAATTGTGATACATTGACTGGACCGTCAGTCTGTCAGACAAAACACAAGTATCACAATTATTGATACAGTGAAACTTTATACAAGACAATTAGGTCTAGACGAGACATGCTTGAGGGATTTGTGTTCGTTGTTTTCATTTGTTTATCAATTTAATCCATATCAATCGGAGTCAAGTTTCTGGCGGCTGATCAAATATTTCGACCGCCTCTGTGGTGTATTGGTAGAGCGTCCGCCTCGAGTGCGAGAGATCGTGGCTTTGGTGCCCGGTCGGTTCATACCAAAGACTTTAAAAATGGTAGTGATGACTGCCCTCTTTGGCGCTTAAGGTTGCGGGGTTAGCATTACAACTGACTGACTGGTTTCAGGATAAATGTACCAGTGGAACTGGTAACTTACCCAGGAAACGCCGTGATATAACTGAAAATGTGTTGATAGCGACTTAAAACACCATACAATCAATCATTCACAACTACAATCTGTAGAAGGAGAATGTGAGAACATTTTGTTAAAATATGAACAGTCTCCATAAATGAAGTTGTAATTAAAGACTAAATATATCGTGGCAATATGAGACATTCTTTAATATAGACATTTTCCTTTGGCTGCATGTACATTGTTTTCAAAGGTCGTCTTCTATAGATGTGTCAAAATTCTTCCGCACGTTGGAAAAAGTTAAAGGTGTCCAAAAAATCGTTTCGTTTCAAATCAAGATATAACCGATACATAATAAAACATATAAAACAAATAAAACAGCTTGTCGTTAAGGAAAACTGTTTGAAATGTTTCTCGATAGAACTGTTACTAAATGTTGACATTATTTTTCTTTTGTCGCTATCACCAAACAATATTTGGATATTTTCATGTCTTTCAATTCAACCATAACATACAAAAAGTCTTAAACTGTCGTATGTGAGCTACTTTTGACAATAAGTTTCATTCTTCAACTCTACCACACGGAGAATTCCGAATGGCGATTTGATACCGTGGTCTGTTACCCCGAGATTGAACGATGTCTGAAATTAAAAGGACAATCTGATTGATTTAGTCTTTCCAAGCAACTGGCTGCTTCTCCACATACATGTCTAGCCCATACTCACAATGATAATTTAAGTGCACATGACTTTTTATGTGAAAAGCTAACATTGGTAACGGAGTTATGCTCCGGACAAAGAAATATTTACATAAAAGGGGAAGATAAATAAAAAAAGAGTGTTTAAATTACCTTGTCATGGTCTGATGAAGAATCCTGTATGGCGACAACGGTTTTAATATTTTGTTCAGCAATGAGAGACCAAACCTCTTCAAGTGTGACTTTCGTCGGAGACTTTGTCACTATGAACACGTTCTTTCCCTCATAGTTCTGTTGAGAAATAAGAAGGAGAAAATAATGTTTTGTCAATAACTTCCATGAAATAGAAGTTAGTTACATTAGAAAATAAAAAGTTAATAGTTCCTTTTTGGATACATTAGGAACATACCATGTTATTGTGTTTGAATAAGCGAAGTAGTTCATACACACTTGATCCATATTCATTTACACGTCATATTCAACATGACCCTTCATTGTATTGGGCCACATCAAACAAAACCGAACTTCTGGAACATTATTACTGATCTGGATTCGTAATGTATGTACTCAACATTAAACATTTGGAGTACGGATGGTACATCGTCTATACATGCGTGTACTAATGACTGATTAGTTGGTTACGTGAGACGTTATTCCATGACATGTGAATGTTTTCGTTTCGCAATATGCGATTATACTGTCTATATTTGAACCAGCAACTATTTAGCTACAATATCAAATCAGTGGAATGAATGTTATCACAGAAGTAAGCAGTGGTGTGTGTTGTCAAAGATTATTTTTTATATTAACAGTCAAACAATTTGTGATATTGCATATCTTAGATTATTACCCATTTCCTACATACAACAAGTCTGCATCAGACGACTATGAAAACATCTCGGTAAAAATATGAAAAATATCTATATATTGAAAAACATGTGGGAAAAGAAGAAAAGAAATGTCTCATGATGTCTTCAAAAAAATCCGTCTGCTGCAGAGGCGTCGGAAAGTGTATTTAAGTGGGAAAGTTTAACTATCAATTTGTCAACCAAATTGACACCTTATCGTTCATTTGATGTATCATTTAAATTTTCATAATGACAATACCAAAGAAATACGTACTGGTAGCAAGACAGCACCAAGCTCCTTCACCTGAACAATACTATTCAATTTCAGCATGTATTCATCAACTAAGATGTAAAAAAAAACCCGATAATATAATTACAATTACAGGTAACGTAATTCATAGATGTTTATTGATATCTTTTGTTGCTCTTACATCTTAACCGACCTCGATTTCTACTTCCTTGATACTCAGCAAGTTCTGATTCGAAGTGTGGGAAAAGTTCAAAGAATTTAACCATTTAGCACTGGAATCAGACCTGGGATTTTCGGATCACGAAGCAGGTATTCTACCTCTGAGCAACAGTTTCCGATTGACTTAAGTTTAGTTTTTGGAATGTCCTTTTCACCTAACTTCGGAAGAGTAAGCTATATGTAACTGACCAAAACACAACATAGTAACGGTCTTCGTTGACACGTTGACACGGGTACAACAGAAACAAATTATTCATATTATTTTAAGCTAACAGTGTTCAAACCTTGGTACTCAGAACTCTAGATAATGGGGTCTTATTAACCTTAAAATTCTATGTTCTGGAACAGGCGTCTGATATTTCGTTTGAGATCATTTAGAATGACAGTATGGTACCTTTGAAAACATTTGGGAAAACCCAAACAGGACAGTGTTACTATAAATAGTTTCTCTATTTGGTTAATATACTATGATAATAATGGCTTTTTATATAATACGACATAGAGCGGGGGTATTTACATGCCCATGTTCTGAGATATAGCAAACCCACTTACATGTTATTACTGTCTCGCTTTTGATATTGTGAACAAATACTTTTGTATACACTTGATCATTCGTCTCATGGTTTACGATTTCCAATTTATTGCGGTCTTCTATACTCTCTTCAACAAACTGTGAATGAAATACTATTGATACACTACGGAATGCAATAATTAAAATGTATTGTCATGCTGATAATGCAAGCCAGAATAGAGTGAAGGTAGTCGTGTGGTTTGTACATGATAAACATAATTATTTAACAATCTCTAACATGTATGCAGAGCTATATGTGTCATTGCCATTGATTCATGTGCAGTTTATGCACTGGATAATTGTTCTTGCTTCATGTTTCATCCTTGTTTTGAATCAGGACCTGTCACATAGTCCCACTAAGGACTATCGTGACAGGTCATTTGTTGTCGCTTTCTCGCATCGTACTGTCGGGTTTATTTCCTGGTTGGTCAGTTGAAAATTATATTTATATTTGAACATTGGATTCCAGTTTAGAAGAAAACAAATGACAATTTTATTTTGACTCGGGTATCATTTACTATATGTTTCTTACATTAAAATGAGTTTGTAATCTTTGTCCCGTCGTATCCGGATCGATTTGCATCATGTTATCATATATTTCCAAATAATCTCTTGACCATATTCAATGGGTACCAAAGCACAGAGCGTCTGCCAGAGCCTCATTCAGGAAAACATACTGGTCCTGGAATATCAATGTACAACAAAAGTCTGATAACTACCTAAAATAAACACAACATTCCCCGGATTATCATGTTTAATTACCTGAGAAATATACCTTTAAATGTATTGTAATGTGTTCATTTATTTCATTTTAAAAGGACATTTATCACATACTGTGTTTAAATATTATGACATATATCCAAGGTTATGAGAAGTATGATATTTTAAAAGCAGATATTCATTTTTGTCTTGATTAAATTAAATATACAGAACAGAACAGATTTGTTTTTCAACTTAAGCATAAACAGCTCATGGTTGATATTCACAAATATACATACAGAAATGGTTAAGACAATCAAATAGTAGAGAAATAGTACTTAACTAAGTTTAAATTAAATAAGTTTAAAATCAAGTTTATATGCATATGTATAAATACACACATATACACACGCAATTGTACATACACGCACACACTACCCATACACATACTTACATTATATATATATATATATTAATTTCAATATGAAATTAATTATATCAAGAAAGAAAGTGGGACTGTTAACGCCCGTCTAATAAGGATGCTTTTTATTTTCAAATAGAGAGTTTTCTCATCTCAAAAACCTTGAGACAAAATGACGCCAGATTACATAAATATTTTTTTCTTTCTGTGTTTAAGAGTTCTATGAACTTGTACATACTTGGACGTTGTGCGTAATAGCGCGGTATGAGTTGTTTTCTTAATGTTTCATAGAACGGACAAACTAATACAAAATGGAACTCATCCTCCAAATCATTCAAATTACATAAGGTACAAATTCTTTGATTTCTTTCAATGTTTTCATGACGACCAGTTTCAATTCTTAATTTATGGGATGTCAACCTTAGCTTAGATATAATGTTTCTATACTTTGGAAAAGTTAAAATGTCCAAATAGCTAGACCGTTCAAATATTATTTTAAACTGTCTAAAAAGTGAAAGTGATGAGTAATATTTGATATTTTCTTGCCATGTACATATATACATATCCCTTAATCTTTGCCGTAGCAGAGGTACAAATACATTAGTATTTACAGACTCTGGATACAACCAAATCTCGCGAAATCCTGCATTTTGCATGATATCGCGAACTTTGGATGACCAGTTAACACTATTTACATCCCTTTCTGCTAAAGATCTTTGAACCAGTGTCAACGTTCTGAGGATACAATTATTTGACTTTTCCTGGTATAATTTTAGCCAGTACTTAACAATACGTATATATCTAGATATTTGTAGAGGATAACGTCCAAGTTCAGCGTATATAGCCAGAGTCGAAGTGCTGTTTTTAACATTTAGTATCCATTTACAGAACTTTTTATGCACTAATTCTAGGTTTTCAGCAGATAAATGTCCGCAGACCTCACAACTATAATTCAAAACAGACTGGACATGCGAATCAAATAAATCTAGCATAATATTGATAGGCACGTCCAACTGATTTGTGACATTAAACAAGGCGTTCATTGATCGCAACGCTTTCCCTTTAATTCGTTTGTTGCCTGTACAAACGAGCCCCTGCAGGAGAACAACAACCCAAGATAACTAAAACTTTCTACCATTTCAATGTTTTCAGCTTGGTATGTCCATGTGTAATCTTCTTTCAGAACACCCTTTTTCCTAAAAATTATAACCTTTGTTTTTTCAACATTTACAGTTAGACTCCATTTGTCACAATAACTCTTTAAGCAATTAAGGTTGTCCTGCAGTGCTTCCTTTGATTCCGCAAACATTACTGCATCGTCAGCAAATAACAATAAATATATAGATAGTTGATCAATGGTCACTGCAATATTATTAGGATGTTGAAAAGCATTTTCAATATCATATAGAAAAAGGGAAATCATCATCGGGGAAGTTATTTCCCCTTGGAATAAACCGATCTCGCTGCTGAAATAATCAGAAAATGAATTCAAATGACTAACGCATAATTTGACCTCGTCATACATTGAACGAATAACGGAAAAAAGTTTTCCATCAACTCCTAATTGAAGCAATTTATACCAGAGAGAATACCTATCAATAAAATCATACGCCTTCTTAAAGTCGATAAAACAACAATACAATTTACCCTTTGCTTGAAATTGTCGTTCGATTAAAGCGTTAAGGCAATAAATAGCATATACTGTACAGTGGTTAGGTCTAAACCCAAATTGAGCGTCTGTCAAAATATCGTTATTTAATGCCCAATTCTTCAAACGTTCGTTCAATATGACCGTGAAAAACTTAGCAAAACAGCTTGTTATTGTAATGCCACGGTAATTATTGGTATCCGTGCTATCACCCTTTTTATATAAGGGCTTAATCGAACCTCTAGACCAGCTGCGAGGAAATGATTTACTATCAAGTATATAATTAAACAATAATTTCAAAGGGTAACATAAACTATCTTTATTTTCCTTAAAATACTCATACAGAATGTTATCATTTGAACATGTTTTATTATTGCCTAATTGTCGACTAGCTTTTTTCATTTCTTCAAACGATATAGTCTGATCTAATTCCTCAAATGTTGGTAAATTTTCCTGGTCTATGTTTTCAAAGTTGTGTACATATTGTTCACTACCATTGTCGAAGTTTTCGTCTTTAGGATTGGCCAGGCTTTTGAAATACTTGAAAAATTCTTCGTTCGATATTATATCACCAGTACTGGATTTTGTCCTTTTCCTGAAAATGGACCAAAATTCCTGTGGCCTTTTCCTTCTCACCTCGTTTAATTGTTTACATTGGCTTTGTCTAAAGGTGTTTCTAACTTTCCTACAGCAGTATTTATAATCCTTTTTCTTTTCATATAAAATGCGCCTGTTTTCATCTTTTTGTGTGCAGTTAAACAATTTCACAGCTTCTTTGAACGCTTTATATTTCAGTTTACATTCATCATTGTACCATTTTTGTTTAAATTTTTCAGATGATGTAAATTCACATATACTATGTTTAACATTTTTATAAAAATATTTATTACCCTTTTCATTTAGATATGATGTAAAAACATCAATTATTGTATCAGTATTCGACTCTTTCGCTATTTCGGACTTCAACTTCTCCTCTAGTATATGGATTTCTGAGTTTACGTCTTCAATAAATGAAGTATTTTTTTCAGGATTCCATCTACAGTAGTTTATGTTTGGATAATTAGTTGCGTTTTTTTCATGCAGAATTTTGAAAGAAAAAGCAATGGGAGCATGGTTGGAAAATGTATTAAATTGTTCTACATTAAAGTATACAAGTTGATTCATATCCCTCTCATTTGTCAAAAGATAATCTACTACACTGTTACCGTTATACATAGTACACGTGTATTTACCTATAGCCGCGTCATCGTATAATCTACCATTTAAAATACAAACATCTGAAGATTTACATAAATCAATCAATAAATCCCCGAATCGGTTTGATTTGTGTTCCCGTGTGGCACGCAGAAGTTCTCCATTTTGTCTATTGTCTATGTTTTCAAAGATTGAATTGTTGGTTATGAAGTCTATTTGTTTCCAGTACGTGCATTCATATCTCCTGTAATAAATACTTTTCCTAATTCTTTATAAATACCTATATCGGTTTCTATGACTCGAAACGGGTCTTCGTCGTGTATTTTATGCATAGGGGAATTTTCTGGTGCCACATAGGTAACGGCTAGGTAAACATCACTCGTCATTCGAAAGTGATGTTTATCTAACTTTAACCAGACTAACCAATCATACCTGTTTTTTATTACTTTAATTCCATTTCTAAACGTGTCCCATATATAAATAATTAGTCCGCCACTACTACGTTTTGCTCTCTTATGCTGATATCTTCTATACGAGTGTTTCGGCTTACTGTAACCTTTAAGGTCAATATTTGAGGATTTATTTGTCCATGTCTCGGACATACACACTAGGTCATACTGATTAATTATTGTTGTAAATTCCTCCGATGATTTTTTAGCTAGAGTCAGCCCTTCTACATTCCACGACAGACACTTTAATACACCCCCACTATATCCCTATTGCTTTTCACCATATAGCGTATTTTCTATATACAGTTTATCTACGTTTAAATATGCGGATTTTCCTTCATCCCGTGCTTTCTTCATGATTGGTATCAATGTTTTCCGTCTTTCGACTATTTCCTTCGGAAACTGCTCGCTTACACCGTATGTTGTGTTCTTGAGGTTTCTCGCAGACTTTCTCGTTTTCTCTCTATCTGGGAAGAAAACAAATTTTGCCACTATAGGTCTAATTTTTTCACTCCTATATTTACCTAATCTATGGGCCCTATGTAACTTTATATCCGTTTTTGCATTTTCCACTTTCATTTCTGTTTCTATGAAATGTAACACTTTTTCAACACAGTATATGCCAACATACTTGACAGCTTCATATAGACTAACATTATTTAACAGTTGGTTTAATATTTCAAGATGCTCTAAATGCAATTATTTATACCAGCTATTGATTGTTAATGGTCTAAATCGTATAAGATTAAATTTTAAGTAATACATGTAGCTCAGTCGGTAACGGCTGAGGATATCAATCCGGGGATATGGAGTTCGAATCCCCGGCTCGGTCTTGGGAGAATATTATGGCGTATACTAGTGCGAGATAGTCATGAAACAAACACAAAATCAAAATCCTGAACCTTTCATACATAAGAATTGAAGTTGACTGTTATGGAATGACTCTGTTCATAAGTGAAACGTTTATAGATATGAATGGTACATATGAAGACCTCTTATAATCAGAAAGTGTACAAACATGAACCAGTACTTGAGTGGACCTTCCATAGATTGGAATTGAATTAGACATCTCATAATAAGAAATTGTACAAAAGTCGACCTTTTATGAAATAGTATTGTACATAAGTGAACCTTTTATGGATAAAAATTGTTATGAAATGGAATTGTACACAAGAATACCTCTTATAAAATGGGATTATACATAAGTGGACCTATCATATAATGGAATGACTACTTTCTGCAATTCTAAGCGAACGGAACAATATAAAAGTATGCACAAACCTACAATATATAAACCAGAATCTAGGATTGATTGGGTGTTTATGCCGTTTTCAACATTATTGGTGTATCTCAAACCACGACATCTGTGCTGAAGGACGACTTCAAGACCCGTGATGGACACTAGCACTTTGGGTGTATAAAATATGCGAAAAAAAAAAGAAAATTGTTAAAAATTGCTATTACCTTGATGTATTTGCATGTAAGGCATTGAGATTTGCTGACCGATGTACTACAATATATGCACACTATTAATATTGCGGAAATTTTTCGTTATTTTGCATTGTAAAATCTACTGGGTTAGTAACCCAGTAAATCTAAAAATATCGCTGTATATTTATCACGTGATCACTACAACCGAATTGACAATCTCCTTCGTAGAGTTGTCGTTCCTTACACTCATGCATACATGAATGTAATGAGTCGATAGTGTTAGAGAATGCCGAATTGAATCCACAAATTCAAATGAGCAAGAGGAAATTCCACGGTATTTTTAAACGGGAAAATACGGAGCGGACGGTTTTTTAACTGCTTATTTCCTATGAAATAATGAAAAACAAGACTTGTACGGCATTCTACAACATTCCGTTACATATATATCGACGGACTTTGGATTAATCAGAATAAGTATAAAATATAACAATTTTGGACCATTATGGTGTTCAGTCCCTTTAATTGTTAAAACGGATCAGATCATTGGAGCAAGATGAACGTGATATCTTAATATAGAAATATCTTCAAACAACACGGGATTTGAGACCGGGCGTCTCGGGTTTGGTCTATACTCGTGTCGATCATGGTGGAGTGCCTTTGACCAAGACACATTTCCTAGCGTAGTATTGGGGTTTCACCCAGGAATCATGAATAAGTTCAAACAGTTCTGCATCATTGCACAAGATTGTCGGCAGAGTAAACATTAGGTAAATACTCAATCAAAATATTCAATTAAATATTTGCCTAAATTCAAAAAGAAAATAACACAAATTGTAGAAGTCTGCACGCAATGAGAACCAGTTTATACAATTGTAAAAAACAACTTGTTATTAAATGGCATCTTCTCAAATGACCCAAAATAAATTCTCTAATAATGACCCTGTAACAAAGTTCAAACTGTTCTGCATCGTATTGCAAGACGACTGCTTCACCTGGAAATTGAAATTCTTTAAACACTATATTTTGTGTTCCTCAAACACAACCCTTAATCTCAGGTTATCGATACAGAACTACCACAGTGCTCTTTAACTAATTAATTCGCAGAGAACCTTTGATGTTAATAATACACGCTTTGAAGTTGTAGACACATTAAAATATCTGGGAACTGTTCTCCAAACATCGTCGTCTTGCTACTGCCAAAAAACATGTAGATCAAGCAAGGAAAAGTTTATTTAGTCTATATTTCAAAATTAGAAATCTCTATTTACCTATCGACTACCATTGTTTGATAATACTATTGTGCATAGTTAATGTTTCGTGTGCAAGGTATTGGGTCACGGTGATTTCACTATTATTGAAAAGGTACATACATGAAACACATTCATAATGTCAAGAAAAGTACTCCACATGGTATGCTCTATGGAGATCTAGGTTGCTACTCCTAGTACACCGGGTACCACACTACAATTACAAGTCGCCATTGTTGATTCATGCAAGCCCCTCTTATTTGCCATAGTACACCGGGTACCGCACTACAATTACAATTCGCCATTGTTAGTTCATGCAAGACGCACTTATTTGCTAAAGTACACCGGATACCACACTACAAATACAAGTCGCCATTGTTGGTTCATGCAAGACGGACTTATTTGCCAAAGTACACCGAACACCACACTACAATTACAAGTCGCCATTGTTGGTTCATGTAAGACGCACTAATTAACTAAATAGTACGTCAAGTACGACACTACTCTTACAAGTCGCCATTGGTAGTTCATTCAAGACGCACGTATTTACCCTAGTACCTCGTGTACCAGAGAGGTCTGGATGAAATGAAAATTCACGCAGATATCTTATCTATTGTGATGTATTTTCGAGTCAGCAGAAGACCGGCTGTCACAAGTCTGTGGTCTTTTTATTTTCACAATATAGTTTTTGAATGGGAGGGTCTTATAGCAACAAATATGCATGCATGATATGTGATAAGTGCCTCTTCTGCCTACGGCTATTGGTGGGAGATTCCTGAATTCGAATCCTGGCTAGACCGTCAAATTTTAAGAATGACTTAATTCAGTGTGAATGTCAAACTTCCATGCTACAATGCGCAAAACTATATGTGGGAAGGTTGCCAGTTGCCTGGGGTGAATGGTGTGCAGTGGAAGCCCCGTGATATAACTGAAATACTGTTAAACAAAACTCAAATAAATAAAAATACCAAGAAAACACATTGTAATGTAATCACAGTATGAACAGACGTCTCCGGTGTTTTTGCTTGAATGCCGTTGGGGACATTGTACGCCGTCAATATGTACGTATACATGTTTTGACAAGAACGTTAGACGTGGACGGGTCTGTAGATCGTTACAGTCTTATCATACTCTGTACAGATCACCAATGTACGTATACAGGTTTTGACAAAAAGGTAAGACGTGGACGGGTCAGTAGATTGTCACAGTTCCATCAGACCCTGTACGGATCTTCAATGTACGTATAATAAATTCCTAGATACAGCTTTACACATGGCCCGCTTTCTTCCAAGTTAACTTGATACTCACCCAATGATCTCAAGCCCATCCATGTAAGACGATTGAGCCGGGGTTCGAAACCACGACCTCAGGATTTATAGCCCTCGTGGTTACCGACTGAGAGATAGCGACTCGACACAATGCAGTGTGAACGGAGGTTAATACTCTCATATCCCTGACGTACTGATTATTGACTCTCTTGAACTGCTGTGTCTCTTATTTGTGAACTTCGTATGTTCAGGACCACCGGGCGCACATGGTTCGATCCCCATTCACCGGCGGTCATGTTTGAGAGCCCTTCGGCAAGGCATATTTCCTAGCCTAGTATTTGGTTTGTTTTCACAGAATGTTTGGATAAGTGAACTGTCGCGCCGTGATATAACTAAATAGTGTTGAAAACGACGTTAAACATCTCACAAAACAAATATTCAGAAACAGTAGACCTTAAGGCGACAATAGTTATTGCCAAGTATAATTTAATCCCATACAATGTAAAATTCGGCATTTCTGAACAGTGAAGGCACATTCAATCCGTCTTACCATACATAATATATACACGTTTACATTCAATCCGTTTTACCATACATAATATATACATGTTGACAACGTTTACATTCAATCCGTTTTACCATACATAATATATACACGTTGACATTCAATCCGTCTTACCATACATAATATATACACGTTAACATTCAATCCGTTTTACCATACATAATATATACACGTTGACAACGTTTACATTCAATCCGTTTTACCATACATAATATATACACGTTGACAACGTTTACATTCAATCCGTCTTACCATACATAATATATACACGTTGACAACGTTTACATGCAATCCGTTTTACCATACATAATATATACACGTTGACAACGTTTACATTCAATCCGTTTTACCATACATAATATATACACGTTGACAACGTTTACATTCAATCCGTTTTACCATACATAATATATACACGTTGACATTCAATCCGTCTTACCATACATAATATATACACGTTAACATTCAATCCGTCTTACCATACATAATATATACACGTTGACAACGTTTACATTCAATCCGTCTTACCATACATAATATATACACGTTGACAACGTTTACATTCAATCCGTCTTACCATACATAATATATACACGTTGACAACGTTTACATTCAATCCGTTTTACCATACATAATATATACACGTTGACAACGTTTACATTCAATCCGTCTTACCATACATAATATATACACGTTGACAACGTTTACATTCAATCCGTCTTACCAAACATAATATATACACGTTGACAAACGCTTCTAACAAGCTTATGTCAGTGATACGTGAACAATGTATTTACTGATCAGACTTTATGGATGCACATGCTGATCTGGATCTACATCGTTCACAATAGCCAACTTGTACCTTTATCCATAGATGAGCATAAATTAGTATATCAACTGTCAGTCCTTCCGTTTGTTTATTAATTTACACAGTTTGCAAAGTAGCATTTATATTTTCAGCGATAGTACCACAACACATCTCGAATCAAACAAACTGGAACAAATTATTGGGCCAAGGAGGTTGCAACAGAAATGGTGCCGAAAGGACGCCCTATTCAGTTTTCTCTGTCGCCGTCGTACTGTCTCTGTACATGATAATGTAGCTTTATGGCTTCAAGAAAGTGGTAGAATAGACGTGTGTGTATTGTATCTGTTGGGGGTGAATTTAATACTAATGCCTTAACCGTTTTCACAAAGAAATAACCTGCATGGAGTGACTTTGAAAACATTAAGGCAGAATAAATGAAATAAGCATGTATATAGAAATGACAGAACAATAATTGGAGACATCTGTCAGTTATCTCCCTTTAATACTCTCTACATCTAGCTAGGTCCTATCTTTTGTTTTCCTCTGTTTTTATCATTGGTTTCTTTGCACTGGATGGGGCACTTATAATTGCATTTTCTTGGCCAACTGTTATTAGATTGACTAGTAATTCCACATTTGTTTTCTTTAAACACTGCTATGTAAATTTTCTCTTTTGAATCATCACTTTAATTAACACATTTATGATTAATGTGTACGGAGTAATTGCAATATCTCATTGCAAAATAGCGATAAAGACAAAGGATTCCAACTAAAAGGACCTACCAACTATTTGGTCTTCCTTGGTCTTTATCTGACAAGGGAGATAATATAATTATCATTAATGTCCCTCATTGAATAGGATTGAAAACATTGTTGCAAATTAAGATTTGTTTTCTTATGAGCAACTTTTCGTTCTGCCACACTGTTTTCAAAGTCGCCAGCTACGGATGCATCAACATGCGTCTTCATGTATGGGAAAGTGTTAAATCGCAAAAAAGAATTATAAATAAAATAAATATAAGTATATATATATGACATGTTTGAATGCTACCAATTGACAAGGATACAGCAAATGAGCAACATACGCCTTGCGAATTGCAATCATCAACAGACGACTTGTGAAAACATTGTGGCAAAAGGATCAATGGCTCATAATGAGCAATTTCTTCTTTTGCCACATTTTTTTGTTATCACTATTCAATAATGAAATAATTAGTTATAGAAATATTTGCTATTTTTGTCGAAATTATTTCAAAGGCGTCTGTTTCGGATTTGTAGGCTGTACTTCGAACGTTCCTGTCAAAACCTTTATCTAGGACTATATTACACGTACATTGATAATCAGTACAGACTCTGATGAGACTGTGACGATCAACAGACCAGTCCGAGTCATCATTATTCGCACTGGCAACATAACTCCAAATCGCATGACGCGGCTCAAAAGAGCGGTCATCCAGGAAAGCCGAATTAACAAGTCTTCTCATATCACATCGGCCAGTTCACTTACCGATGTTTTCCCTGGTTTTCACACACCTAGTACTCCACACACCGGCCTTTCCGAGTAACTGTCATATTTTCCACATAGACGGTCAGCCTATATCTGGTAGACGGATGACGTTTGCCGCATTGGCATTGTTCAAAGATTGGAAAGTATGTTGGTTGAGCTGGTGTTCGAACTCACACCCCCTGGATTGACAACCAGCGCCGCTACCGACTGAGCTACAGAGGCTCGGCGTGATTATTAGACCCTGTTTGTGCGTTCATGCTGAGGATCCAAATATAAACTGCTGTACAGAAGTTTCTTGAATTTTGTTAAGATTAATTAATCCTTTCCCTTATATAAACGCTTTCGGACGCCTCTGAAGCAGACGGCTTTTTGAAAACATGGCGCAAAAGAAGAAATTGCTCAAGACGAGCAATTTCTCCTTTTTGCCACCATGTTTTCAACTCGATTCAATTATTGTTTTTTTTTCAATTAAAAGGAATTTCTGTGCGTTTGCCGATACTTTTTCAAAGTCGTCTGCTTCAGATTTTTTGTATGTGGGAAAGGGTTAATGAACAGTGCACAGTCAGATAAGACCAGCTGCTCTAAATCTACAATGCTCGGAAATGCATTACGAGTAGCTCTTAAATATATCGCAGATGAATGTATATATATGAAATAAATGTTGAATACATAATTGATAAAATTGCATAAATGTCTATGTAAACCAGTTAGGTTTTTTCTCCAAAATGAGTTGAAATCTGATGAAACACTTTCTAGTATCTTGACCATTTTTTCCCAATCCATCAACATAACGTTCATTTTTTTCTAACAGTTCGCATAAATTTCTCCTTTCTTAAATGTTGATAAGATGACGTCGTGGATGTACATGTACTGGTCCTGCAGAAAACAAATATAACAAGTTATATATTTCGATGGAATCAAAATAGGGTAATTTTCAATGCGCTTTCAATAGTATTTCATTATAGTGTGGTGAATGAATACTCATTCAGTAATAGGCTAGGAAGTGTGCCTTACCCATGAGCACACAACTATGCCCGCCGCTAGTTGGCCAATCCCCCCCCGCTCCCACCAAAACAACATTTGATAACCTAAATGACTTGCTAAAATTGAAATCCAATTGCAAGTTGCAATTTCTGATGTTCAGTGAAAAGTCAGTAAATGACAAAGTCAGTGAATGACTTCCTGCACCACGTGAACATGAGTGGTGTTCCAGGTAAAACAACCTAAACGTAGCTGTTATACATGTGAAAAAGCGCATTCTTGCTATTTATCAAATGGATAGTGCTTAACAAAATCTTAAAATCCTCTTTGACCAATATGTGAAGATAAACCTGCGCTGATGTGCTCGATGATCTGTTTCTATACGAGTCACGAATGCTCCAAGGCCGCTCATATAGAGGTGAACTGCGTTCTAAGAAAACTTACCTTAACGCATATACATGTATAGGTAGTATTACGCAGTCTGATCTAAATCTGCACTTGTTGACAATTAATGATAAAAAAATCCAGAAACTTCCAGTGAAGATTAAGAACAACCATCGCATCTGCGCAATCTGACCTGGTCTGTGACTCAATTAAGATAAGCACCGCATGCTCGGACTTCTCCTCCAAAAGAGCTCACCGAACACTATTTGTTTTCACCTTCATATTTACCAAGCATTATACGAGCCATATGAATACATGTATTAAGGTATCTTCTGCGTTTATCTGATATTGATATACTTACGAAGGATGGGATGATATTTTCGTTCCTCTCTTTCATTAGTTTAACGGACTGTACTATATTGATATGACCTTGATCCCTTTTCATACGTTCTAGTTCGTTTAGAAGAACACATACCAAGCCACTTCTCTCATAGCCATTGCTAAATAATAATATATGAGAAAGGTTATTAAATAATGCCATGCAGCTTGACATGGACCTACAGTGCGACTCGCGTTATATTTAATCAACCCTTTCCAACATACAACCAAACTGTGGCAGACGACTTTGAAAACATATATTCAAAAATGTGAAAAATTTCCAATAATGACAGTTTAATTATTTAATAGAATTTAAAACACTCATTATGATAAATTTCATCTTTGTCACAGTGTGTTCAAAAGTTGTCTGCTGCAGGGGCGTCTGAAAGCGTCTACATGTGTGAAAGGGTTAAAGAAACTGTCTCGCGATTGGAGGGACATGATTTTTAATCAACACAAAATTAAAAACTAACAAAGACTATATCGAATTGGTTCCGATTCAGTAGACTTTTCATGCTAAACATGTGCACACGTATGCTAGCAGGGTTAGTCTATCATATAACATATTACCATTATCTAAATATATTTTCATTTTTTGTATCACGACCAAAATTGCGAGACATCCCTTGAACTATTTACCAGACATGATTTATAAAGAGTTATATATTATCTGAGAAAAATATTGTATCTTCAGCAGAAGGCTTTTGAAAACATTGTTTCAAATACATGTTTGCCCAAAGGACAGAGCCAGCTCACTGTTGTCGAGTTTTACATACCTGCAGTGTACAAGGATGGGTTGTTCACTAGTCAAACGTTGCTGCCAATCTAACACTAGTTCTAGAAAGTTTACCATGCATTGGGATTCTGGAAGTACGGACTGTTGAGTGTTCCAGTTTGTAAATTCAAATTGATGCAATGTTGTTGGTCCTTCATTCTAAAAAATGTTATCATTTCAGTGTTATTAAATGGTGAGTTCCTTAAAGGCGTAAGTTATCTAAAAGAATACATGTGCCACTTTGAAAGTGCATGATAACATTTGAACTGATAACACCTGAAAAAACACCTGAAAAAATAATATGTTACCGATTTAAAAAAAAATAAAAAAATATTTGACGTATGTGTTATCTTGACTCCTCGCTGCCTTTTTTCTAGGATTATCTTTTAAATATTCATGTATAATTTAAAACAATGCTAATGTTCTCATAATGACGCACGTAAATGAGTTGCAACGAGACGCTAAATCGCTAGCGAGGCTCATGTACTACTGGATTACTATGCTAGGGATGACCATATCCCATGATGGTTGGTGGCAGAAAAGATTAACATTTGACAAATCGCTAGCGAGGCTCATGTACTAAATGAATACTATGCTAGGGATGACCACATCCACCGATGATTGGTGGCGGAAAAGATTAACGTTTGACACCAGTACGGAATTAAAACAGAAAATATGCTGCTTTAAACATCGAATGAGTTCAAGCATGGTTGGTGTTATTTTAATGCACTTGAAATAGGGGTAATGTGCGGTATCTAACTACTAACAAGCAACGATGACATGAAAAAAAAGGTTAAATAAAGTAAACGAAATTGTCTTCTTCAAAAACAGGGATCTTTGTTATTCAAACAGATGGTTAAAACCCTAAATTGGGATGAGAAATACCCACCAACAAATATGATGTACATGTGATATACGTTAATTATAAACCGATAGCTTCTTTTTCAAAGCTGAGCCCGAACTTCTAACACGACTGAATTAAACAGAGGCCATACATTTTAATGATACTTACAATTTATTTCAAAAACCTTAGAATGCGAATTTTCCTAAGAGATGGTTCAGTTAAAAAACTAGATACAACAAAACATTCTACAGCTGATGACTTAGACAACCTCTTGGTTAACACTCGAATACTTGTATAAATGAATGTATGAATATTGTAAACTTTTGTAAACATTTGCAAAACATTCGGTAGAAGGATTTAATTTATGCTAAATGATGAGATACTGTGTTCTATCAGTGAAATAAAATCCATATCACGGCTTGTGAGTTCGAATCCCTGCTCTACACACTTTCGTTCAGACGTTTGACAAAAGTCAATGCGACATGCGTCATTCGTCTTCGACCAATTGGCTAAGTCTATGTGGGAAAGCAGCCTGTTGCTTTAGAGATTGTTGTGTGGAGTACTGGTGTAAAAAGCAGGAAACACATGAGTAGGTGAACTGGCCAACGTGATATCAATCAATCACACTGTGAGTGATATAGGTATGCCGGAACTATATTTTTACTTATAAAGGGAGGCCACTTTGTTAATATATATCCTTCCAGTATATACAAGTGACCTCCCTTTCTTTCCTTAAAAGGACTTATTGTCATTGTCTGACATTGTGTAGTACACAAATAAATCCAATAGATATGTTCACTATCTTTTCTCGTTGGAAATGTTCAATATGGTGGACTAACTGCTTTTGAATAGGACATTCACACAGATTCGTGCGCGTGTGAACAGGTACAAAGACACTAAATAGTACCATTCTTTCGTCATCAATTAGCATGAAATATGGAATATATCTCATCGGGAAGTGATACAAAACAAACAAATATCCTCTATATATTGATTCTCCTTTTGCCACAATGTGTTAAAAGCATCATCTGCTGCAGATGACTCTGCTTTTGGAAAACGACACTACGTAATAAAGGGTAACGTTACGAAATAAAGGGTAAACGTTAAGTAATAAAGTGTAATAAAGGGTTTACCGTTACGTAATACTCACACTGTCATAGGTTAATCTCGTCTCTTTGAGAAGATCCGATTGCATTTCTTCTGTCAAAACTACTCTGTTTTTATGGCAAATTGTTTCATTGTTGGCACAAAGGTTTGAGCACATCTTAAATAGAGAGGAGAGGTTTATCAAGCTACGACATACCAAAACCACCCTTTGGATGTTTGAAGATTTCTGACAATTCGTAATATTAATAATAATAGATAATAATAATTAATTTGTACTGGTCATGAAATCTTCCAATGACTGTTTTCTCAATGCAGCCACCTTTAAATCAGTAGAAAACAAACAATATACACATTTAGAATAACAAGGTATGACAAGTATGAATCAAGGTGAGCCTATATGCACACGTGTATTATTGGAATCATAATGACATGTATACATTAAAACAGAAATAAAGCGACGGAAATAATGAAAACAATTATCAATATGGGGAAAATTAAAATTTAATGACGATATTGAAGCCATATCGTTTTGCCACATAAATGATATGCTGTCGGACGGACAGACCAGGATCAGGTTTATCCTGCTGCTAGAGCAGGCTTATCTGGCCTGGTTCTGTTATGGTCGAACAGTTTGAATCAATGTCAACGTTCACAAAGTTCCCTTATAGTATGATTCAGTGTAGGCGAACGTCATGTTCACGATCTTCAGTGTCATTAAAGTGAATTGCTGGAATCCATTCACCTTTACAAGTACATGTACCACGTCACTTGCGGTATACGGAAAGTGAATTACTGGAATCCATTCCTCTTTACAAGTACCAAGTAACTTGCGGTATACGGAAATTGAAAATCATCTTTTTTTTCATAAATCGGGATCAAGCTTAATTTTACTCCGAATTTGAAATGCTTGCCGATTGTTTTCAATAAGAATTCTTATCACTTTCGGTTTATATGAATGTTTCCTACTTATTCATCGCGTATCTAATTATCATTCTTAGTTCCGTTTACTGTTTCCAATCCTTTAATCTGCACCAGAAGACTTTAAAATCTTCTGGAAATATGAAAAGTGAAAGTTTTAATAGTCATGGGCGATGGGCGATGACACATTGTGTAAAGTGGAAGGAATTATGAGCAATTATTCCTTTAGCCACAATGTCTGCTATAGATGCGTCAAAATGTGTTTGCGTGTGGGAAACGGTTATTTAAACATGAATTTAAATATTTGAGCAATTTCTCCTTTGGCCACAATGTTTTCGACTTTATTATTCAATTAAGCTATCTTTTATGAAGATTGTTCAGGTTTTTGTCACTTTTTGTTTTCAAAGCCGTCTGCTGCAGATTTGTTGTATGTGGGAAAGGCTTAACGCAAACAGTCGATTAGAACCGATCGTACTAATGAGTGCATGTTTATGATTATCGAAATTGTAAGAATATTAGGATTACCTCCGTAATAACTTATCTCTCCTAAATCTGTAGAAATCTGTATGAAGCCCTGTCCGGGCGTGTTAAATAATAAGGAATATATATAAAGAATATAGAATAAAGACGAGTTTTACCCCGTAATTGGTCGCTGACGGATCTGTAAGCATTATGACAGTTTTCACATTTTGCTCAACTATTAATGACCAAAAACCTGCGATTGTTGAGTCTGTCGGAGATTTGGTGATAATGAACGTGTTCTTTTCCTCGTAGTTCTGAAAGAGAAGGTACACAAAGCCACAGATAATTAACATCTTTTTCAAAGGATAACTCTTGTATTAATCACTTAGACCCCTTAGAAATTCTTGTTAATACCACAATATGGGTTTTGTCAGCCATATCACGATTTTACAATGTGAAATAGGCCCGTACATTTGAAAATGAACAAGTTTGCTTTTGTGAACAATGTAGATTCAGATGAGCAAGACATACGCACGCTTATTAGAAGATTATGTTCGTTTTTGTAGATTCGTATAAAACGGAACAGGGTGAGCCGAGCATAAGCTATTAGGAAATTCTAACTTTTACCTTTTTCAAAACTTAAAAAAAATGGTAGTATATATAATGGCTTCCCTCACCCCCTTGGTCCCCAGGGCTTGGAGATAAAAAAAAAGACGATACAATAACGATTCGTTCATGACCGTGCCAGAGGAACCCTGGTGTGTTATGAAACAATATAAAACATCAAACTAATTGTGTAACCGATACGAAACGCTAATCTATATCACTAACAAGGATCGTATATTAACACACAACAGTTATTCTATGTGAACAATATATATGTATATGTATATTTACTGTACTTTGGGCATGTTGCCTCTATTTACAAATAAATAATTAATGCATTTATTGCATCTTTTGCAATTTGAAAGTCAGTCATTATAGAAAGACTTTTCTGGATCGGTAGTACCCTGCTTTGAAAACATATTTTCTTGCATATGGAAAACTTCTTAAAATTAAAGTGTTATCATTAAAAAGAGATGAAAACATTGTGACAAAATGAAGAATTTGTTCATTTTGAACATTTTTTTCTTTTGAACAATGATTTCAAAAGTCGTTTTCTACAGAATAAGTCCACAAGGTGTAAATTAGTAACATCTCAACGGGAACAGAAAGATAACATACCGGAAGTAGAACTGCTCCTAAAGAAAAGGCATCTTCCATGTTCTGTAACCTGGGTAGGAATTCGTCACCTGGAGAGGAAATGGAAACGGCTTAACCATGTCCAACATGAATATGTTTATTTTCAAGCATCTGCAACAAACTACTTTTGAAAACATTGTGGTAAAAGAAGAAATTGTTCATTATAAGCGATTTATCCTTTTGTCACATAGTTTCATATATTTAATAAGAACAATCTCGACAAAGATTAGAATGCACGTTTTATTAGGCTGATCTTGGTCGACACCTTTGTCAATTATGTTGAAAATCTCGAATCGCCTGATATATAAATGCTGTATAATGCCGTGTATAGCAGAATACGGGTCGACAGTTAGTCTAAAAAAGCTATTTTAATATTTATCTTTAAGATATATAACATATTTCAAAGTTATATTTATTGTAGAATAATTACACATTCTATTATGGATCATCCAGATGATCATTTAATACAAGGAAGGAACAAATATATCGCTTAAGAAACCAGTGGCCGAGAGTAAACATGGTGTATTTTAGAACGGACGTCCTGGGTTCGATTTACTGTTCCCGGTGCCCAAGCTTGTGCGCTTATGGTATAGAGAAGTGTTCTATCCCCCGTTTGTAACAGAAATGTTGTTGAAAACAACGTAAAATCCGAAATTAACAATAAAGGTAAACCACCAGATAAATATTATCAACTAAATTATAATTATGTTAACGGTTGATTACACAAAAAGCTCCGCTTACTTGTAATATTTGAAATAGACTTGCTCTTCTCTATAAATACGTTAGAATATTCCACCTCATTGTCTGCACTTCCGTCCTGCATGACCCTCTTCCGATCTTCCACACTCTCCACAATCAGCTACGTGTAACAATGACAAAAGAAACAAGAACATGGTTTTGCTTGTTTTAATTGTGTTTTACGCCACTTACTACAGTGTTTCAGTTATATCACGGCGTTTTCTGTGTAATTTACAAGTATTACCAGTTTACCGGTGTCATTTATCCTATATGTATCGACCCTGATCAGCATGCGCAGTCCTTGCAGGCTAATCCGGGCCAATACATTCTGTTTTAGAGGGATAAAGGAACAGAGGAATGATTCCTGAAACGGAAATGGCACAGGAGGCGAAAAGTGTGTGTCCGGGTTAGCCTGCGTGGCATGTTTAGGCTGGTCCGGGTCGATACTTAACGAGTCCACAATGTTGGTTTTCTTGCTGGACGGCTCATATGTTTAAGTAAGTTGAAATATCATGGAGACATGACAATATATCAGGAAACATTATTGACCTTGTACACGTATAATTTGATGTATATTCGTAAATATGTACCACTGTATGTTATTATATTTGTATTATTTGACTATGAGCTATAATGCTTAATGTCTAAATAAAGTTTATGTTATGTTATGTAATGTAATCTACTCATCATGTGATAGTTCAATTTACACGGACTGTATCTGTTTTTATTAGAAAAGAAAAATCCATTTCAAATTTGACAGATGAATGTACAAAAAATGAACCTAACTTGATATAAAAGTAGTTTCTATTTTTTAAAAATGAGTACTCTTACTCCAAATTACCATTTCTTTGAAAGTTCTAGTTTCGATACAAAGATGTTGTTTTAATTCCTCGCTTGCTTTCCTTCTCAATCAATAAGGAAACTTAGGGTCATACCATGGATTTACTTAAAATAAGTTTGTGAGATTAAATACTTACGTTGTACTGAGCTTTGATTCCTATAAGATTTTCGTCAGTGAGATATTTATATACATCTTCAAATTGACTTGACCATATATTGTGTGTACCAAAAAATAAGGTGTCAGCGACAGCCTCGTGGAGAAAGACGTACTGCTCCTGAAATGATATTTAAGATAATTTCGTAAATGTACGATATTGTTTATTAATATTATATATGCGAATCTACAAATATGTAAACAAATTTTTTACGAAATACCTCTCCCGACCAGTTAAGCCTTTAAGCCACAATAATTATAACTAACTTAGTTATCTAAAATTATACAATTACACTCCTAATCAAATTATCGTAAAAAATATTGTGAGAAAATCAAGCCATGCACATGATACACAATTCAAATTTACAACCCATGTTACCAACGTGGTACCAAATTAAACTAACTATTTATAAAATTGAAATAGCTTCCCTGGAAATAACTCAAGAACATCTGGCGATTAGGGGTCTTGTTGCATCTGCTTATAGTGACGACTCCGGTAAACCTGTACACAAGAATAACCACAACAGAGTCTTCACTGTTTGCCTGGATGTCATATAGTTCTTAAAGTTTCTTCATACAAACATTTAAGTGAATTAAGTCACCTCTGTGGAGCTTTAAGTGACGCTGCAACAAACTCTATTTTCGTATAAATAATTCCCCCGTTTCGCTTTGGCTCATAAAACAAATCATTGTCCGATATGTATCCAGCCAAACATAACTTCATTTTCCTTAGACTAATTTCAATTTTTATTTGTGATTGATTTCAATTTGTTAAAATTTAATCATGTCTATTGTTGAACTCGTCACTAACTACGAACTATTTCGGTATCAGACAGGGCATCATTCTATGACCAACATTTCTAGTCTTATAATATAAATTGGCGATAATTATAACATACATTTCATAACATGCCTACATTATATCATCACCTAAATTCCGACAACAGGTGTACATCATAATGTTCAGAGACAATACAAACAGTAATGTTAGCAAACAGTATAGTCAAGAGTGGATTAACTTGACATGTAAACAGTACCTCCTGTGTTACTCTATATCTCCAACTGAAATATGTACTCCGACGATTCAGCTTGTTATTAATACAGTACATTGATATGATCCACATTTAGCTTAGAGTCGAAATTGGATTTTTCAAATCAAACTGGTGTTAAATCAAACTGGTGTCAAATCAAACTGGTGTCAAATCAAACTGGTAATTCAAACTGGTGTCAAATCAAACAAATGAAGCTGGTGTCAAATCAAACAAATTAAACTGGTGTCAAATCAAACTGGTATCAAATCAAACTGGTGTTAAATCAAACTGGTATCAAATCAAACTGGTATCAAATCAAACTGGTGTCAAATCAAACTGTTGTCAAATCAACATGGTAATTGTCAAATCAAACTGGTGTCAAATTCAAACTGAGGTTAAATTGGTGTCAAATCAAACTGGTGTCAAATTCAAACTGAGGTCAAATCGGTGTCAAATCAAACTGGTGTCAAATTCAACTGAGGTCATATCAAACTGGTATCAACCTCATACCTTTGTTTGCACCAAATTAGGTCGTTGATCCCTTATTGACGTCACTGTATCTGACATATTAAGAGTATCATCCGATTGTGCCTGATGGTAAGCGTTGTCAAGGGCTATAAATGTCCCTGTCCTACCAATACCCGCACTGTAAAAATAGATTATTGCATATAATTACAACATTCTAAAGTAAAAATAGATTATTGTATATAACTACAACATTCTAAAGTTGATGTAAAAATAGACTATTGTATATACCTACAACATTCTAAAGTTCATGTAAAACTAGATTATTGTATATAACTACAACATTCTAAAGTTCATGTAAAACTAGATTATTGTATATAACTACAACATTATAAATTTCATAAAAAAATAGATTATTGTATATAACTACAATATTCTAAAGTTCATGTAAATCGGTTGGAATTGTGTTCAACGTCTTTTTCAACAATATCTTTTTAAATATGTATTTGATGCTTCAGTTGTAACGTTATCCCACAAGCATGAACGCCAATGAGAGAAGCCATTACTACTATTTTTAAAATCTTTGGTATGTCCCTACCGGGGATCGTACCTTGGTCGCTCACACCTACGAGGACGCGGTCATACCTACACCAAAGACACGGTAAATGTCATGTCAAATATGATTTGATGACCTGCATGTATTTCCCTTGAATGTAAGTCATAGCTATATGAAACTAAGCATGATGGTTTAATATCAAGTGATTTCTACAAAGTAATAAATGTGTAAGTCTTAATATAGAAATTATATATTCATTTGCTGTATATATAAAAGAACCAATCGCATTCGGTCCAGGGAAGAACAGAATCTTTGTGATTCTGCAAAGTTTGCCCTTTGTAAACTTTACGCTTTTAACTCAAACCCTTTTAACATATATTTTCGTTTATATAATATCTAATTAAACCAACAAAGTGAGTCAGTTTTGTTAATTTATAGAATGATAAAGTATTTAAATGGAGTGACCTGCTACATTCGATAAATCAAAACGATTACAAGGCTACATAGAACTGGCATAGCGTGTAACATCACGTATTGGAGAACTGGCATAGTGTGTAACATCACGTATTAGTTGTATAGTGAACAGAAAGTTAACTGTACGAAACAGTAATGCTCCAGTAAATGGTTTCTTTAATTCTACAAACCGCTTCTATAAAACCCGGATAATTATCACCAATTACTTTCGATTAACTTACCTACAATGAACAACTATTGGACTTTCATTGTAATCAACATTTTTCATCGCGGCTAGCCTGAATTTTACAAGTGACCATGTGCTGTCTGGTACATCTTTGTCCGGCCAGGCTCTGAAGTGGTATTGTGTAACAGGTCTCCATGGTTCATTGTTCTACAATAGAAAAACAAGATCAACGAGCTTATGAGCTTTGCTCCAGGAAAACCATTCTTACCGTATACAAAGATTTGGCTACGCACACAGGTAATGTGATAGCCATGGAACATATTTGGTTTGTCAGACGGTATTAACATTTGCTCTGAGCATATGGCATGCTGCTTAGATTCCAGATCATACTGTAAGATTCCATCAAACGAAGGGTATATATGTAATCGTTGCTCAAGTAGATGTTGTTCATTGATGCAATGTAACTGATATAATGCTACTTTGATTATCAATTCATATGCTTTACAGTATTTTACTTTAGATGACAACCTTCTATCACCAGCGAGCATATACACCCACTTGTGTATAATTGCAGTTTTCGCAACCTTTTTGCATGCTGAATGTTTTATATTGATGAACTAAAACAGTGGGACCTGAATAACGAAGGTGCAAGTCGCTGCCCAGATTGCCGTCAACGACGTTCACTGTCAATTCAAGTATAATCAGTTCTTGCATTGTTTCCTGTATATAGGGTATGTTTCCCATGAAGAATTTCAAACAAAATGTGTTGCAGGCATTCCGTGGTTCAGACATGATCACGTTCGGCGAGAATGTTCGGAGTCAACCCTTTGCTTAAACATGGGTTTGAGCCCTCGGCAGTTTCTACAATTAATGTCTCTCCCAGTTAAACGTTCCATTAGCGTGGGAGTCTTGTCCTGTTGTTACTTTTAAAAACATCTAACATTTCAAGATCGCTTACACACATTATCTCCAGGCGAAACATGTTTGAATTGCTATTCGTTATTAAGATCATTTCGAGAAATCAATCTATGGTATATTCAAAATTGAAAATTCCTTAAAACCTTTCTTATGTTCAGGTAACGTATAACAAAATCTGGCTCGGCTACAGTAGATTGTAACTGTATTGATATATTCCCATAGGTGACATTCTCGTCCTTTGTTTCTGGCCAGTATATCAGACACTTATCCTGTAGAAGATTTGATAAAAGAAGAATATATGACAACGCTCATAAACACGAGCTATGACTGTTATTAAAACGTGCATCATAGATGAATGAATCTGATGAGAATAATTAAGTTAAAAACAAGGATAAATTAGAGAAGAATGTTATACACTCTCCAACTTGCAGACAATAATTGTACTTTCATTTTTGTAGATTTCGTGAATGTTTGACCTAGACATTCTCAATGTCTTCTGAAGCATATGTTTTGTATGATTGATAAGTTACGATAGAATTATGTTTCATTTAAGGTATGCAGGTTACGATAAGTTCCAATGTAATTATGTTTCATTTAAGGTATTCAGGTATGCAACTGTAGGTTTATCAAGTTTGATGTTGATATCTTGCATACTAAAAAGGACAATATGACAACAACAAAAATAATTAAAAGGGGAAAAGACTCAAAATTATTTTTGAAAACGTGATTGTTTATACTCATTATCAGCCCCTATCTTTATACAAAATTTTAGGTTGATTAATGTTATTATACATGACACAAACAAAGACCAACAATAAAAGGTGACAAAGGGAACTTATTCCAAGATAAATAAACAAGATAGTATGTCTCCAAAGTAACATGTATGCTGCTTCTTGGAAAGTTTCTGGATTAAATGACTGTGTGGGAGAAAATGAATGCACTGCTTCTTGGAAAGTTTCTGGATTAAGCTACTTTGATGGAGAAAATTAATGTACTGCTTTTTGGAAATCTTCTGGATTAAGTAACTGTGTCGGAGAAAATGAATGCACTGCTTCTTGGAAATCTTCTGGATTAAGTTACTGAGTCGGATAAAACGAATGCACTGCTTCATGGAAATCTTCTGGATTAAGCTACTTTGACGGAGAAAATGAATTTACTGCTTTTTGGAATTCGAGAAAACGAATGCACTGCTTCAAACAGATCCTTGCTCCTTATAACTTTCACATCGCGAGTTTCTACTGAAAACGCCAATACTAAGAAATGTATAACACCAGCCGGATATACTGAACATGTGTATTTCAAACAAATTATATTCATATGTAAAACACCGAGGACTTCTAGAAAATGTATATACAAACAGTGCAAGGTTTAAGTAAACGTGTATACATGGCAAATCACATAGTGTTATTGTATTTTTTAACGATCTCCGCTTCTATTAAACGTGTAGACATGGCAAATCACATATTGTTATTGTATTTTTTAACGGACTCCGTTTCTACTAAACTTGTAGATACGGCAAACCATATAGTGTTATTGTACTTTTTAAAGACCTCCGTTTCTATTAAACTTGTAGACATGGCAAATCACATAGTATTATTGTACTTGTTAACGGTTCCCGTTGTTATTAAACTTGTAGACATGATAACCCGCCAAATATTAACGGACACTAATTGCCATGATCACGTGAATACCTCAGTCGAAACCACTACATTCGAAAACGGGTTGAAACGGTACCTTCGGGAATGTCCGTGCCAGACTTCGGAAATAAACCGAATACTTCCGAAGTTTTACATGAACATTCACTAAGGTATTGTGTCATCCTATTTTCGATTGCAGTGATTCGAATAATATATTTAGGCGTCCGAGGTCAATTCATTTTTAACAAAACACTTTTTTTCAACATGGTTTATTCCAAGAACAAGTGTACTAACCGTGCCCATTTCTATCAGATTGGTAACCATGATAATCCGCCGAGAGCCTTGCTGCCACACCATTCTCTAAAAGTCATCGCGCATGGCAGGTGTCGGACCTACATTGATTGTGAACTGACAATTAACTAGATGTATGTAACCATATCATGTACATTTCCTTTTAATCCATAGAGACACGGATGGTCAATCAATGGGCTGTGAGTTCGAACCCTAAATCCAACATTTGTTCAAGGTTTGACAAAAGTAAATACGACAAACGTTATGCAACTTTCAACAATGGGCTAACAGTATATGTGGAAAAACTGGAAGTTACTTGGAAGTATGTTGTGTGCAGAATTGGTACAAAAAAGCCATGCAACACTAGGGAAGATTGAACTGGTCGCCGTGATATGAATGGAAAGTTTTGTTGACAATGGCGTTTAACTACAATCAATCAATCAATTTGTTCAATAATACATATGCAAGTATAAACACATAATTGAAGAAAAGTGTACAATACTACCAAACGAATATTTTGAGTGGTTGAGCTAAATGAATGATCTAGGAGAGACAATCTGAGGGTATTTAAGAAATATGCAAAAAAGGTCAGTCGTATGTCCTAGGCATTCTGATAAAAATGCACACCGTTTGATAAAAACCCATGTGACTACTTGACGGATAGTACATATTTGAATTAATCTTCGCAGATGCGTAGGCTGATTTGAATCACACTGATCGCAAATGTCCTGTGTTTGAAATTGGAATGTACTTTTATTATGCTGCAGATCGGAAGAATGATAATGTTAGAATCAAAACATACTAAATTTAATTTGATATAACAATAACATTTTAAAAACCAATTTTATTAAATGTCTTCTTCATGATTTTTCAAATATCTCTACTTCATAATTGAGATGAACACTACATAGTCGGCATAGATCATTTAGAAATCCTGAAGAAGGCCTAGGGCCGAAATATTGAATTAGATAGTATCTTTTATTGTTCCATATATTTAATCCAGTACCGAATAGAACTTTCAAGTATATACTAAATCTTACCTTGGGATGCTATGAACTTGTTAGCCTTCTTTGAGCCCTATAATAAATGTGGTCGATATGTTTGTATATTCTTAATTAATTCTTAATTAGTTATCCCCATTATCGTTAATAAAATGGTATCGAAACATTTAAAAGTGTGATCCATCGGATTCAAATGAATATATGTGCCAAGTCTCTGCATTTCATTTTGTTAAAGCCAATATAAATGTAATGTATTTAGATACATTATTTGAGAAATTGTTGGAATGTACCACCCGTAAACACCTTCGGCTTAAGAGGCCTTAATGAGTTTCGAAAATGAACTTCCCTTTGGGCAAATTTGAGGACCGAGAAAGGGGTTATAAACTATCGTTTACACTCAAATTAGAAATGCGTCGGTACGCACAGCAAATATGTTCCATATTTGTATTATATAATTAATAAACGTAACAAGTAACAAGGGAACTAAATTGCTCTGCCTATATCGTGTAAATACATCAAAGTTACATCACCTACTAGTTGGGTCAATACGGTGGCATAGAGCTAACTCCAACAAGGCAACAAACGAATAAATCGATTAGTTCTATCTTTTGAAAGTTGTGTAGCAATATTTATGATTGTTGCTACGCTTTGTTCTGGGCTTGCTGTTCACAATAAATAAACAATTAAGTTTCAATGAATCACGAAGTTGACCATAAGAACAGCAATCACCACTGGAACTCATTTATGGCACGAAGTATCTCGTTTAGTTCCTTTCGAGTACAAGTTATCGTTTGTCCACTATATGATTTTACATGCTTCGGTTTGTTAGAACGTTTTCAATCGTTTTTCAGTTAAATCACCGTGATTACTTGGTACAGTACCTGTGAATAATCAGTATTACCGGTAAATAATTAGACCCGACACCGATTCATTAGTACCGAGGCGTATGGATTAACATTTATAGGAATATTTTAGTTCTTTTTGTGTTCATCACTTTTGCTTGTCTGTGATTGGCTGAATGAAATATTTTGTTCATAACCTCATGAATAAAAAAAATTAACATTGGCGACGTGCTGTATTATGGAAAATAAAGTTGTAAAATACTATTATGTTGTATTACTCATTGAAATAGCCATATTAATGCTAAAATATAAGGAATGGAGCGGTTTTGTTTTTCGTTTTCATGGGGGTATGAACAAAAAAACCTGATCACACATTTTATGAAACCGCTTCGCGATTTCATAGAGAGTGATCAGGTTTTTTTGTTCATACCCCCATGAAAACGGAAAAAAAGCTCTCCATTCCTTAAATGAATTTTCCGTGGGTACACCAAAGAACTCCCTGTTTTTGAAAATAGTAAAGACTGGCAGAGTAGAATCTACCCGCCATAAATCCACTTACATCGATGAACGAAGCATTGATGTATTCGCCTTCATTTTCTTCTGCTGCTAATGGGACACGGCTATGGTCATCTGCATAATAAAACCGATATAATAATACATAACAAGTATTTAAACACTTTAAATTGAAGTCTTCTTTTAAGCATATAAGAACGAGACAAATTTGGATCTCGTGGAACTAATCCCAATTGTTTGGAACGTTGACACCAGATTTGTGACACAGCGCTGTCTAAACAGAGTATATTATGTGCACCATCCAGTCGTCAAAACTGTTTAGTCGTAGTTACCGTGAAGTTAAAAACTCTGAATGGTGGTTTTCGTGTGGCGTAGACCATGACATATATCAGTAGGACGATTGAAGTTTTTAAGTCAGTAGATCCATTTCTAAAGTTCTCCTCAGTACAAAACAAACTGGTGTTATTTTTATGAGCTTCATCTAACGATTTGAGGTTTTGTTGAATTTGTGTTGAATGAAAGGGCATACGTACAGTTTCACCAGAGTCTTAACTTTCCGCGTGCATGGAGTAAACATCCAGATTACTATTACTTCTATAATATAATGGCTACATTAAAAAGGTCAGAATTATATCAATGCTTGGACTTGATCTAGCCATTTGTCCTAAAATCCAAATACATGTATGTTTAAATTATGTATCATGCTTTAATAATAAGTTGTTTGGTAATAGTTAACCAATGTTTATATTATAAAATACAATATCCATTATTGGCGAATTATCTTTTGTCACACTGATTTGAACAGTTGTCTGATGCAGGGGAGTTAGCAAGCATATGTATGTTGGAAAGGGTTAAAGGATAAGTGCATTACGGTTTCACCGGCAACAGAAACGTACTTACACGCAAAAAGCCCCCTGTATCTGTTTTTAGGTTTATTTTCTTTCAACAGAGCAACTTCGTGGGGATGAATGAGCCCTGCCTTTAATAGCTGAAATAAACAGTATCTATTTTAGTAATATTGAATTTAGAGTCGACTGTTCTGGAAACAATTGATTGTTTGATTTATTGAAATTAAATTCCATATTCATCGGGATTACAGTTATATTACGGTAGTACGTTCGCCTAACCTTTTGTTTGATGGTTCTTTCACACCAGTTATGTAAACAGCTTTCTTCTTATGCAACTGGCTTAGTTCCCATATATGTATACCTCTGCATGTTCAATAGTCCGAGTAAAAGCCATTGTATCGACCGTGATTTATAATTGAACATAAATAAGAATAACAATTCATAGTTCCCAAAACTTCAATAATAAACTTCCTTGTCGGCCATTTTGAATGAACAATGATAGAGTATATTATAAATAATAATACTAACAAGAAGGAAAAGACACAATGAAATTTGAGTTTGAAAACCATATTTCATTGAACCTTTTGTAAAATGATATTTTATCAGCTTCGTGATACATGAATTGATGTTTTACAATCGTATGACACAGTACCGTAATGTGTGTTCATACAGTAAGTAGGTAATGCTGTTGTACCATCAGTTCGATCTTTCTTTTTTCAACACACACGAAATTTGCATATCAACATGGCCGTCAGGGGAGGTAAATATTGTAGTTCTGGTAACTGTGTATGGGCACTTAACTGTATCATTAAACACAAACAAAAGATTTTGACCCGGTAAAACGTAACCCTCTGAAACGTTATCGGTCTCTTAGGAAAATTGATGAAAAAGTCAAAGTACTGAAAGTAATGAAGGTAGCAGAAGAGATGCAGAGGTGCATATTGAAATATGTATCTAAAGAAATCCCCACCATGACAGACAAGTAATGACATAAGTAAGAAAAGGACCGCCAGAATAACATTTCTGAGACGTTTGATTTATTAATGTCAAGAGTGAATGGATGAGATGTCGTATGAAGCTAAAGTTCAATCTTCCTGTTTCCGATCATGATCTTGTTTTTATGACTTTTAACCATTCAATAAGACTTAAAAACATGTAGATGGTCACTGAATGAACAGTTCTGCTAAATTATATTGAAATCAGTCAAGCACTTTCATAAGAATGTAGTTTAAAAGTGATCGCTGTGTTAACAAACCAATCAATTTGATAACATGTGTAGAGAGTCATCCACTAAACATTTCTACCACATTATATTTTTATCAGACAAAAGAATTCAGAGGAAAACATTTTTAAACATTTGGTATAGTTCACCCTCTTTAATGTTGCAGCAAGTTCTCCGTAGAAAATAAATATACTGAGCAATTTCTTCTTTTGCCAAAATATTTCAAAATGTCGTCTGCTGCAGAGGCGTCAAAAACGGTTTGTATGTGGGTAAAGGTTGATATCTCCGGTTTATCATACTGAATATTTCGGTAAAGAATAGTCGTACATTGTGGTAAAACGAAATATTGCTTTCTATGTTGTCAAACGTTATCTGCTGCAAATCCATCTACAAGTGGTCAGAAATGCTATTGAAATATCACAAACAAATCTATTTGACAGAAGAAAAAGATGTTGGTCAACTATTTATTTTACTAGAGCGAACAAAGGGATACAATTTACAAAGGATAATTTGTTCATCCAGTTTTTACAAGCTTGATTATATTGGCGTAGTGACATCCTAATACTTTATTACATTTAAATAATTACACATTCAGAGACTTAATTGACTTTTACTTATGTTTGCATTCGTAATTCGGCCAATAATTGTTTGCACTATTTCTTTGTCGTACTGCATTTGGTAGACATTGTGTCGTCAGTCATTTACATCACGTGACTTCAAAACTTTGCCTGAAACTAGGGTAGCCTTGCTATTGCAATTCTACCAAAATTCGAAGTTTCACGTAATCTGATTCTGTTCTAGTGTCTATCGAACGCAAGACTTCTGCATATCATAAACTACACTTACGTTAAATTCTTGATGAAATAACACACATCCGTCTTTCTTCTTTTGAAATACATAATCCCACAACTGGCACACTTTTAACGTCTTTTTCCTTGTGATAAAGCTACAATAGTCATTGTCATTGCCTTTGATTTCTTCAGCTTTCAACGTTGTGATCATTGTCTTTGTGTCTGGAACTTTGAAAGTGATTGTATGTTCTAGACTGATGTACAGATTATTTGATACGTCCGGGTGGGGCTTAAAATTGATTTAATTCATTTGTGTTTAATGCCATTTTCAACTTCAACAAATTTAATATCAAATGCGGCCAATTCATTTACTCATATGTGCCATAAACATATAAAACCAATATTCCACACAGTCTTTCCTAGTAACTGACTGCTAATGCATTGTCGAAAAGAATTTTGGAAAAGCTGGAGTGACCCCTGGATTGACAGCCCATGTCGCTACTAATTGAGATATCGGGGCTTAATACAGATCTCTGCGTATCATTCTTTATGCTCGACATTTTTTTAACGGAGCCGGTATATGAGGCGTTCCACTAAAAAAACAACAGTATGGACTCTGCGTATGAATCGACCCAAATCACCCAGCGCAGCCCGAGCGGGCTTATACGAACCGATACATTCCGTCGGGAGATAGAGGTATAGATTTATGAATCCAGAAATAGAAAATCCACAGGAAGCGAAAAGTGTCTGTCCGGGTCAGCCTGCACTGCCAACCCAAATAGCGTTTTTCTTAAATCCGTTCCAAACCCCGCCATGACATGTCAAATATTCAGAACAAACCAACTACCAGTGCATACGTATGCGTTATGATTTAAGCCCGTATATTGTAAAGGGTACAAGCTGCCTGTGTTTACAATAAAGATCCAGATTAGCCTGTATATTCCAACAGTCTGTCGAGATATACACTGGCCACATATTACTTACACACGCTTGTTCGAACAGTATGACAGTTATATCACATTGACATAGCCATGATCCGTGGTTGACCGACCATCTCTAAAATATAATTATACCTGGTCTAAGGGTACTACACCATTACGTACCCGGGACAGCTGGTCTCAATTTACATAGACTTACCCCCTGGTCATGGGTGAGTCACAAGAACATTATTTTAACGAGCACTACCAACACATGATCGACCACCTAACATACTTATGTTGCTTTAATTACACCGCATATCAATGATGTAGTGGTTAAAACATACGCATTGGGATCCCGAGAGCAGTGTACAAACCAAGGTCAGATCATGATAAAGAAGTTTAAATAGAAGTTATGGTTTCCCTACTCGGCGCTGAAGATTGCGGGGATAGGATTACAACTGTTTCGACGGTGCAAGTATTACTGAAAACGGTACTAGCGGTCAATTACCAAGGATACGCCGGGGCGAAAAACACCGAACAAATATAGCAAGTAGCGATTGTCCGTTCGACGGTTAAATACAGTTTGACGATAAATACGTACACACCTTTCGCAGTTTCTATGTTGATCTGATCTAATTGCGCTTCTTCTTCCCTCTCTAATACCACATCAGACCTGTTTGTGTTTTCTTCTACTGATTGGGGTGAGTGTCTAAAATGATACTTCAAGCTCAAGTTCTTTATTTGCATAACATTTTACATGTTGTTGCAACATATACATAATAAACATTTGTAAAGCAATATATATAGTATAGTTTCAATAGATGATACAGACAACTGAACTGCGCTCGGCTAAAGTCACACCAGTACAAGAGATTCAAGCATGATGGTGGACACTTAATCACATAATAAAGAAATACGAGCCTAAACATTCACCACATATAAAACCAAATTGCAGTAGAAGACTTTGGAAACAGATGGACAAAAATATGGAACATACTTATAAATGAAAGTATAATTTATTAACGAAGTTGAACATATTGTTTTGACAAAATGCTAAATTGCATTATGAGTTTTTTTATTTTTGTCACATTATCTTTAAATTTGTTGGTTGCAGATGCGTCAAAACGCGTCTGCCTGTTGGAAATGGTTTTTCGATTTCATTTTAACGCTCTCCTACATGCAACAAATCTTTAGCAATTACATGTAGGTAAGAAGATGGATAATCTCTTTATTTGCACATGTGACTATTGAATAGAGCTAAAAACGTTGTGGTAAATTGAAAGATGACTTTTCATGAGCAATTTCTACATTTGTCACAATGATTGTAAACGCGTCTGGTGCATATGTGTCAAAATACGTGTGCAATCGGAAAAGGGTTAGGACACAAGAACCAAATTGTTATGTCATCTGTGATACTGTTTGTGCAACTGAGCTGTCATTCGATAAAATTGAACTGATGTTGACTTTTATGCTTAGATATGTATTAATACTATGTACATGTGTTGTCTTCAAATATTTCAAACATGTCCGGCATTTATCTCTCAACTTGTGTTTTTAGAAAAGAAACTCACATATTTTCTGAAAATACCATTTATGCAACCATTTATGCAAGTTTACAAGTGTATTGGCAAACTAAAGACAATACTGTCATCATGCAAATATACCTAATTTTACATAATTTAGGGTCAGTTCAAAACAGTCCAGTTATACCTCCGTTTATAGACGATTACGGCAGCTACTATAACCAAAGCCACTATTAATAGTCCACCAACAGCCCCCAACAAAATAAGTGGCAAAGGCGATTCGTCCTCTCGTTTCGAAGCTAACGCTGAAAGCATGATTTAGTGACATACGTTAACAGATGGTAAATACATAGAGAATATAGTGTTGCATTAGCGATATATCGCTTTGTATTGTACTACGAGGAGCGTGAAACAATTGCTATCTCGCGAGACTGAAGGTCTAAAGAGATGTCATATTTTCCACGCTCAGAGTAGTACAATACAAAGCCACTTAATAATATTGCAGCACAATCTGGTATGGTTTAAGAATTAAGGAGCCTTTGGGTCATCCGCTCTCTGAATAAAACCATAACAAATTGTTCAAAGAAACTCAGGTGTTACACGGTAGTATGACAGTAGAAGCAGATAGAGATCCACATGTGTTACCCTATACAGGCAGACAACACAAACATCTGGTTAAGGACACAGCCTACAAAGAAAGTGCAGACAACCCATTCAAGGGACGGTGTAGATTCACACTTTTACTTCAAACAATAAAACTATTTTGGACACGTCACACGCAAGCCGACCTTAGGATTTATTGGGAATATGGTTTATCACATAAATACCCTTATATTCAAGTTGAGAACAAATCACGGAACAACGTTATCATACACGTGTGATAACAAAAACACGTCATACACGCGACTACTGATGACGTCATTTTGACCTTTATCTTTATTATGTTTATTGTTAAGTTGTTAAATTTTACACATTGAAAAATGCAATAATACGTTATTTTGAATAAATAACGAGTCTCAATTGTTTAAAACATTGGTATTTTTTTTCTTCTTATTGAAAAATGATGAGGACTACTTTTTTATGCGGTGAATCACAAGTTCTTATGAAGAATATGTTATTCTGTCTTTGTTTTGATGTTGTCAATATTTTTCATTAAAACACACTGTTTAGGTGATAAAAAGAATCCATCACTCGTTTTTCTTTGGAGAAGATTTCTTAAATTCGTCTCGAAAAAGAGAGTTATTAACCTCGCCAAGAGGCTCGGTTAATAACCGTCTTTTTCTAGACTCATTTAAGAAATCTTGATCTCCAAAGAAAACTCATGATGGATCCTATATATCTCCAAAAAAATAACGTAGTTTTATAGTCAATTTGATTGTTGTTGTCATATTTGTTCTCGTGAAGCTTCCATGGTGGTTGTATTTATATATCGTAAACAAGGATGGTCCTTATCTGACTGAGTGGACACGCAGACTGATCTGGTAATTTTCTTGTCGCAGGTCGGGTGTCCAAAGATGTAGCCAATTCCTTGTATGCATTACAGTCAAAACAATGTCACATATTCTGGATTGGTAGTGTTCGTACTTTAAACTTTGGTTCATTGTGCAGACCAATTCTTTTTTAAAATAAGCTCAACTGGTTATTCTACCGGGCAACTTATAACAACAAGATTAAGACAATACGTCACATCTTACGGATATGTTAACATATGTTTAAACAGCGTATTTTCGATAACCTTCACTTTTACAATAATTCTGAATACATTAAGTATACTTTTTTTCCGGCGCAAATACATGCAGATTGTCTTTCGCAGTTCAGACACGATAGATTAAATTCCGTATCACACCTAGTGAAAATATGGAATTGCGACGTCAGACAGTGTGCGGACTACTTTCAGCGAGGTTCCCGTTTTGAATCTGCACTACGTTGTAAAATATGCAGACAACCAGTACTATTTAGGAAAATCGTTTATATTTTATGTATAGAAATTCTAGCGTCAAATTTAATAAAAACCCTTAAATAAAGATTGTGTTTGGTTTTTTCCTGCAATACAGTGGACATTTAATTTGGTGATGTTATTTGGCGGGAACTCCTTATTATAATTCTTTATAGGGGTGTGGCCTTAGTATTGTAGTAAATATTCATCCGCCATTCATTCTTTCATTTCACGATTACAAAATTGTTTTCCCAATAAATAATATATTGAATCTGTATATTTGTTACTTTGTTCGTTCTTCATAGATTGTAGGAATATAATAAAAGGAATATTACGTATGTATTTACTTGAAACATTGGGAGACAGTCCCTTTAAAACAGTACATTTAACAAACTGAATACTCACGTAGAATGCAGTCATGCCCCCTGTAGCCCTGACTGCATGATGTACAAGTCCCATTCTCTTTGTTACAGGCGGTACTGTTAAAACAGTGACCACAACGATTGGCACAATCTTTCCCAAATGTCCCATCCTCACACTCTGAACAAAACATGATAAAGAAAAAATCTTATTCAAGCGCCGTCTAGCGGAATACGGTCGTGTTGCATCTGCGCACAATATACGCGTTTTGACGCCTTTGCAACAGACGACTTTTGAAAACAATATGACAAAATAAGAAATTGCTTTAAACGAGCAATGTCTCCTTTTGTCATTATGTTTTCAACTTTCTTCAGTAATTATACCTTCATTTATGTTTTTGCCTGGATGTTTTCAAAGTTGTCTGCTGCAGATTTGTTGTATGTTGGAAAGTGTTAAACGATCAATGGCACAGGAAACACGACCTTGGTAACCTCTGCACGTTCTGATATTTTCAGGTCGCCACCTATAAGCTACTACCCGTACAAGTATACTGAAAGGCCTCGTACTACTTTCATACGTATACAGAATCTGCAGCTAAAGACTTTGATAATCGGGATATGTATTAAAGTACATTCATTCCATTAAAACATTCTGGCATTTAGAGCAATTTCTCCTTAGCCATAATGTGTCAAAGGTCTTCTGCTGCAGTTGCCTTGAAATACATCTACATATGTGAAAGGATAAGGAACCGTTGTTACGATTAACCGGACTAACACCAATGCAAGTGGGTTGTTCAGAACCACCCGGACGTATGTGTTCGCGTCACGCGACTTAAACTCTGCTCCCCTACAGGCTATATGTGTTCGTGTTACGTGACTCAAACTGTACACACTCTTTTTTTACAAAGAGGTAGCTGATCCCCGTTATCAAATCCGGATGTGTGTGTTCGTGTCATGTGACTCAAACTCTACACACTTTTTTTTACAATGAGGTAGCTGATACCCGTTATCACATTTGGATGTTCACAGAACCATCCGGATGTATTTGTTCGTGATACGTGACTCAAACTCTACACACCTTTGTTTAACATAGAGGTATCTGATATTACTTATCACTTCCGGATGTACTCGGAACCACCCGGATGTATGTGTTTGCGTCTATGTTTAATTTGCAATGTAAATGACATAGAAAAAGAGTTTCATATCTTTTTCGTCTGCAACAAATAGGATAATATAAGAAATTCATATTTAATGAAATTGTACTATAAACATCCTTCTAAGCACAAACTGGTTTTACTGTTTCAAGGAAGAGTCCAAAATGTATTGCTTGATTTGTCCAAATATATTAAACACGCTTTAGAAACAATAAATATTTTCTTATTATTATTTTTTATTTATATATTTTCGATCTTTCTCCCATAAACGCTTTGCTTATTGTTTATTTAAAAGATGAAATGTCATGTAAATATATGTTAAAGTGGCATTTCTATCCAAAGATATTTAAAGAGGTACCTACCGAGCAGGGAAAAACAACTTTATTTAAATAATTAAAATATGAAAGCTTTCTCATACTACAGTATAATTAGAATCAAACATGTCCTCATAAGGTTTATAAGGGAAACAATTGTTATTTTTCTTATTTTCTTTTATGAATTTCTATAAGAGTGCAACTTTAAATTGTGTGTAATGACTAGAAGCTGTAGAAGCTTATGTAAACAAAATTTTGATTTGACTTTTGTGTTACTTGACTCAAACTGTACACACCTTTTTTACAAAGAGGTAGCTGATACCCGTTATCACAGCCGGATGTACATTTACCATCGGTCTTAGTGCACGCTTTGTTTGAATCACAGTGTCCACAATCCTGTAAACACCCGTCACCATAGTTACCATCTTCACAGGCTTAAATAGAATTTGAACACAAAAATAATATTGCTATAGTAAAATTATATCACAATCTAGATACATACCAACATATTCTTTCGAAATGATAATTCAACGGAGTTCACCAGGAATCAAGCAGTCACTACCGATATATACAACAATGTTTTCATAGTTGGAGGAGAGAAATCAGTGGGAAACTAATGTTACTTGCAAGAGAGGGGGTTCTGACTGTGCAGAACTTAAAACAAAAGTCATCTTATTTCTGGATCACCACGTTAATGTTTTAAGTGAACCGTATTAGATATTAATGTACCTAAATACGTTTTTATAATTTTGTCAAAATGGAATGCAATAAGGCACTTATTCTAATTGAACAACACAACAAGTCTTATATCGGAATCGTGCTATACAAATACACCCGTATGCGCAGGTTCATCTGTATATATCCTGGGTAGCACATGTCATAAGGATGGTCTTACCAGAGCATTGCTTACTTGAAGGTTGTTGTTAGAGCACAGTTTAAGTTTAAGCGGCCATAACGAATCTACCGTGTGCGAGGATCGCTAATTTAAAGGTTGTTTTAGAGCACAGTTTAAGTTCAATCGGCCATAAAGAATCTACCGTGAACGTGAGATTAACGTTGTACGTGTAGTTCATACCGAGCGTCTCAATTGCGTCGATAGATCTCTGCTCGTGGCAAGCATCTGGATTGGCACCATTAAGCCTAGTACGTCTCAATAATGCACGATACACGATAGATTAAATTCCGTATCACACCTAGTGAAAATATGGAATTGCGACGTCAGACAGTGTGCGGACTACTTTCAGCGAGGTTCCCGTTTTGAATCTGCACTACGTTGTAAAATATGCAGACAACCAGTACTATTTAGGAAAATCGTTTATATTTTATGTATAGAAATTCTAGCGTCAAATTTAATAAAAACCCTTAAATAAAGATTGTGTTTGGTTTTTTCCTGCAATACAGTGGACATTTAATTTGGTGATGTTATTTGGCGGGAACTCCTTATTATAATTCTTTATAGGGGTGTGGCCTTAGTATTGTAGTAAATATTCATCCGCCATTCATTCTTTCATTTTACGATTACAAAATTGTTTTCCCAATAAATAATATATTGAATCTGTATATTTGTTACTTTGTTCGTTCTTCATAGATTGTAGGAATATAATAAAAGGAATATTACGTATGTATTTACTTGAAACATTGGGAGACAGTCCCTTTAAAACAGTACATTTAACAAACTGAATACTCACGTAGAATGCAGTCATGCCCCCTGTAGCCCTGACTGCATGATGTACAAGTCCCATTCTCTTTGTTACAGGCGGTACTGTTAAAACAGTGACCACAACGATTGGCACAATCTTTCCCAAATGTCCCATCCTCACACTCTGAACAAAACATGATAAAGAAAAAATCTTATTCAAGCGCCGTCTAGCGGAATACGGTCGTGTTGCATCTGCGCACAATATACGCGTTTTGACGCCTTTGCAACAGACGACTTTTGAAAACAATATGACAAAATAAGAAATTGCTTTAAACGAGCAATGTCTCCTTTTGTCATTATGTTTTCAACTTTCTTCAGTAATTATACCTTCATTTATGTTTTTGCCTGGATGTTTTCAAAGTTGTCTGCTGCAGATTTGTTGTATGTTGGAAAGTGTTAAACGATCAATGGCACAGGAAACACGACCTTGGTAACCTCTGCACGTTCTGATATTTTCAGGTCGCCACCTATAAGCTACTACCCGTACAAGTATACTGAAAGGCCTCGTACTACTTTCATACGTATACAGAATCTGCAGCTAAAGACTTTGATAATCGGGATATGTATTAAAGTACATTCATTCCATTAAAACATTCTGGCATTTAGAGCAATTTCTCCTTAGCCATAATGTGTCAAAGGTCTTCTGCTGCAGTTGCCTTGAAATACATCTACATATGTGAAAGGATAAGGAACCGTTGTTACGATTAACCGGACTAACACCAATGCAAGTGGGTTGTTCGGAACCACCCGGACGTATGTGTTCGCGTCACGCGACTTAAACTCTGCTCCCCTACAGGCTATATGTGTTCGTGTTACGTGACTCAAACTGTACACACTCTTTTTTTACAAAGAGGTAGCTGATCCCCGTTATCAAATCCGGATGTGTGTGTTCGTGTCATGTGACTCAAACTCTACACACTTTTTTTTACAATGAGGTAGCTGATACCCGTTATCACATTTGGATGTTCACAGAACCATCCGGATGTATTTGTTCGTGATACGTGACTCAAACTCTACACACCTTTGTTTAACATAGAGGTATCTGATATTACTTATCACTTCCGGATGTACTCGGAACCACCCGGATGTATGTGTTTGCGTCTATGTTTAATTTGCAATGTAAATGACATAGAAAAAGAGTTTCATATCTTTTTCGTCTGCAACAAATAGGATAATATAAGAAATTCATATTTAATGAAATTGTACTATAAACATCCTTCTAAGCACAAACTGGTTTTACTGTTTCAAGGAAGAGTCCAAAATGTATTGCTTGATTTGTCCAAATATATTAAACACGCTTTAGAAACAATAAATATTTTCTTATTATTATTTTTTATTTATATATTTTCGATCTTTCTCCCATAAACGCTTTGCTTATTGTTTATTTAAAAGATGAAATGTCATGTAAATATATGTTAAAGTGGCATTTCTATCCAAAGATATTTAAAGAGGTACCTACCGAGCAGGGAAAAACAACTTTATTTAAATAATTAAAATATGAAAGCTTTCTCATACTACAGTATAATTAGAATCAAACATGTCCTCATAAGGTTTATAAGGGAAACAATTGTTATTTTTCTTATTTTCTTTTATGAATTTCTATAAGAGTGCAACTTTAAATTGTGTGTAATGACTAGAAGCTGTAGAAGCTTATGTAAACAAAATTTTGATTTGACTTTTGTGTTACTTGACTCAAACTGTACACACCTTTTTTACAAAGAGGTAGCTGATACCCGTTATCACAGCCGGATGTACATTTACCATCGGTCTTAGTGCACGCTTTGTTTGAATCACAGTGTCCACAATCCTGTAAACACCCGTCACCATAGTTACCATCTTCACAGGCTTAAATAGAATTTGAACACAAAAATAATATTGCTATAGTAAAATTATATCACAATCTAGATACATACCAACATATTCTTTCGAAATGATAATTCAACGGAGTTCACCAGGAATCAAGCAGTCACTACCGATATATACAACAATGTTTTCATAGTTGGAGGAGAGAAATCAGTGGGAAACTAATGTTACTTGCAAGAGAGGGGGTTCTGACTGTGCAGAACTTAAAACAAAAGTCATCTTATTTCTGGATCACCACGTTAATGTTTTAAGTGAACCGTATTAGATATTAATGTACCTAAATACGTTTTTATAATTTTGTCAAAATGGAATGCAATAAGGCACTTATTCTAATTGAACAACACAACAAGTCTTATATCGGAATCGTGCTATACAAATACACCCGTATGCGCAGGTTCATCTGTATATATCCTGGGTAGCACATGTCATAAGGATGGTCTTACCAGAGCATTGCTTACTTGAAGGTTGTTGTTAGAGCACAGTTTAAGTTTAAGCGGCCATAACGAATCTACCGTGTGCGAGGATCGCTAATTTAAAGGTTGTTTTAGAGCACAGTTTAAGTTCAATCGGCCATAAAGAATCTACCGTGAACGAGAGATAAACGTTGTACGTGTAGTTCATACCGAGCGTCTCAATTGCGTCGATAGATCTCTGCTCGTGGCAAGCATCTGGATTGGCACCATTAAGCCTAGTACGTCTCAATAATGCAGGGATCATGTATCCGTGTACATTCGCCTTGATACAACTGAATAAATGTTGAAAACTGCATACAATACTAAAAAATAATCAAATGATTGGTCTTACTTTCATTACAATAATCGTTTTCATATCCAGGTGCACACCCTTTCGAGCAATATCCATTCGTCTTCTTGCATATCCTACCCTCTTTACAGTAACCGCACGTTTTCTGGCAATTTTCACCATAATACCCATCCTTGCATTCTAGTATTTTTTAAGAGAAAGCATATGAAAAATAAATCTGTTCATCAAATATCAAATATGACAGTTTTAATCTAATCCCACTTGACGCGACTTTATACAATCTTTGTATGCGCATGTAGTGTTAAACAAAAGGCTTTACCACCATTGCGAATAATGAACAATGTATATCAGTCTGCAAATTTGGTTTTCAGTATTTCGACAATATATAATAAGTACATGGTTATGTAAAAACTTGTCGAATTCAAGACTGGTGAGATTATTTGTAAATTAATCCTTTCTCTCAAGCAGACGCTTTCTGGCGCCTCTGCAGCAGACGTTTATTTGAAAACGTAATGACAAAATAAGAAATTGCTTATTATTAGTCATTTCTCCTTTTTTCCATCATGTTTTCAACTTAATACATTTATTATTCTTTCATTTATAGACAGTTCTTCATATTTTTGACAAAACGTTTCAAATTCGTCTGCTGTTGATTTTTTTTAAAGGGATAATGTAGCATAGCCGATATTATTTGTTGAATTTGGTGGACGATATAAGTCGTTGAATTTTGTAGACGTATGAATGTTATCTGTTGAAGATTACAGCTCGAAGACTTATGTAAGATTCGATGTTCTCTTTGACTCACATATTGGCAAGAATGCAGCAGAAAAATAAATAATAATATTCGTCTAATAAAAATGTAACATCGAGTTTTAAACTATGTGGGAAAATGAAAGCAATGCTCATATTGAGCAATTTCCTTTTTACCTGCAATGTTTGCAAATGACGTCTGCGTCAGCGGAACGAAACATTGCATTTATCATTAAAAAGACTCAGATATCACACGGTTTCATAACAACATTTGTCATATGATGAGACTGTGATCAGGTCATGTATGAAAGCTAACATATGTCTTCAATGTGTGGCGGTATTCGCAATATGTCAGGAACCGATATGTAAGGACCCATTCCCCCTATATACATTTGCAGCAGATGTTAATGCAAAGAGATGGAAACTTTATTATTGGATAGTGTGTTATAGTGAATAAGGTTGTTAACATTGTGGTGAAAGGACAAATTGCTCATTATGTCAGTGGGAAAGAGTAAAACAAATATGTTGAAATGTGTCAGTTTGTAAATGTCTATTTATTTGCGAGTAATTAATACTAAAAGTGTTCTTGTGTTTCATAAAAGAAATCACATATTTGATCTAGATACAAGTACGTCAAAATAACCAAATTGACTGCAGAATATGAATGTATTATTGGATCCACTGCAAACAGAAAATATGTAGGCAATTGACGTTCGTGGATGTTTGTAATACCCATTAAAGTAACGCAGGGACATTCACGAACATTCATGGTGATTACCTATTTATAGAGTGTAGTGGATCGAACAGTGTATCGCCAGTTCCCGGTCAATTAATTTTAACATTGAAATTTATTCAATAATAAACATGTGTATCGTGTACCTGTTTTACATTTATGGCCTTGGTACCCTGCCCTGCATCCTGTAGGACACTTTCCAATTATAGACATACACGTCTCATTGTTTTTACAATTACCACATGTCTTTGTACAGTTGATGCCATATAGGCCTTTATTGCATTCTGAAATAGTGTAAAAGTTTGTAATCGTTCATTTATTATATGATAAACTTACTCGTGCAAACACTTTTTTATAATGTGAGATTGTTTTATTCTTTACTTTCGTGTAAACTGGTAAAAAGATGTCATTGGATTAATTAAAACATGAAATATACCAACAAAATATTTGTTTATATGTAATGTTGAAATATATATCAACACTATTCGAAATGGTTGCATTTCAAAAGCATTTTTTTAGTATTAAACATAGAAAAATTGTACTAAAGTTTTTAAATGATTATAATAAGAAATATTCCAGCTCATCGTCACAGTTTGCTATGATATAGTTGACATTACACGCCTAATTGACCTTAATTGAGGGTTTAATGTTTTGATAATGCAGGTAATAGAGAATTGTATCTGTATCTGCGCGTGAACAATAATATAAGAGATTTTCTCTCTTGGAAAAAACACTTGCGACAGTACCATGTGTGGTGTTCACTTAGAGGAAATGCATTCCAGTCTTACACCGGCGTAAACAATTACCATCTATGTTCATGTAAGAAACATATCTGCTTTAAACAATCGAAAGAAAATTTTACAGTAATACAAATCATACTATATGATTATATGGAGCCCGATTGATATGTTCTCGCACTTTGTTGATTTATGCTTAACTTAGATGAGTAGATTTTTTTTATAAATTATTTTGTTAGCTGAGAAATTAAAACAAGTCACGTAAGAAATAAAGTATGAATATTTCATCGTCGTTTGACGTATGTGTAAACAGAGGTAGCACGACTTTGTTTATTCTTATTGAGCTTAGGTTAACTTGAAGGCTATATTCATAAAGCCGTACAATAAAGACTGTAACATGAGACTGTATGTTTGCCTAAGAAACACCAAGTGATCGATGCTATTATGGTGTCTTATTGACTTTCCGTAACGGAAGCATTGGAGAAAAACTAATTAGGATACAAGTTATTTGTCAACATGGTGCATCTTTGACTTACTGACATGTAGACGGAGAGTGGAGCCGCTAGTTAGAATATGTGGTTGTTGAGGCTAATCTGAGTCTATACTGTACGTAGATGTTGTATCAATACCCCTAATCGCTTAACGAGGATATTATCAAACTTACCACTATCACATAGTCGGCCTTGGTAACCAGCACTACAGCCATTCTCACATGTCCCAGTAGTTACATTGCAAGATTTGCTATCTAGACATTTACCGCATTTCTTTGTACAATTATGTCCATAGCTTCCTGCTACACATTCTGTAATATACAAATTATCCACAAGAATCATCAAAATCGCAAACTTAAACGGCATCTTTCGTAATTGGGTCATTAATACACCACCTTAAATGGTTCTCCTGTAATTGGGTCATTAACAAAAACACCATCAAAAATTGTTCTCTCCCAATTAGGTCATTTAAGACGCCAACTAAAATAATTCGCTTTATCGCAATTGAGAGAGAAGAAGGCTTGCAATGTATTATTAAGAAATGTATCCGTGATGAGTCAAGTGTTTTTGTTGATGTTTTATTGGCGCATTGTTCTGATTCATTTCCAGTATTTCTGGTACATACAAGTTTATCCTAACACCAGCGAGTTAGTTGTACTGCTAACACGACACTCAAACGCGCCAATAAGGAAAAGTCATTACTACCATTTTTAAAAGTTTTCAGTATAACTCGGCCGGGTATCGAACACGCGACCTCCTACACCCACAGAGGCTCTATCATTACACTGCCGAGGCGGTGAAACACATTAACACACCGTGTCAAGCAATAATAGCGTATAGAAAATTCCTTTACTGTTATCCTTACTTTTACCCGGCTTGTTCCTCCGATTGATAAAAGCCACTTAATCCTTTCCAACATAGAACAACAAATCTGCAGCAGACGACTTTGCAATAAAATCATGCACACAAATGGAAAATCTCTATAAATGAAAGTATAATTATTGAAAAAGTTTTGAGTAATTTCACCTTTTGTCACAATGTTTTCAAACGTCGTCTGCTGCAGATACGTCAGAATGCTTCTACACGTGAGAAAAGGTTAAGATGGCGGGCAAAGGTTCATTACTTTTTACAGGAAAGAGATAGAGAGGTGAGATATTCCATTTAATGAAAAGCTAAACTAATTATGTTAACTATTTTGATCTAATGACAAACAAGGACTTAACCCCCATGACCCAATATACAAGTATGTGTATTCCAACATTGTTAATAAAGTGTTATAAGAAAACATAAATACCTGGATTAGTTTAGATACTAAAATATATTCACGTCCTATTGAGGTATAGAATCTATTCTTGAATTTGAATATATCATAACTACTCTCCAATTTCAAATGCACCAAACAAATGTCGTATAATTGACAAACTAAAGTCAAAATGTTTATTGCAATATTCGCCTAAATAAGCACATATTGTCGACGGAATTGAACCTGTGTTGTTCAAAATGTCTTTCATGCAGTATGTTTCATGCAGTATGTTTCATGCAGTATGTTTTATGCAGTTACCTGTTTTGCACTGATCACCTCGATAGCCCGCTGAACAAGACGACGGACATTTCCCCGTCATCTTGTCACACACTGTGTTGTGGCCAAGACAATTGCCACATGTTTCCTTACATCCGGGTCCATATTGACCATCCGAGCAAACTGAAATATTGTCCGACATAAACATAAAACAAACAGTAACTCATAGTTTGTTTACGTCACGAGATTTATACTTAATTAAAACCAAACACAAGTCTAATCGCTATAAAAGCAAGAGCAACCATGAACACATATAGAGTGAAATAAAGTTTGCTCATCATTTAAAAGTAAAATACGTACATGGTGTGTTATTCACACATAGATTACTTAATGGGCCCACAACCTCAATTGGTCAGGTTCCAGTTCAATTCAATTTCAATTTTATTCGGCAAAATCAGCATTTACACGCCTTTGGCCAATATAAATTTTAACAATGAACAAATATGGCAAAAGAAACAAGAACACATACAAACATACAAACAATATTTACGTACAAACATGTTGATAAGATAATTCATTTCATGATCATATATTACAACCTGGTATAATGTTAACTGGCAGAATCTCATGTTGTAATAGCATTCTCTATATTTTCATTACGAAGATTAAATGCATCTCGTAAATACTTGGCAATTTCTGATTAGAAGACAGCATATTGACAAAAAGTTGAACAGTCGGACATGGTAATTTTCCAAAGTTATTAGTTCGTAAAGAAGAATAAAAGGAACAGCAAAGTAGGATGATATTCCGATTTCACTTGGTTACTATTACATACATTACAAATACGATTACATCTCGCATTACTAGAATATCTCTCCATTTCAATATGTAATGAATGCGAGCATAATCCAAAGCCAAGATCATCCAATAAGGATTTTACTCTCATAGTCCAGCATTTTTCATTGTTACTATTGCATTGTTCAATACATAATATTATACATAATAGAGTTGTCATTGTTCCTAATCTTTAACCAGTATTTTAGTACTGTTTTCTTACACATAACAGATAATTGGTATCGCCTCAGCTCATCGTATACGTCCGTATTAGGTGTTTGTTGACCAAAACCAAGAATGGACTTGCACAACCTGTTATATAGTTTATCGATTTCTTTATAGTCATAAATACCCCCAAACCTCTGGAGTACAGGAGCTACCATTGACTCAAACAATGACAATTTATGGCAATTAGAGACTAAATTAAAAACCTTTACGTCCGTAACAAAGAACTTATTGTAAATACTACATATCTAAATAAACACCAACCGATCGAATTCGTTCTCTGTAACAAATCGAAATGTATTTAGCACTGATTCTCTATTCATTGCCAATACAGGCACCCTCCCCTACCACACACTCCTAAATGTAACAATGCTAATACAGTCCACCAACCCTTACATGTATCTACCACCTCTAAAGCAACAATAACAGCACAGAATAAAGCCTCACGTTTGTCGCAGTGTTGTTTATGATAACCGGGTAAACATTCTCCACTTGGACACACTCCGGTGGTTTTGTTGCAGGGATCTCCTTTACAGTGACACACGTTGTTACAGGTACCTCCGTATTCCCCATCGGCACACTCTGTAACAAAAAACAACCAGCTCGAAATCGACGGACGTAAATTTTAAAATACAATGGACTCACGATAACTCGACATTTATATAATCGAATGTATCGTTTAACCCGAAGCAATTCCTGTAGCAGATCTTTCTTTTGAAAACGGCATAGCAGCAGTTCTGATTGTTTGGACTGCTTCTGCGATGTTTTTTTTTAGATATTATTCAATCACTTGTTTGCTTTTCATAAAACACATTAAAGTAAAAATGAATTACGAAGATGAAAATACATAACTTAATTTATCTTAAATCGAAGGTTCCCTTGCTCGTTTCGATAACTCGAAGTAGTAGTTATCGAGATATATCCCGGACACGAAAACGGGTTGATAAATCGGAAAAGAATGTTCGTTTTATTAGCGGTCATACAATGTCAATGTGTTTATCCTAGTGACTTTTGATGTGAACTCTTACGCTAGTATTAAGGCCATGTTTTTCTATTGTTTGTTATCAATTACTTGCTCAACAATCTGGACGGATAAGTTAGCCATGCAAATACAAATGACACACATTTGTAGAACAATTAAATGAAAAGTTTCTGACCATGCTTTGATCGATGTTCTTAGAACGATGATGAAGGTATAGCGTTCACCAAAGATATTTCGAACACACAAGTATGTACCCCATATATGAATTGTATTTCGTTCTACTTTTGATAGTATTTAAGTAACTGAGCATTGCGTTTCCAGGGTAAATCATCAGTAACTTGTTAACAACTGGAATCGATTTCATGTAGCCTGTTTCACCAGTCAGAGTTCTAGATAAGGGGAGTTTATTACTTTTTAAAATACGTATTTTACCCTTTAACCCTATGTTGTGGGTACTCAAAAGTATCGTCTCAATGAGACAATTATTTTGAGTACACACATGATAGGGTTTGATTGGATAATAAGAGAGATATTGTGGGGAAAAGAGCCGAGTAATCCTCCTTATCAGTACAGAGCCTGCCCAATCGGCCCAGCTGCGCAGTCTGACCATATTTTATACTGTGGGATGCTCAACTCAACATTTATTATGATGGTTTTCATAAAGTTGGCTATGGACTATTCCAATTCCAAAGCTTGATGAGTCCATATTAAAACATTCAGCATTGAAATGTTTACTTTATTATGCCACACATACATCAGTGGTAATGGTATCCTAGGCGCCAAACGAGGGAAGCCACTACTACTATTTTCAAGTTGTTGGTGTTTCGCAAAAATCAATAAAATGCAATAAACTTTAATGAAATTGAAGGCTTCATTTCCAAAAATACCATCGCATTCTACAAGAACATGAACAAATAAACAATGATACCTCCATAAACATCAAGTTCACACACTGTGAAATGTCGTCCAGTCACGTTTTTCAGTATAATGGAGACAAATCGTGTTGACTTTGGGACGTTAAGATTATAATCTGTCACATAGACTGGATGTGCTTCCGTCTTCTCAACGTTCTTCATTCCCGCGTGAATACTTTCAAAGAATATCTGTAGGTTCTGAAAATGTTCTACAAGAAAAAACGCAGTATTGAATATGTTCTGTACGAAAAGAATTGCAGATTTGAATATGATCTGTACGAAAAAATGCAGATTTGAACATGTTCTGTAACACTTAATTAAATCTATAGCAGTAGATTGTAGTTTTTAAAACGTCCAACACAACCGTTACATATTTTCTAGCGTTGTTATGGTATTGTTAGGCAATGCGTCGAAACCGGTTTATGTAACGGTAAGAAGTAAAATTCAAAGCCGTCACTCAATCCGGTACAAACCCGTCACCTACCTATGACATAACAAAACATGTACATGTATAACGGTCACGTTATGACAGAACACAACATGAACATGTATAACGATCACGTTATGACATAACAAAACATGAACATGTATAACGGTCACGTTATGACATAACAAAACATGAACATGTATAACGGTCACGTTATGACATAACAAAACATGAACATGTATAACGGTCACGTTATGACAGAACAAAACATGAACATGTATAACGGTCACGTTATGACATAACAAAACATGAACACGTATAACGATCACGTTATGACATAACACAACATGAACACGTATAACGGTCACGTTATGACATAACAAAACATGAACATATATAACGGTCACGTTATGACATAACAAAACATGATCATGTATAACGGTCACGTTATGACATAACAAAACATGAACATGTATAACGGTCACGTTATGACATAACATAACATAAACATGAATAACGGCCACGTTATGACATAAAAAAACATGAACATGAATAACGGTCACGTTATGACATTACAAAACATGAACATGTATAACGGTCACGTTATGACAGAACACAACATGAACATGGATAACGGTCACGTTATGACATAACATAACATGAACATGGATAACGATCACGTTATGACATAACAAACCATGAACATGGATAACGGTCACGCTATGACATAACAAAACATGAATATGTATAACGGTCACATTATGACATAACAAAACATAAACATGAATAACGGCCACGTTATGACATAACAAAACATGAACATGAATAACGGTCACGTTATGACATTACAAAACATGAACATGTATAATGGTCACGTTATGACATAACAAAACATGAACATGTATAATGGTCACGTTGGATATTTCTAGACCTTCGTCTACTGTTGTAAATTAAATACAATGAGTTAGGGACAATGCAGATTTTGGAAGTGTTGTATTAGGGAAAACAACAACAGCTTATAATACAACAAGCAACTACATTCATGTGACGTAAATAATCTGTCTATCGAATAGGTGATTTTCAAATCATATAAACCCGTTTTAATACCAGATATCACAACATTTGCGTGACTTATTTTTAATATCACACGAATGCAGTTGATCGCAATCTTTCTAATAACTTGCATAACATTCATTATAAAATTAAACTAGAATTTTATAAAACTGTAATTGTCAATCCAGTTTCTCAAGGATAAACATTGTGTTTAAAGAAGTATCAGCACTAGTAAAAGTACTCACAGATATAATAAAGAAAGAGTATCTACATAGCTAATTCAAATTAATTCATTCATAGGTATAAAATAACTTAATACTGCCTAATATGGCACGTTCTACGAAATCCGTTTCATTGCAAGTCTTGTGTTTGAGTGTTTCTTTCGTCGTTTTTGACAGTATTTCAGTTATAGCAAGGCACTAACTTACAAATTGTCTCAATGAGCACGCAAAAACAACACGGTGACGGTTATCATCGAAGGTTTTAATGTGACACTACATGGACAAGAAGGCATTTGACTATTATACTCACAACCATACTGTTTGTTTATGTCTATACTCGATGAAGACCATTACTTCTTTATATTGCTATAGTACTCACGTACTTTGTTCTATGTCACATCGTCGGTTGTGTAGTATTAGACCGTCGTCGTTGGGGTGTAGGAGTTCAAGGATTCGATCCCCGGTAGGGTCAAGCCAAAAACTTTAAAAATGGTAGTAATGGCTGCCCTCCTAGAGCTGCGGGCTGGTGTCAGGATAAATGGACCAATAGTACAGGTAACTTACCCAGAAAACGCCGTGATATAACGGAACAATTGTTAAAAGCGGCGTTGACACCATTTTCATAAATTGTTCTATGTTTACCCTTGTGTAGGGTACAGTTATAGCAAGGCACTAACTTACTAATTCTCCGAACGAACACGCGAAAACAACCCGGCGACGGTTATCATCGAAGGTCCAATGTGACACAACATTGACGACAAGAAGGCATTTGACTATTATACTACAATCATACTGTGTGCCATAGATACCCTTGATGTAGACCCTACGTATTTTATTAACGAATGGAAGCGGTTTCATAGAATGTGTGATCAGGTTGTTTTTTTCATACCTCCATGAAAACGAAAAGAAATTTATCCATTCCTTATAATTTAGCATTAATTTGGCTATTACAGTGAGTAATAATAGCATTTTACAACTTCTTTTTCCTATAATATAGCACGTCAAACATTAGTACTATTTTTTATAGGTGGCCAGATCTCCAATAAAGAATTATATAACGCGGACGAATATAAAAGATGACGTAATTTAAAGTTTCTAGATGCCCATGTCACCCCATGTTGTTTATGGCTTAAACCAATCAAACGGCAGTATTTGCGACACACCTACTATCTGTAAAATTACATTTAATAGGCCGTTATGTTTGAGTAAATCAACAGTAAATGGATTTATTTCGCTTTTAGAAAGGATTGTTGTTTCCATAAAACTGGATAGTGCAATTGGCAAACGAACAGTGCGACATAGTGCCAGCAGAAATCAAAATACTGCTGCTTCTATTTGGCGCCAAATGACTAGCGTTATGACGTCAAACCGCTGACGTGACGTACTTTTCCTAGTATTCGGTATCAGTATTTTTAAAATTCGTAGTATTAAACCCACTTTACATTGTAAAAAAGTAGTACCGATCGCCAATGTTAATTTTGTTATGAGGTTATGAAAAAAATATCTCAGCCAATCACAGACAAGCAATTTATAGTGGTGAAACAAACAAAACTAAAATATATGGCTATGATACTCACGGCCACACTGTGTGTTATGTATACCCTTGATGTATACCCTGCGTACATTATACGGCTATAATACTCACGACCATACTGTGTGTAATGTCGGCCCTTGATGTAGACCCTTCGTACTTAATACGGCTATGATACTCACGACCATACTGTGTTCCATGTCTACCCTCGATATAGATGCTGCGTACTTGATATGGCTATGATACACATGACCATACTGTGTTGCATGGCTATCTTCAATGAAAACCATTCGCACTTGATACATCTATGATACTTACGACCAAACTGTGATACACATGTATATCCTTGATGCAGACTCTGTGTACTTTATATTGCTATGATACTCACGACCACATTGTGTGTAATGCATATCCTTGATGCAGACTCTGTGTACTTTATATTGCTATGATACTCACGACCACATCGTGTGTAATGTATATCCTTGATGCAGACTCTGTGTACTTTATATTGCTATGATACTCACAACCACATTGTGTGTAATGTATATCCATGATGCAGACTCTGTGTACTTTATATTGCTATGATACTCACGACCACATTGTGTGTAATGTATACCCTTGATATAGACCCATCCTACTGTATACGGCTATGATACTCACGACCACATTGTGTGTAATGTATACCCTTGATATCGACCCATCGTACTTTATATTGCTATGATACTCACGACCACATTGTGTGTTATGTCTACCTTTGATGGAGATCCTGCGTACATTATACGGCTATTATACTCACGACCATGATGTTTGTCACGTCTTCCCTTGATGTAGACCCTTCGTACTCTATAGTGTCTTCCGAAGTCTAACTGATACCATGGATTTAATTCACTATTAGTGGTTGAACAGCATCTACAGCCATCTGCGTCGTTACGATCATTGTTGTCAATGACTCTTTCGGGAGCCCAATCCGACCATTCGCTACTGGATGTAACCTTGACATTATCTTTTCCTGTAAGTCGTGCTGCGTACAAAGATTGATCTGAAATGTGACAAGCAGAACATATTGAATGAAATTCAAAGGATAACAATTCTAAAGCGTCCTCTTAACCCTTTGCCACATATAGACACTTTCTGACACCTCTGCAGCGGACAACTTTTGAAAACATTGTGACAAAAGAAGAAATTGCTAAAAATAAGCAATTTCTTCTTTTATTATAATGTTTTCAACTCTTTTGAATAAAGTAAACTTCAGTTTAAAACGTTTTCAATAGTTTTGCTGAGATATATCAAAAAAACATCTGCTGTAGATTGGCTGTACGTTGGAAAGGGTTATTACGACATACCTATATGATGTCAAGGAACTCATCTAAGAATATGATTATATTTACTTTGCTTTAACCCTTTCCTAATACAATAATTTGGCAGCAGATAACTTTAACATTCCTACATATTTAAACTCTTTATAAGTATTAATTTCAAAACAGAGCTGAAAACGTTGTGGCAAAACGAAAACCAATCTCTCATTTGAATATGCTTGTGAGTGTTTCAAAAATCGTTATGTTCTCATAACTTTCGTAAACATGGCAAATGACACCCTTGTTTATTGTTCCCAGATTCAGATACAATGGTACTCTTGTGGAAATTCAATCCTTTCTTACATCAAATATGCAGCAGACGGATATGAAAACATCTTGGAAGTTCTCTTTACAAGGGAAATATTAATCATTGAACAGAACTCAACATATGAGAAATATGAGAAATACAAAATGAGAAATTGCTCATTGTTGCCACAATGTTTTCAATAGTCGTCTGCTGTGGAAGCGTAAAAAACGCGTCTACATGTGTTAAAGGGATATATACTTCTTCAGATATACACCATCCTGCTATGTTACACTTGAAAGCCCATTAACTCGCACTTCCATTTGTAACCATTGTCATGCAAAGTTATTATAAAATAACTGTTCTCGAACACTCACATTAACTAGCTATGTACTTTGTCGAACACCTCGGCGGTGTATTGGTAAAGCGTCCGCCTCTTGTACGGAAGGTCGCGGGTTTGATCCCCGGCCGGGTCATACCCAATACTTTAACATTGGTAGTACCGGGTCATACCAACGACTTGGTAGAAATGTGCTCGTCATCCTTGGCGCTAAGGAATATTGGGTTAGTATTACGATTGATCCACTGGAGTCAGAAAAATAAGACCAGTAGTACTGTACCTTACCAATTAACCACAGTGATATAACTGGAAAATGTTACAATCGGCGTAAAACTCCAAATAATATGAATATATATACTTTTACTAAATAATGTTCCCTCATACCATCTTTTGTCAGTAATTTTTTGTTTAATCTATCGATATATTTTACTTCCCGTATTGAGATAGTTTCAAGAGGGGCAGGGCAACAACCCGTCACAATGAGCCTTTTCCTAAAATGCTACATACAGACTTAATTTGAAGCATCTGTAGCAGGCGATATTTCAAACCAATGGCAAAAGTAGACATTGCTCAACATGATCATGTTTTACCTCTTCATCAATGTTACTCAGTTACAATTGTTCATTTTTAGAGAGTATTATTTAGATGTTTTTAAAGTCGTCTGCTGCAGAATGTATAATATATGGTAAAGGGTTATCCTAGGATCGAATTGGACACATCCGACGAACCACTTACCAATTATAAATCCCATTAACAATAAGCAAATCATATGCAGAGTAAATACTACTGTCCTCATGTTTCTTTTCCTAAAAAAGAGAAATCAAAAGTAAAATATTTTCTTGTGCGTAGAATTGCCTTTTAAAATATAAAACCCCTGTATTTCTGGAACAACCTGAACGTTTTTTAAAGGAAAACATGAATTTACTACTTTTCCATTGTTTTTATATTTTATTTGCTAAACGTGACTTTTTACAAGAGATGATTGTTTATACTTTGCATGACTTTGAAAACATTATCGGACAATGATGAGTTTTAGCTACAGTCACACCGAAGCCCTACACGGAGCATCCCGGATTATCACGGAACACCCAGGATCAAGTGATATCTTGATCCGGGACAATCCTTGATGAAATTGAGTCGCAAAATTATCGTCACCCCGGACCAGCCCGGACCAAACCCGGCACAAACACTGATGAAAACGGATTAACAGGGAGCCAAAACGGAGCCAAAACGGAGCAAAAACTGAGTCAACACGGATCTGACCCCAATACCACCACGGACCGTCCAAAACACAACAAGAAATGCCAGATCGCCCAGGATCAACACGGCGCCTTTACGAACCTTCCCTGAGGAAACACGGTCGCTACACGGACTATCCCGGATAAGCCCGGACCCAACGCGGATCCAACACGGATCTGACCCCGGATCGGCCAAATGTCAGTCCAGGAAGCTCCGGGACAGTCTGGGAGGTCGGTGGGACTGGGGTTTTAACTATGATATACATGTACATATTCGTTCAGACTAGTCTTAGTCTATATTTGTTGCTACTTTTTTCTTATATCGTTAGAAAAACCTACCTGGTAATAATGCAAGAACGTGTAAAACCTTACCCAAATACAGTAAAATATGCAGCAGACCACTTTGAAATCTTCTCCGCAAAAATATAGAAACTCTGTATACATGTTAATTGAAGAATTGATTAGGGATAAACATTTTGACGACAATCGAAGAAATTACTCAGTCTGAGCACTTCTTCATTTGTAACAATATCATCAAATGTTACTGCTTGTTGGAAGGACTTAAAAAACACCAACAAATACGGAGCATGTTCGTCGCTTGAAGTCTGCTAGATAAAGCTTCATATAAACCAATAACACGGACATATGAGCCGTTACACGAGAAAACCAACAGTGTGGACTCTGAGTAAAGTATCGATCCGGATCAGGCTCAGCATGCCGCACAGGCTAATCCGGGCAGACACTTTCGCCTCCTTTCTGTTTTAGGAATCATTACTCTATATCACTTTTCTACTGAGATGGAATGTGTCGGCCCGGATTAGCCGGAACGGACTGCGCAGACTGATCTCGGTCGATACATTTCGCAGATTTCATAGTGTTTTCGCGAACAAGTGTTAGTTAGAAGTGACGTCCCCACACTTGAATGCTTCTAGGGTAGTGGACTGGCATCTTATTATACAGACGAACAGTTGATGGAACTGTACCGTCGCTGTGTGCAAACAAGCTTGGGAATATTCTTCTTTATTGTTTGAAACAGTGAAGTTACTAAATGTGTGATGATTTTCCGATGATAATCTTGACTTTTTGTTAACCGATCTCAATACATCATCAGTAAGTTAAAGCATGACATAAGGATAGCATATTGTTCACTTCATACATGTATGTTCAACAGCGGCCGCGCAGTCAGGCCTGGACCTACGCCGTGCGTTTATAAGTCAACGTACATGTAGCATTCAAGAAGTCAGTAACAAACATTGTCCATATGAATCAGCTAGTAACATTGTACAATAGGATCTACGCTTATCAAAATACCTCAAGGCCGGTCTTCGTAGAGTCTGACTCATACGTTTCATCGAATAAAACAATGAATTAATCTTATAAATGACATAACAAGAAATTCACGATTAACCCTTTCCAACAAACAGACGCTTTCTTGCATTGTGGCAAAAGGAAAACTGCTTATAATCAGACATTTCTGCATTTGCCATAATATACAACTTTATTCATAAATTCACCTTTTATTTATTTTCAAAATCTTTGACTTCATGTTTTGAAAGTCGTCTGCTGCGGATTTGTTGCATGAGAGAATAGGTAAAGTGGAGTATACATGCATAATATTTCATACATTCCTTCTGTCTACTATGTTAACTATTATAGTAAATTTAGATAGTATTCTTGGAATGTTTGACCTTTTACATTATGCAGCCGACTGTGGAAACCTCTTTAGTAAACGTTTATAATAACATTGTGAGGGAAATGGAAGAAGAGAAACGGCTCAAATCGAGGAAGTTATTCTTTGTCCATAACATTTTAAAATCTGTATCAAAATATAATTGTTAGTTGTTGAGATGTAACAGTATTTATTAAAAATTCTGAAAGCACAAAAAGTAGTAGAAGAAGAATATAATATAAAGAAAAAGCAGGAGAAGAAGAAGAAGAATATTATAAAGTGATTACCTTTAAATTATGAAGATATCAATAGTGACTGACTAAATCGCCTACATCCTATATCTCCTCCTTCTTTATCTTCGTTAATTACACACACAATCAACGAAAATCCAGGATCCGGGATGTGACGAATTTCATACGTTTACAATATTTAAAGAGACACTCTCGCATGTGTGTGTGTGGTTTGGGGGGGGGGGGGGGGGGGGTGTATGTTTTTGTTGTTATTATTGCTGTAGCATTTGTACTTTGAATCGTTATTAACGTGAAATTATTTGCAAAATATCACATTTCAACATAGAGATACATATATATAATATATATTCTGATATAGTAAATATTTACCCTAACCAGAATTCAACATGTGTCTCGGCTTTAACCATGTGATGTATTGTAATCATTTACCCAGTATACCTACGAAGTAACATTATTTTTGCACAGTTTCATGTCTTTACAAATTGAACTTTTCGTACAATTAATACTAAAACTATTTGAATACGTATGACTTTGCTTTATATCGACTTTGAGTATGTATTGGGATAGTTCTTGCTAATTGAATAGTGTGACGATCAATCTCGTGATACTGTACCTTTAAGCTGTAGTAATTATCTCGGATAAGGCTAAAAAACCTCTTTATGTATTCTAATGGTCAATATAAGTTAACACTGTTTAGTTTTGCATTACATTGAGTATGTAATATTGACATATGTTGCGTTAATTTGGGATCTAAGACATATCAGGGAAAAACTGACCACTTCAGTGCGTAACCGTTGATGGGTGAAATGGCGTTATAGTCACTTCCTTTGAATATCGCGGATTCTTGCCATGAACACGAGTCTAATTTTAGTTAGCGTATATAAACCAGAATGAGTTTCCCTGGACATGATTTACAGTAAACCTTATTTCTTATCTGCGCACGCACTTTGACTCATCCTATGCATTAGACGACGTTTGAAAACATTATGGGAAAAAGAGAAAATAATAAAAATGATTAATTTCTCCTTAAGCTACATTTTTTCTTTACAATAAATTTACCCTTTATTTATAAGATTTTCAAAAAATACATGCCAAGATATTTTTAAGTTCGTCTGTTGCTGATTCGAAATTTATAGGAAATGGATTAGTTTGCTGTATTATGGTTTGCAAACTTTTAAAAATAGTACAGTTATGCGATATTCGGATTAACCAATGATACCGACGACAGTTTTTATACGTTAAGCGGAAGACTAGTGATAACATCAAGAAAGAAAGAACAAAGTTAGCAGGATCTCTTTTACCACAATGTTTTCAACTCGGTATTTACATAAAGCTTCCTGTTGCCCAAAAGACACATTCACATCATGTGATCAGCGTGAATAACCGTACACCGGAAAAAGGATCCTATTGAGATATACAACACGTGCGTTGAAGTGTTCACTTAGATTTTACATTTTCCTTAATCCTTTCCCACATACGTCAATTTTGCAGCAATCGGAATTTAAAACACCTTGGTTAAGATATGAAACATCTCTTTTAACGTAATTGTAACTCTTTCCCACATACAACAGTTCTGCAGGAGACGACTTTGAAAACATCTAAGCAACAACACAGAACATATATATAGGTGAAGGTACAATTACTAACACAAATTGAAAACACTTTTGCATAAGAAGTAATTGCTCATTTCGATTAATTTCTTCTTTTAACTACTGTTAATTACTCATTAGAAGTATTTAATCGAGTCAGAGGTTTTGTACTGTAAGATTTTATAAAGTTTTCATTAAACATAATTATAAGGAAAATAACCACCGCTCCCTGGCGGCCATTTTCTTCATCAGGATCAGATTGTTTAACACTTTTGGTAGAGCATCGCCAAAAGAACATGTGTACCGAATAATTTTCAAATAGGTACTTTTGAACAACATTTTAAAGCTTTGTCATTTCCTCCTCTTTCTGATGCCACAGCTACCAGATTTCTACATGGAATTAAGCTGTTTGAACAACTTTGAAAGAAGATCACCGTATGCACAATATATGAAACTATTTTAAAATTTGTACATCGGTTTTATGTATGAAAATGTGATCGGAAAATCGGACTGCAACGACCGACGCCGGATGGTGAGTGATCACAATAGAATAATCTGCACTTCGTGCTTAAAGTTCTTAGGTGAGCTAAACCGGGCAATTTATCATCGGTCATACATGGCAACTTTTGCTTTTGTATTATTAAGTTCGATTTTAATGCAACGTATCGTTTTAGTTGTATAGCACCTTGCCAAATCTAGCTAATAATAAATGGCCGGACAAGTTGAATGATAAATTAAAGCAATCCCAACATATTCAAGGAATATAATTCTGGTAAAACGTTTGCGTTTACGATAGTTCAACTTTATAAACTCGATTTACTGCAGGCTTTTCAAACTGAAAGGCAATATTGATTGCTACAGCTCTCATATATGCCCAAATAATAGTGTTAATTGCAATCACCATATATTCAGATACAGCTGGCGTTAATGCTTTCATGTCTTTGCTACATTAACATACAGTTGTTTGTTTTAATGATGTTTCACGCCGCTTTCAGCAGATACTCAGTCAGATCACGGCGTTACCACTACTACTGGTTCATCAATCCTGACACCAGCGTGTTAGTCGTTATCCCATCCCCAAAATACTGAGCACCAACAAAGAAAAGCCATTATTACAATTTACTTTTGAAGTCTTTGGTATGACCCAGTCGGGGATCGAACAACCTGCGACTTTCTGCACCCAGGGGAGACGCTCTACCACTACACAACCGAGGTGCTATGTTATATGTAATAATATGTTGTTCAATCAGTCGTTAGCATTTCCAGTACTTCGGTTTTATTGTAAACATAATTATGTCTGTTCAATCAACATGAATGAACTATAATCACAATATGTAGTGTTTTAATGATATTAATTTTAGATAAAATAGAAAACTGTAAAATAAGGAAACATATACATAACAATTATTTAATGTTGTCCCGATACATTGCTTACAGAAGATTAACTTACTACTAATAAACATATTTTCCTCTGGATGGCGTCAATAACACTGTCGTGCGATTTTTTGGGGCCTTTTTATGATGCCATCTTTTCTCGTTAGTGTAATTCTTGCTCTTATTATGTAAAACATGTAAATGATACTTTGATCTGGGCTTCTATCCATAGGTGTAAATTTCGTTATTTGAATAAATGACAATTTTTATTCAATCCAGGTTTTTTTCCTGTTAATTATTAATGCCGGAAAACATAGCAGATAGACAAGCGTATTATACCATTGTGTTGGTTGTTGCTGGGAACACGCGGTTGACATACAATAATATTTTTTGCAAAATAAAAGCATTTAAAACGACAAGGGTTAAACTTGCTATGTCATAATACTTTCTGATTATCTTCTAAGCGTCCAATTAACTTACCAAAGGTCCGGTTATCTGCAATGCTATCGGTCACATGACCTCTTTAGCTGTCCAAACGTCTGTATTTGTGCCTGTCCCAGTTCTTTTATGCTTTTCATGAAAGACAGACAAGCGCTCAATTTTTTAAAAAAGAAAAGTTTCGTTTCCCGCCACCACCCCTTTCTCCTCAATAACTGACATTAATATGTCATGTAAATACCTAAAGGTTTTAATTCATTTATGTTCAGTGTGATGTAGTCATAGTTATATTGTTGTATATATCTTTTTGTTGGCCTTTTTATGATGCCATTTTTTCCATCAGTTCTGGCTCTTTTTATGTAAAACATGTATATAATACTTTGATCTGGGCTTCTGTCCATAAATGTTTATTTCTTCATTTGAATAAATGACAGTTTTCATTCTATCCTATTTTATTTAAGTTTAGTATTTATGCCGGCAAACATAGCAGAGAGACAAGCGTATTATACAAGGTTGAGCATTATCAATATGTTAGATGTTGGTAGGAACAAGCGTTTGACATGAATACACATGAGTCAAGTGTAAACACATTATGTTGTGGTTCATATATTTATGTTAGATTAAATATAATCTGTAAGATTATGAACACAATATACATAACAATTATTTTAATTTTTGAGTGAAAGATTGCTTACAGAAATTAAACTCTTTCAGCGCCAATCGTAATATAGAGTGTATTGCAAACAATACAGATTCAGGAGAGTTATTACATGAAGATGGGGTCGTCCGACTTTGAGCATGGAAGAGTATGTTTTAGTAATTTCGGCGCTGAAAGAGTTTAATTACAAATAATGAAACATAAGTTCATTCAATACACACGAATGAAGTGTAAACACAATATTCTCATACATTTATGTTAGATAAAATATAATCTGTAAAATTAGGAAAAAAATATACACAACAAATACCTAATTTTAAAATATACATAACACTTTATCATGAAACATAACATAACAGAGGTATACTCTAAGTAGGAATTGTGATTTGACAAAATATGATTATCATTTGTGGTATGGCATGTGCGACAGTTGACTATCATTTGTGGTATGGCCTGTGCGACAGTTGACTATCATTTGTGGTATGGACTGTACGACAGTTTACTATCATTTGTGTAATGGCATATGTGACAGTTGACTATCATTTGTGACATGTCCTGTGCGCCAGTTGACTATTAAACTACGAGTAAAACAGAGACGAAATGAGCCGGTCAATGAGAAAAGTACAGGTTGGAATCGCTTCCGATCATCTTGTCCCTCTCTATCACTTTTTAGAGTGATAGTAATACGGGAACAGTTTTAATCCTGATCAGAGTGTGCGAATGCTAAGGCTGATCTGGTTCTACACTGTTCACAAAAACCAACGTGTACCCTTTCCATTGGATCACATTACAATACAAGTTCAACTATTTACACGTAAAAACATTCAAATGGACATATTATTTTGTGTTTTTAACGTTTAACTATTAATTGGGAGGGATGGATTAATGGGACCAGCCGTCGTTCGCTTCTTTGGTTTGCATTTGTATTTGTCCATGGCGAATACAACACACACTTTCTTTTAACAATTAGCATACACGTCGTCTTTGTAAAGTGTGGTGTGTATGACATCGTATATGTATTTGTACTGCTCCTGAAGGGAAATAAAATGAGACATTTAGATTAGAAAACTCTTTTCCATATGCAACACATTTTTAGCTGATGACTTTGAAGACATTTAGACCAAAATAGGAAATATCTATATAAGTTAAAGTATAATTATTGAATTGAATTGAAATCGGTTTGGCCAATGGAGAAATTTCTCATGATGAGCAATTTCTCTGTTTTTTCATATTGTTTTCAAAAGTCATCTGCAGCAGAGGCGTCCGAAAGCGACTGTATGTAGAAAAGAGTAAACTGGGATAGCATAAGAAGCTAGAGGTCGAAACGAATTCCCTGTGATCTAGAGCGCCAATTAATGGGCGGAAAACACAATTTGAAAGTCTCTATTTTAATAAGAATCAAATCGATATCGTTTTGTTATTTACAAAGTTTGCAATTATAATTACGTTTCATATGTGGTACATTCGTTATATTTTGTTTTGTATTAGCAAACCTTTGATTAATATTTTCGTTTCTTAATTAAAATATACGATATTATTTAACGCACACAGATGTAGGCATGATAGTGTTGTGTCTATGGTGATAGATACGATATTGTTTTAAGTACAAAGATATACATGATAGCTTCGTGTCTATATTGAATATACGATATTGTTTCATGTACAACGTTAAGCTTGATAGCGTCGTGTCTATAGCGATGACTTCGAAATTGTTTAACTTACGAAATTGGGAAAACTGTTTCGTTTCTAAAGTGATAGATACGATATTGTTTTACTTAAAAAGTTTGGAATGCTATTTTAGTTTCTAAAGTAATAGATACGATATTGTTTTAATGTTTATAAATCTTGCAATGATATTCTCATTTCTAACGTGATAGGTACGCTATTATTTTACTTACAAAGTTGGGAATGATAGTTTCGTTTCTCTCCTTCATCATTTTAACTGACTGTATAATGTTTATATGCCCTTCATCTCTTTTCATGCGTTCTAATTCAGCCAGGAGAACACATACCAAACCACTCCTCTCAAAATCATCGCTAACATATACACAAAACAAATATGTATTTCGTGGTTAACGGCGAATACTAGAAACACTTTTTCCTGGTACACACCACTTAAAACTGTGTGAGTGTTGTGCAGGAGATGAATTTAGCAAATTTTATAAAATATTTCTCATTTTCCAACAATGTTTCCTTAACTTAATGAAAGCTTAACTTATCTTAATATCACAAATACTTCTTTATAATTATACAAGTTAGAGGACTCTAAGGTGATCATATCAGGTATATGGTTAACGCATCCACTTTGTTTCATGCAAAAGTACTTCAGTGACCAGTCTGTCCGTTCGTGGGTTCAATCCCCGGCCGGATCTTACCAAATACTTTTTAAATGGTAGTAATGGCTGCCCTTCTTGGCGCTAAGGGTTGCAGGGTTAGCATTACGACTGACTGGCTGGTGTCAGGATAAATGGAAAGCGGCTTAAAGCACAAAATAATATACCAATCAGTGGAATAGTTACTCAGTTATCGGTTGCCAATTTATCAATCAAACTGCAGCTACTTTAAAGAAACAGAAAGTTTATGGCTGGAATGACAACTTTAAAGTAGCTGTTATTTGATTGGTGAATTGACAACGCGAGCAACCAACCGTTTTCCTGAACGCATGGCTTATGTGTTACAGAAGTATAATTCAGATTGCAAATCGTCGGAAACAGCATGACCGAATCTATAAGTCTTTAAAATCAATTTTTCCAATTAAATATTCATTGCTTAATAACATCCAGCTATAATGTACTTTTGCCATGTCTGTCTTTGCAATCCAACCCACGTACAATCATGAACGTACCTAGGCTGCACTTTTTCGAGTGCATTGAACCGAAGGAATTACTACGAGTTCGCGGCCAATTAATTTCCATAGTTGTCAAACACTGGAATGCTTGTTTAGTGTTTCCGATATACAACTGAAGCCGGAGATTTAGATTTGCAAAACATAGCCGTAATCAGTGATCTGCCGGATTTAAAATACTATGTGACTTGGTGCTTTCTACCTTTTGAAAATTGTTTTGAAATGATCATTTGTAACGTTTAATCAAATTTTCAGAAATAAAGTAAACCCTAAATATGACAATATAGCAATATAACTATAGCGGTCGTGTTGGACCTATCCAAAACTGCATTGTCCGTTGCAGTTTGACTACAAGGTACATGATAAATGCTAAATAAAGCTTACCCGCAGTGAATTAGAACTGGTTGTGTTGGGGTCAGACGTTTCTCTCTGTTTAGAACTACTTCGAGAAAATCTATCATGGATTTGGAATCCTTCGGAACAGTTGTGTTGTTATCCCAGGATTTGTATGCAAATTGTGATACATTGACTGGACCGTCAGTCTGTCAGACAAAACACAAGTATCGCAATTATTGATACGGTGAAACTTTATACAAGACAATTATGACTAGACGAAACATACTTGAGGGATTTGTGTTCGTTGTTTTCATTTGTCTTTCAATTTAATCCATATCAATTAAAGTCAAGTTTCTGGCGGCCGATCAAATATTTCGACCGCCTCTGTGGTGTATTGGTAGAGCGTCTGCTTCGAGTGCGGGATGTCGTGGCTTTGATGCCAGGTCGGTTCATACCAAATACTTTAGAAATGGTAGTGATGACTGCCCTCCTTGGCGCTCACGGTTGCGGGGTTAGCATTACGACTGACTGACTGGTTTCGGGATATTTGTACCAGTAGAACTGGTAACTTACCCAGGAAACGCCGTTATATAACTGAAAATGTGTTGATAGCGGCGACTTAATACCATACAATCATTCATTCTAAACTACAATCTGTTGCAGAAGAATGTGAGAACATTTTGTTGAAATATGAACAGTCTCCATAAATGAAGTTGTATTTAAAGAATAAATATATCGTGGCAATATGAGACATTGTTTAATATAGGCATTTTCCTTTGGCGTTGTTTTCAAAGGTCGTCTTCTATAGATGTGTCAAAATTCGTCCGCAGGTTGGAAAGAGTTAAAGGTGTCCAAACAATCTTTTCGTTTGAAATCAAGATATAACCAATACGTAATAAAACATATAAAATAAATAAAACAGTTTGTCGTTAAGGTTAAAAATGTTTCTCGATAGAACTGTTTCTAAATTTTGATAATCTTTTTCTTTTGACGAAATATTATCAATATTATTCTAAAAATGTATAATCTTTTCCCTGTTTTGCAAACATGGTTTCGTTATCACCACACAATATTCTGATATTTTCATGTCTTTTATTTCAACCATAACATAACAATAGTCTTACAGTGTCGTATGTAAGTTGTTTTTGACAATAACATTCATTGTTCAACTCTTCCACAAGGTGAACTCCGAATGGCGATTTGATACCCTTGTCTGTTACCCCGAGATTGAACGATGTCTGAAATTAGAAGGACAATCTGTTTGATTCAGTCTTTTAAAGCAATTGGCGGCTTCTCCACATATATGTATAGCCCATAAGCGCAAGGATTTTTTTAGTAGACATAGCTTTTTATGTGAAAACCTAACATTTACAACGGAGTTATGCTTCGGACAAAGAAATATTTACCTTAAAGAGGGAAATAACTAAATAACGAGTGTTTAAATTACCTGTTCATGGTCCGATGGGGAACCCTGTATGGTGACAACGGTTTTAATATTTTGTTCAGCAATGAGAGACCAAACCCCTTCAAGTGTGGCTTGCGTCGGCGACTTTGTTACTATAAACACGTGCTTACCCTCATAGTTCTGTTGGCAAATAAGAAGACGAAAACAAAATTACAATAAATTCGATGAAATAGAAGTTAAATACATTACAAAAAAAAATGTTAATAGTTCCTTTTTGGAAAAATTAGGAAATCCCATTTTATTGTTTTTGAAGAAGCGAATTTTAAGTTCATCCACACTTGATCAATACACAATTACATGTCATATGCAACAAGACCCTTCATTGACTTGGGTCACGTCAAACGAAAACTGAACATTTGGAACATTATTACTGATCTGGATTTGTAATGTATATACGCAACTTTAAACCTTTGTAGTTCGGATTGACGTCGTCTATACACGTGTGTTATTGTATTTTGAATCTGTTATTGATCTCAAAATGTCTCATTGTTGGCTAACGTGACACGAGACTCCATTATGAGTGAATGTTTTCGCCTCATTATATGTGAGTTTTGTGTCTACATGTGATCGAGTCGAATACATTTTATAACAGATGTATACAGTGTTGTTTGTTGCCTGCGATAATATTTATATTTACATTTAAACATTGTGTGATATTGCATATCTTAGATTATTAACATTTAAATCAAATTGACACTTTATTGTTCATTTAAATTTCCATGATGATAGTAACAAAGAAATACGTACTGGTAGCAAGACAGCACCAAGCTCCTTCACCTGAACCATACTCTTCGATTTCGGCATGTATTCATCAACTAAGATGTCAAAAAAACACCTATTAATATAATTACAATTACAGGTAACGCAATTCATAGTTGTTTATTCATATCTTATGTTGATCTTACAACTAACACCGCCCTCGATCTCTACTTCCTGGATACTCAGCCAGTTCTGGTGCCAAGTGTAGGAAAAAGTTCAAAGAATTTTAGCCTTTAGCACTGGAATCTGATCTGGAATTTTCGGGTCACGAAGCAGTTGCTCTACCTCTGAGCAACAGTTTCTGAATAACTTAAGTTTAGTTTTTGAAATGTCCTTTTCACCTTACTTCCGGAGAGTCAGCTATATGTAACTGATCAAAACACAGCATCCGTGGAGTATGAAAATACAGGTAAATACTAGGGATGGGAACGAATATTGAAAACGATATTCGAATATTCGTTTTTCGAATCAGAAATCGATATCCGATTTCAGGTTTATCCGAATACTGGTATTTTCCATTTCCTTTTTCAAATAATGGCAATTTTACAAGCATAAGTATCAGCCATTGTTTACGTATATATTGCATGTTTTCAACTGAACTTACACTCTCTTTTTTTCTCAACAGATATATTTTAATTTCAAGAAAATAAATCCCTGGTAACGATATACCGAATCACAAAGTTTTCTGAGCCGTATATTCATTCAGGTGTCGCTTGTTTACCGAATTTAATATTTAACCGAATCAAATAGTTGGGGGATATTTCGTTAATTGATTTTTTACCGATTTCATCTGGTCAATTTAACCGCAGGTTGAAAAAAAAAAAAAATGGCGGACGATTCAATTTATTCATTTGTTCGCTGATGTAAGTTCGAATTTGAAGAGGTAAAAAGGAAAGCTGCATACTTTTGAGACGTAATGCGATGTTAAATATGATTTATTCAATTGGTTCGAATATTCGTTCCAATCCCTAGTAAATACTGATATGTAAACTGTGTTGTCTGATTGTTGATATCGGAAATGGACCTTATGATAAACGAGTAAGCGTTTAGAGCCTTGTCCTGAACTGATATCATATTAACGGTCTCCGTTGACACGGGTGCAACAGAGACATCGGAATTATATTCATATAAGCTAACAGTGGTCAATTATTGGTACTCAGAGGTATTTAATTAACCTAAAATCTCTATGTTCTGGAACAGGCGTCTGAGATTACGTTTGGGAGCGGTATTGTTTTCCTTTGAAAACAATTTTTGAAAACCCCACACAGGACCGTGTTACTATGAATAGTCTTTATTTGGTTCATATTCTATAATAACAATGGCTTTTTATATAATAACACATAGAGAGGGTATTTATATGCCTAATTCCTGTGATAAAGCAAACCCACTTACTTGTAATTACTGTCTCGCTTTTGATATTATGAACAAATATATTTGAATACACTTGATCATTCGTGTCATGATTTTCGTTTTCCAATTTCTTGCGATCTTCTATGCTCTGTTCAATAAACTGTGAATGAAATAATATTGATTGATAAAGTACGCAATGCAATAAATTAAAATGTATTGTCATGCTGATAGTGCAAGCCAGCATAGAGTGAAGGAACTCGTTTGGGTGTACATGATATGCACTATTTTGTTACAACCCCTCACCTTTATGCAGAGCTATATTCCTCACTGCTATTTATTCATGTGTAGTTTATGCATTGGATAATGGTTCTTGTTTCATGTGTCATCCTAGTATGAAAAAGAACCTGTCACATAGTCTCATTGAGGTATATCGTGATAGGTCAATTGCTGTCGCTTTCTAACATCTTACCGTCGGGGTTTGTTGCCTGGTTGGCCAGTTGAAAACTGTATTTATATTTGAAAACTAGATTCCAGTTTAGAAGATATTTAATAATAATTATATTTTGGTTCTTGTATGTTTCTTACATTGAACTGAGTTTGTAATCTTTGTTCCCTCGTATCCGGATCGATTTTCACCATGTAATCATATATTTCCAAATAATCTCTTGACCATATAAAATGGGTACCAAAGCACAGAGCGTCCGCCACAGCCTCGTGTAGAAATACATACTGGTCCTGGAATCACGATGTACAACCAAGTCTTATAACCACTTAATATAGTGTCAATATGTCCTGTAATATCTTTAAATTATCATTGTAAAAATCATGTTTTATTCCTTGGGATATGTACCTCTAATATGAGGTAGTTTGATATCTGCCACAAGAGAAATAAACATATGGGAGGTTTTATAAGAACAGGCGTTAAAATGGGCGAATATAAAAGACCGGTCATTAAATTATGTGTTTGGATTAAGATTTTAAAGGCAAGCATCATGGAAATGTTGAAAAAGTCTATGGTGAGCCTGCAGTTAAGAATACATCAGTCTATGAGTGGTATACACGTTTCGAGGAGGGAAGAGAAAACATCGGGGATGTTATGCGTAGCGGTCGTCCACCCGAAATAAGAAAACATACTGGACTATAGAGTTGTCAATATAAGCATTACCTTTGTTTGCACCATGTTCACCCTTTGATATCTCAGTTTTTCTAAGATTTCTAACATCTTCAACACGCCGCTAGACATCGTCTTATGAAATGCGTTGTCAAGAGCTATGAATGTACCTGTTCGACCCACACCTGCACTGTGATATGGTAAGCAAATATGATTAGTTTAATTAAACACATTTATGTTACATCTAATTTGAAACAAGTTATACTAAGTTATATAATTAATTCTTGGTGTCTGCTTCTTTGATATTCAAACAAAACTCGCGCCGTGTGAGTAGGGTAAGTCCAACAGTTTGATTCTGCTTTCACAGGAATCGAGCAAGCAATTTATATCTGAGCCAAAGTCTCCCACGAAACTCAACCAGGCTAAGTAAGTCATATAATAAGGTTAGGTCGGCATCAAAATATGATAGACTCCCTCGAGGTTTTCTTTCAACCAAACAACCAAAATTGAAAATGTTATAACTTTTACAATACACAACGGGGCAGCTGTTCTTGTAAACTTCGACACTTATTGTCAGAGCCATGTTTTTTTTTATTTGACGAAACGACATGCTAGGAAAATATGGTGGAATTAAAGAGTACCCAAATCGAAAGGTTCTGTTGGTATCACAATATGACAGACTCAATCGTGGTTTTCTTTCATCCAAACTTGAAAATAGTCGAACCTTTGCAATACACAACGGTACATCTGTTCTTGTAAATTGTGACACACACTGTCAGAGCAATGCTTTTAAGTTTGACTAAACGACATGCTAGAAAATGATGCTGGATCGAATATATGTCCACCAGGCTTGAACATACGTAACCCGTCATACATCAAGTTCGTAGAGATAAGTCAGTCTCCTACGTATACCTGCAATGAACTAGGATTGGTCCATCCTGATCACGTGTGTCCTCCATTACCTTCCTCCAGAACTTTAATAATGCCCATGTACTGTCAGGAACATCTTTGTCAGGCCAGGATTTAAAATGGTATTGTGTTACATCCCTCAATGGATCGGAATTCTGTAAAACAAATGTTTTGTTTGGCTAGGATTTTAAAAGGATTGTTTTACATTCTCCTATGGGTCTGAATGCTGTCAGAGGTAAGTAATGTCGACGACTATAACCGAGACAAACACAATTGACTTATCTAAATTTATAAGAAAACATAAACAAGAACAAATAAAAATGTTTACTAAAATGATAAACCTACAATTATAAAAAATCAGGGATATGCTGAAATACCTCTTTGAAAACCCATACATAACAAATTAGCCATAAAGATTGTATAACATCTTTCGTCTTTTACCTTTCTGATTTGTAAATGTCTGATAACGTAATCAGTTGTTATGTCCTCCGATACTAGTTTAACTGTATTATTTCCGTATGTTTCGTCTTCGTCTTTGTTTTCGGGCCAATATATCAGACATTTTTCCTAATAAGATACGGAAAAGATGTTAGAAAAAGAGCATAAATAATTATTAGCAGATGTCATCCTCTAAATATTTATGTGAGTAAAAGAAAAGGGATTTGTTTGCAATTTCATATAATTATTACTAATAACTAAAGTTCCAAGTAAAAAACGAAGGTAAAAAATAAAACAGTGTAAAACTTTTAAGAAAAACATTCTTTTTCTAGTAATAACTATTCAACTGAGTATTGAGGTAGAAAAAATGGATCTTAAGGCATCTGACCCTTGGGTACATTAAAATACACCTACAATATAGTCAGATTTAAAAAAAAAATGATTGAAAGAAGATTCAATTGTCCATCGATGTTTAAACAAACGAACGATATTTCCTGTTTAGACTATGCAAAGGTACAGTGTTTTCAGGTCTTTGCAGCTAAAACATGTCCAAATACCCAGGTTCTTTTACTGGTGGTAAAATCCGCTGACTTACTGTTCCTTGCTCCATTAGATTCGTCAACATCACCACCTGTGTTATATTTTGTTGCCTGATCATCCTTAAAAAGTCCTTTCGCATTTTTTCAGTGGGACCTGTAAAATGTTTCGATAAAATATCAGGATATATTCGAAATGGAAGCAAAAGTAATAAGAACCGTTTTGTTATCATTAGGTGTCGAAGATTGTTTGTTGTTTGATAAGTTTGAAAAAAAGTTACTTTTAATTCTTGTTCAATTTACCTTTATGTATAAGTCTTCTAATTGTCGTGATAGCTAATTTGAGAAAATTGCCATATTCTCAGAGGCTACCCGACAGACAAAAACGAACATTATTTAAATAGGTCAGTTAAGTTTAAACTGTTTTTATTTGACATCGATTTCGAAACAAATCGAGCTGAATTAACGTAGAATAAACACGCTCATATTAACATTTAACATATATGCAGACAATTTGAGGCAGATATGTCTCATCTTTGTATTTGAGATTTATCTTTTCATCTGTTCAAAATGCGTGAATGAAGACAATTCTTATTTGAACGTGAGTAAGCATGTACATATTTATTAGTTACATGGGTTGATTTTAACCTATGTAGAACAAAATATGTATTAAATAGCTAGAACATGATATAGTGAAATGACACATGTATTGAAAGAGCTAGCCGGTCTTTCAAATTAGATCCCAAGTGTTGGAAAAGTTGAGCATCCAGACCATGCAATAGCGCATATATTGAAATATATGTACATTCAGTCTTTGAAATAACATAACATATATTTAAATAGCTAGACAGATTGCCTTTGAAGAATCACGACATTTATTGAAATTTCAGATAGCCAGACATTGGTTTGATACATTTTTGAAAAAGCCAGAAAGCTTAGCTTTGATTGTAACGACCAGTATTAAAACAGATAGATGTCGAGAATTAACATGTATTGAAATAAATATCTAAACATTCGAAATGTGTTATTACACAAATATTTCGAAATATCTAGAGAACCAGACTTTACAATAACACATGTATTGAAATAACTAGACAGTCATTTTCAAATAACACATCACGCATTGAAAACAGATGGCCATACATTGAAATAACAAAACATGTATTAGCTAGTATGTATATTTATCAGTTACACGAACATAGTTTTACGTATGTAGAAGATACAAATTAGTTAATAGCTACATAGTGATATATGGAAATGACACATGTATTGAAATAGCTCGCCGGTCTTTCAAATAAAACGCCAAGTGTTGGAAAAGTTGGACAGCTAGACTATGCAATAACACATGTTTTGAAATATATGTACAGTCAGACTTTGATATAACACGGCATATATTTAAATAGTTCGACAGACTGCCTTTGAAGTAAAAGGACATGTATTGAAATTTAGGATAGCCAGACATTGGTTTGATGCATGTTTGAAAAAGTTAAAAGCTTAGCTTTGAAATTGTAACGACCAGTATTAACACAGATAGATATCAAATATTAACATGTATTGAAATATCTAAACATTAGAACTTTGTTATAACTCCAGTGTTTTGAAATATCTAGAAAATCAGACTTTGTAATAACACATGTATATAAATAACTAGACAGTCATCTTCAAATAACTAGACAGTCATCTTCAAATAACTAAACAGTCATCTTCAAATAACTAGAAAGTCATCTTCAAATAACTAGACAAACCTCTTCAAATAACTAGACAGTCATCTTCAAATAACACATCTCGCATTGAAAACAATATGGTCAGACATTGAAATGACACAACATGTTTTAGCTAGTAAAACAGTTACGTGAGACAGCTTGGACTTAAAGGGACATCAAACTTACCTTGCGATGCGATGAATTTGCGAGGTTTGGACACGCCCTGTAGAAAATATTAATTAATATAGATTTTAGCTATTTAAGGACACAAAAGAACATTATCGTGTTCAAATCGTGTGTGGTTCGAATAAGGATGTTATTACATCGACAACGGTTTCACAATAAAGTGTAAAGTGGATACAATTCGTTTGACATGTTCCCATAAAAACTAATGATTATATTGAAATGTATCAGAATCATTATAAATTGTTTAGTTTGAATGCGAATTTCGACTGATATTATTATATATTTATACTCCTACAAATCTGTTTAGCGAGTACTCTATTATTTCATCCGTTAATTGAAAATGGAGTAATATTATTTTCTGACATCTGAAATATGTTAAACAAACTGCACTTACATCAATAAACGAGGCATTTATATATTCACTTTCATCAATTTCCTCTGCTTCAAGATGAACACGGCTATGATCATCTGTAACGTTAAAGAATATTGAACATCTATGAAACAGTTTCTTTTATACCATCAGCAGGGTCATATCTGTTTTATCATTGCCACTGATATAAACGACATTTGACAGAAAATTAATGAAAAGAATCTTAGTGAAATGAAGCTCTAAAGTAAAAGAATGGCTTCCTTTACATACCGTGCTTTCTCCTGAATAAGAGTTACCATTCAATTTCTTAAGTCACAAAGATAAGGTTAAATGGAAAGAGATAGTATTTTTATTGTATATAGTGCTCATTGCTCATGTTATCTATAGTAATGTTTAAGGATGAAAAAGGACTGTCCAAAGATTTTTAACAAAAATGAAATATTAACAGTGCGATAATGCGGTGGTGGGGTTGGACGAGATGAAGATAAAAACAAATAAAATACAAAGATAAGTAGATCAAATACGAAGATAAGTAGATCAAATACATACTTTGATCATATACTGCGGAGACTGAGGAAGAATCTAGAGTCTATTGTAAAATGTGTTTCCACGAAGTTAAGTTATACCTACATGCACAAATTGCTCTATATCTGTTCTTTGGTCTATTTTTTGAAACCATCGCTACATCGTGAGGATGTTGTAACCCGGAAGTAAGCAGCTGGTAATAATAAATGGGAAAATGTAGATAAGACTGATCGGTGCTCCATGAGATCCAATCTTAGCGTAATTATTACAAGTTTTATTAGTAATCTACTTGCGCATAGGATCAAACAGTACAATTCTTTTTCAGAGGCATCAACAGTGAATTGCATGAACATCGCAAAATCCATCAGGTTGAGTTTTCGTAAAGCATTGTTCAAATGTAATTTTCGAACTATAAGTATTCGATCATGTTCGTTTGAATATAAATATCTGTTTAAACTTGATTTGTACTCATAACTGGAACACATTATAATCATTTGAAGTGCATTTATTTATACCATTACTTACATTAAATTCCTGATAAAACAGTACATTTTCGTCTCTCTTTTTCTTATTGATATAATCCCATAGTTGACATATCTTCAGATCCGAATTGCTCATAAGAAATCCGTAATACACGTCTTCAGTAGGCTTGTCCGCAGCATTATTTTCCGTGTGTGAAGTGGTTTTACTGTTATTCTCTGTGTGAAAAATAAAAATACTGTATCAATTATTTGGACATTTATCTTTCAATATCAAATACAAAAATATTGATAGATAGGGGTTTAACGCGATTTTTCAAAAAAGAGACATAAATGCATACAATGACATAACGTTCCAACGAAACAAATTACGTTCATACAAACTGGTATATAATGAATATATAAACTACTATATTTTATTTAAATTTGCGATGTCTTGAATTGACGGAAATCAACATTATGATGAATATAGAATGTAATATACAGCATGAATTCATACGGCGATTTAAAATGGCGGCATTTATATTTTGCGGAAACGATCGGTACCGCCAATATTGCCCCAAACACGGAAAAAAACCGTTTAAAAAACGTATATAAGTACACAGAGCATCCTTTTCATTCCTTTAACGGGTTCCTGCACGCACCAACTCGATAGCAGACGATATTGAAAACGTCTTGGTAAAAATATGGAAAATCTCCTAAAATCAAAGTATGGTTATTGAATATAGTTAAAAACATTGTGGCAAAAGGAGAAATCGATCATCATTAGCAAGTTAATCATTTTAAACAATGTTTTAGAATCTCCTGCGGACACGTCTCAAAATGTGTCTGATTGTGGGAAAATGTTAATTTCCTTCTACCGCTCGAGCGAACAAAAAATAAGGTAATTCCCAAATGCTTACTCTTATATATGACTGATTTCGCTTTGGCAATAATTCTCCTTATTGGTTTTGTATCTTTTCCACTCTCGTTATTGAGCTGTATCGCAGTAAAATTATTTCTTCCCCTTTCCTCATGCTTTTTTCCTTTTCTAAAACAAAAAAAACCAAAAGGCATCACAGACACTCTTCATACCTTCATCTTCATTATAAATAATTATTGAAATTTAAATACAATGTAAACACTTTCATTCTGTAAATAATTCATCAACTTAAGCTTTGTGTTTAATGCAATGTTGCAAGGAATATCACCATAGAAGTTATGAATGAAGTAACATGAACGAACAATTTCAGTCAAATAGCGAAATGCAATGCTAAATAATTCCAAAATTGTTTTAATGTTACTGTGCTCTTGATAGTTTTCAGATTTGAAAGTATGAAAACATTTTAATCCTTCTAAAAGTGTTTTGTGCTTCGTGCTTTCCTGACAGTTTTTAAATATGACCTTTTTCATATGACCATTATTTAAACATTGGGAACACTTTTCGTAACGTCAGATTGCATACACGAGTCTGGTGCATCGTCATGCATGTGCCATACTCCCATTTTAAACATGCACTTGTACTGGGGCTCAAACTTTAAGCGGGAAACGTATGGTTATTTTAACTGATCGCCGTGCTAAAACTAAACTACGTTTGAAATGGCGTTCAATGCCAGCAAGTCAACTGGCACATTCAATTAAGGTTATTTTCTAACCTTCTCTTCAGGAAGACAATAACGCCGATAATTGCAGCGGCAATAAAAACGAGACCACCTACTGCACCGCCTATGGCCGCACTTGGAACCCCGTCAGACGTCTGGCTCTCAGCTACAGCTGTTTGTAAATATAGGATAGAATTGAACCATCAAAGGTAAAATGTGTTCTAATCATGTGCATGTGCATAAGTGTTTTAATCATATGCATGTGTTTAGGCGTTATACTTACATCCGTACACACAATGTTTGCTTATTCAAATATCAATGTAGGCATAAACAATCGACTAGGTAGGTTTGCTTGTGAAACAAATTTAAACTGCTATTACACAAAACAAAGGCTCACATTATTACAACGGTATTACAGTACGTAACATAGTTTTAACCCTTTGATTGTCTGAACCGACATTTTGAATATTGTGTCACCAATAAAGTGTCAAGACAGTCGGCGCATACGCACCGTGCGGCCAGACTTTCTACCATTGTGCTGCCCTAAATCAACTTTTTTTATTTTGATATTCCTTAAACTGTCTAAAAGTGCCGAATGCAAAGCTGGACAGGTCCATTTTAAAAATTTAGTTTTGAAAAGGTTAAATATTTGATTTCCAAAAATAGTTATGTGTTCATAAACAATCGAGCAGCCACAATATACTGTTCGGGTTACAGAAGGGCTACAATTACATATGTCTTTATTACGTTTACGCCGACAGAGAGTGAAAGATAAGATGAAGGTGTGCAACCTAATTCAAATTTACACTGTTCGAACATGCTATAAGACCCGAAATATATTAACGTAGCTCCAGTCTTTCTTCAAGACCGCATCCGAAATAAGATTTTCTGCGATTCCTAGATGTGATATATTTTAATTGAAACCTTGATGAAAATGCTGAAATTTAAACTTAATACTGATACACTATCAGAATGATAGAAAGTGTCTTGAATCAGTAATCAAATGGCGACACAATTATTCTCATTGGTACTCAGAATGTTAGCGGGATATAACTGTAGGCACAACTTTTGCGCATGTGTGATGAATAAAATGGGTGGAAGTACTGGAATTATACCAAGAAAATGCTATGATTTGACATAAATACGGTAAATATACGGTAACAAGCACTTTTAAAATCACAATTAATTCTCGAACAGAAATTGTAACACTTACAAGCCCTGCATTGAGTTCCCGTGAGCCCTTTATCACAAGAGGAACAGCTTCCATTGACCTTGTCACAAACTGTTCCATTAACACATTGTCCACACTCATTGACACAGGATTCACCATACTTCCCGTCGTCACACTCTAAAACATAAATCTAAATTAATGAACGACAATTGTTCTCTTGGAAATCAAATAATAATGTATCTCAATATGCGGCGATTCAGATCTGCCTCCATGATAGAAATACGTCGATTGATAAGTATTTACAATGTAATAAACAAATATGAAATAAAATATGTTAAAAAGTACATAATCACCAATTTTGAGATATGCTTACATGTATCTCATCAACGACCTAAGTCCAAGAGTTATGTCATTGTGGACACAGCCCCTTTTAATATATATGCTAGATCATTAAACATAGGGTATTGGTAGCTACAGAGATACGAAATGGCAAACTAAACTTAAAACCGAATTGACTAAGAAATAATGTAGCTTCATTGTATGTCACGTTCTTTGTACTGGGTCAGAAGCTTAACTATTGACCATTTACTCATGATAAACGTTTCATTTCAATACGAGAGATGTGTCAACGAAAAACAAGTGAACGAATAATATAATATGCTCACTACTTTGCAATCTAATGTATTAATACATATACAACAACCTGGCAGTACAATGTCATCTAACAAACAGAGCCAATGGTGATAGAGTATTCTATTAGGCTATTTACACAGTTACCTTCTAGACATATATCTCTCTTGTACCCTACTATACAGCCAGTATCACAAACACCATTTATCTTGTTACAAACAGTATCATCTTTACAGTTACCACACTTGCTTTGACACTTGTCACCATAGGAACCGTCTGAACAGGCTACAATAATAACATATCATTTGAGACAAACAGATATATGGTTTGTTTTGGTCGACTGAAATTGTTAAATAGTTGATGTTATTCATTCCAAATAGCTGAGAAAGCAAAAATGATAAACCTCATGAATTTTATATCCTCCACAAAAGGAATGACATTTAAAAACCTTTACTAAAAACATGTAATATATAGAGTTTTTGGCTATGTGTGTAAGTAAATGCTATGAATGGTAATTTTGTCATACCAAATAATAAACTGATTCTCCATTAAATAGCATGCTAAATCAGTTATATATGAGTAGCTAATAAATGTATGTACCTGACAGTATATCGTTATCACAGATAATTGAGTATTATTATATTTAAGTCAATCATTTGATAGTCCACTTTTCTAGTAATTTTTAAAACATAGAAAGCTTCTTTTTATGGTCAAAACAAATTAAGAACAACAAAAGGCAATTTCTTTCTCTGTAACCAGAATGTAATCTTTGAAATATTTTATTTATACGAATCGGTTCTTGTGTGCAGACAGTTCTCTACTCATGAGATATGACTTTGTTACAATTTTATAAAAGCAGTGATTGCTATCTTTGAATGGTGTTGCACCCCGGCGTCAATAATGTTTTCGTTAAGTTCGTGGTTCCCTTGTTACAGCACCAGTACTGCATATACTATTATCCTGACATATGCTCACCAGTTGGGAAGCTATCCCCGTAACCCTGGGTACCAAGGAGGAACGCCACTTCTACAGTTCTAAAGACTTAAGTAGCAGTCCAGCTAAGAATCATGCAGGGGGCGATTCATCCATAGTCTAGAATCTTTATTTTTTTTTGTTAAATAGATTCAAAATGATGTAAAACTAATAAATTTGACATGTTGCGGGTCAAAATTCAATCCGTTGCCATGGTAACAGCTCTACCTTAGAAACAAGCTTATTTAGGCCCTGAAATCCTTATATTTGCATCATTTCATATTGAAAATAGATAAAGTACCATAAACATTATAGAATATAAATGCTTTCCTTTTTATACTATTACATTAAATGAATTAAGAAATTATATCAAAATTTGGATGTATGCATGGGTAAGTGGTTACCATGGCAACCAATTTTCTATAATTTTTCAAAATGAAAAAAAATCAAAATATGACATTTTTAACATATCATTATATCCGATGAGCACGGGGATAGAAGCCATTTGATTGATTATAAGTTGGGATGTGGCTCTTGGCCAAAACATATCAAAAATAAAAATATGTAGCCTAGTATAGATTTTTTTTTAAATGGCTTCTTATCTCGGGTGTTTTCGTAATTTTCTTTCTCAACTGATTATTCTCTTTTAGCATATATACAAGCTTTATGAAGTCTTACTCGGAAACTTTTCAGAACCGAAACAATGTAAATAATGCTTTTTGTAATATATCAAAATTTGGATGTATGCATGGGTAAGTGGTTACCATGGCAACCAATTTTCTATAATTTTTCAAAATAAAAATATGACATTTTTAACATATCATTATATCCGATGAGCACGGGGATAGAAGCAATTTGATTGATTATAAGTTGGGAATTGGCTCTTGGCCAAAACATATCAAAAATAAAAATATGTAGCCTAGTATAGATTTTTTTTTAAATGGCTTCTTATCTCGGGTGTTTTCGTAATTTTCATTCTCAACCGATTATTCTCTTTTAGCATATATATACAAGCTTTATGAAGTCTTACTCGGAAACTTTTCAGAACAGAAACAATGTAAATAATGCTTTTTGTAATATATCAAAATTTGGATGTATGCATGGGTAAGTGGTTACCATGGCAACCAATTTTCTATAATTTTTCAAAATGAAAAAAAAAATCAAAATATGACATTTTTAACATATCATTATATCCGATGAGCACGGGGATAGAAGCCATTTGATTGATTATAAGTTGGGATGTGGCTCTTGGCCAAAACATATCAAAAATAAAAATATGTAGCCTAGTATAGATTTTTTTTTAAATGGCTTCTTATCTCGGGTGTTTTCGTAATTTTCTTTCTCAACTGATTATTCTCTTTTAGCATATATACAAGCTTTATGAAGTCTTACTCGGAAACTTTTCAGAACCGAAACAATGTAAATAATGCTTTTTGTAATATATCAAAATTTGGATGTATGCATGGGTAAGTGGTTACCATGGCAACCAATTTTCTATAATTTTTCAAAATAAAAAAAAATAAAAATATGACATTTTTAACATATCATTATATCCGATGAGCACGGGGATAGAAGCAATTTGATTGATTGTAAGTTGGGAATTGGCTCTTGGCCAAAACATATCAAAAATAAAAATATGTAGCCTAGTATAGATTTTTTTTTAAATGGCTTCTTATCTCGGGTGTTTTCGTAATTTTCATTCTCAACTGATTATTCTCTTTTAGCATATATACAAGCTTTATGAAGTCTTACTCAGAAACTTTTCAGAACCGAAACAATGTAAATAATGCTTTTTGTAATATATCAAAATTTGGATGTATGCATGGGTAAGTGGTTACCATGGCAACCAATTTTCTATAATTTTTCAAAATAAAAAAAAAATAAAAATATGACATTTTTAACATATATCATTATATCCGATGAGCACGGCGATAGAAGCAATTTGATTGATTATAAGTTGGGAATTGGCTCTTGGCCAAAACATATCAAAAATAAAAATATGTAGCCTAGTATAGATTTTTTTTAAAATGGCTTCTTATCTCGGGTGTTTTCGTAATTTTCATTCTCAACTGATTATTCTCTTTTAGCATATACAAGCTTTATGAATTCTTACTCAGAATCTTTTCAGAACCGAAACAATGTAAATAATGCTTTTTGTTAGTTTAAGGTCCACTGGCAGAAAGATAGTCAAGCTATTGCAAAACTAAACGTTCTGTGTTGCGTCTGTCTGTCCGTCTTTGCACTTTGCACGCACCTGTTAACATTTTGATTATATTCGAACCACATTTCCTCAGTTATCACTGCACCAAATGCAACACAACTTCAAAGGTGACATCCTCTAAAGTGTGTTCTACGCAGTAATTAGTCCCCTACCCATCGAAGATCGGTTTCGCGACTATAGGTTTGGTCTATTCCGTCCGTCCGTGAGTCCGCATGTGTAGTTGTGGGGTGCCCACCCTTATTAAGACACTTAGATAAGTAGTTTTTTTGTTTCTTTTAATATGGGCATTTTATTTGCATATTAATGTTATTCATTCCGTAAAAGGGATGTAATTACGGAATGAATAGCATATTTGTGGGGTGCACCCCACAATAAAACATCAAAGGAAATAACCCCACAAGTACTTTCCCATGAGTTTGTCCGTCCGTCTGTCTGTCAGTCCCACCTAACCTTGTCCGGCCTGCATCTTAACCATGCATGCATCATAGGATTTCAAAGAAACTTGGCACAAACGTTCACCATGATGAGGCGAGGCGGCGTGTCGCGCAAAAGACCAAGGCCTATACCTCATATTTCAAGGTCACACTTAGAGGTCAAAGGTCAAAATGAGAACAAAAATAATTAAAATTTGCACAAAAAGAAAAAGTGGTTGTCATGCATGGTTACAGCTTTACCTTAAGAACAAGTTGATTTTTGGATTTTAAAACCATAAATGTGCATCATTTTGAAAGCAAATTAAAGAAATAATGAAAGACATCCTATAATATAAATACATTATTTTATAAAAAACAGAGTTTTATACATCTTAAAAACTTATCAAGAGTATGATGTATGAATAGACATTCGGTTACCATGGCAACCAATTTACCATTATTTTTCACTAGGAAAAAAAGCCCAAAAATGTCAATATTTGATCAGTTTGTTATCTCCAATGAGCACATGGATAGAAGTGATTTGATTGATTACACTGTGCGAGTTGACCTTTGTCACAAACATATATATAAAAAAAGAATGTAGCCTGGTATAGAATTTTCAAAAAATTGTCATCTTTTCTTGTGGTATTTTATCAATTTTTTCTTGCTCAAGGAAATAAATTCTAAATAGAAATATGATTGATGTGGCATAAAAATATTTAAGTTCCACAAATGGTTCTCCTATATGCCCCCTTTCAAAATCATTAAATATTAAATCAATGTCAAACTTCTTGTTGCCATTGCAACTAGAAATTCCAGGGAAAAGGGAGTACGAGACTACATAATTTTCATTTCAACAATAAGTACAAGTTTAAAATCTTTCTTAAAATAAGGTTTATAAATGTTTGTAAGAAAAAACACCTAATAAAAACATGTTTCTAAGGAAACATGCTAACTAAAAGAGTATAACAGAAGTAATTCATTGAATAATTTTGTGAAAATTAACTGTTATCGTTGATAATCTGCCTCTATATTAATAGAATAAAATATTTACGTTTATTCAGTTTTCAATCACAGTGGACACTTAGATTCTACTATTGCCATAGTAACAAACAAATCTTATTTATGTGATGTACATGTAAATATTGAAATCCCAAAAAATGGATATAGACTGAAATTGTTGAATTGAAAAAAAAAGGTAAATTTTGATAAAATAGTATTTCATTACATCACATATATATATCGACAGATAAATTTGTCAAACATTATGAGCCCCTGAGTGTCACATTGTCCGGGAGATTTGGAAGATTGAATTTAGAAGATTGAATAAAATTGGCATGAAATGGGAGCTTATAAGTCGGATCAATAAGAAAAGTTGTTTGTGTTCAAAGTCACTTTGACCATGACCTTTGACCGTAATCATATGTGTTCATGCCCAACCTCCCTGCTAAATTTAAGGACATTAGAGAGTTGATTGAGATTGAATGGAAAATGTGGCCACCAAAGTGTTCACAATGTCCAACAATTTGACCTAGTGTATTAGCTTTTGACCCCACATGACCCATTCTAACATTGATTAAAATGTTATGAAAAGGAATATTCTGGTAGGATTACATGATATGTGTGGCCTCTTATAGAGTTAATGTTTCATCTTAAAAATAACCAGTAACAATGACCTTGACCAAAGTGACTCTAAATGCCATCAATAGCTAGCTTTCTGTATAATGTAGCTATCTGTTAAATTTGATTACAATTTGTCAGGAAAAACTGAAGTAATTAAGTGGAAATCAAAACGTTTCTATTTTTAGTAAGTGACCTAGACCTTGACCTGATAAGACCTAAATTACAATCCAGAGCTAGCTTTCTGAAAAAGCCATTTACATCTGAAGTGTTTTTTTTTAAAAATTAGTCATACTCAACATTTGTGACCCCAATAACTAATCATTAGATAGCTTTTTGAATGAGCAATTATCTGTGATATTTGATCAAAATCAGTTAAGAGTAACTAAACTTATTGAGCTAAAACCTTTTGAAAGATCCCCAATTCTTATAAACCAGCACATGTTTTTTTTAAAATATGTGGATATATGTCAACACAAATCCTGATTATGATGCACCTGGCATGTACAGTATATAGCTCTGTACATTATGAGATTAACCTCTAATCAGTCAAATAATCATCCCATAAGTATGGCTCAACAAAAGACAGTTATACATTTAAAATAATATTCCTGCATTCTGGTTATTTGTGTTTTAGAACATTTTCAAAAGAACTTTGGCTATATCAGAGCAACAGTGCACTTATACATGATCCCTTGATGACTAACCAGTACAACTTCAAGGACAGGAACTTTGTCCTGCCAAAGAGCACTTCTACATACTCTCATAGTTGACAGGGATAGAAAGTGCCCTGTCATGAAATAATAAAATCATACATGAATATGATTTACACAAAACATAACAATATATAACAATATCTTTGTCTCACATTCTTTTCAATAAGTATAACAAGGCCTGTTAGAAATTAAATTGATGCCTCTGCAGCGGTATACATGTAGTTAAACATCTGAAATCATAGCTGTATAAAAGGAATTGCTCATAATGAGCAATTACTTCTTTTTCCAATAATGCTTTCTATTCTTCCAAATCCAAGTTATATTTTGTCACAATTTTCCTTATATTTTTCAGGTTTATGCTTCTTAACCTGTTTGAAACAAGCATACCCATATGCATCAAATCTTTTAACCATTTCCCACAAATACACGCTTTTGGATGCCCGTGCAGCAGACAACTAATGAAAACAAGCAATTTCACCTTTTGTCAAAATATTTTCAAATTTTTTCAGTAATTATTTCTTCATTTATATAAATAAAGATTTTCCATGTTTTTGCAAAAATGTTTCAAATTCGTCTGCTGCAGATATGTTGTATATATATTAAAACATTGCAGCAAAATAGACATTGCTCTTAATGAGATATTTCTTTTTTTGGAACAAGGTTTTTCAAATTGATTCCCAAGTTCTAATAAATTTATAAAGATTTTCCAAATCTTAGCCAACATGTTTTCAAAGTTGGTTAAATGTGGAAATAGGCTAAATTTGTCAGTGTTGATAATCTGTTAATTCAAATAGTTATTCAAATTCCTGAAGTTGAAGCAAAATGTTTATAAAAATAATCAACTGTACAGTTTTGTATACAGTTTCAAAATGCTCTTCCCTTTTTACCATGTATAACAATTTGGGAGAGAATTATATTATCCATGTAAATTCTACTGTTGCATGATGAATACATATCTAGGTAAATATACATAGACACATAATGATAAAGTGAACACTCTCCTATAATGAAGTTTCTATGTATGAATTCAAGTTCAATTGATTATTCTGAAAGTTGAATTTCTATCTTGTGAATCTCTCACTTGAGAAAGTATTAGGCTCTCATAGGTGTCCACCAATAGTGCAGGGTAACTGTCCTGTCCATGTTGTCCAATAAGGCACATCACATAGTTAATCTGAAAAATATATAATCAAATAAAAATAGATATCTAGACACACATTTATTATGATGTTTGACATATATTTGTGTAATGTATAGCATATTAAATTCTGATAGTGATAGTAATTTGCTTTGAAAACATCTGAAAGAAAATATGTAATAAGTAATATCTAGATAGGATCCAAGTACTAGTTTGAACTTTTTTGATAGAGGTTCAACAATACACATGTGTATTAATTTCAGAAGTCTTCTGCTGCATGAGGTATTAGAAATTGTAAACACTAAATCAAGGTTTAAAAGATGAATTGTTGAAAAGTTATTCATACATAAGTATACTGACATATCCTAGCCATGAGTAACAATGAAATCATATGAGAACTAAGCTATGTTGCATAATAATGATTAAGTTTGAACCCTTGTAACTAGTTGTTTTCTTCCAATAAGAGAAATGAGTTGTGATAAAACTATTAAAAGACTGAACTATTCTCAAAACAAGCAACAGATGTATATAAGACCTCCACAATACTCAGTCTTAGCAAATACATATTTTAGTATTCAACAGATGGAGTCTAGCTGCTTTAAAAACATAACTATATGAAGAAAGTAATACACAAAAAACATGTAATTGAACAGTAAATTAACAATTTCCTGCATACAACAAATCTGCAGCAGACTACTTTGAAAAAATCCAGAAAAAAATATGAAAATCTCTGTAAGTAAAATAGAATTTTTAAATAATGGTTTAAACATTGTTACAAGTCATTATGTTGTGAATTTTATTTCCACTTTGTGGCAATATTTACAATAGTTGTCTGCTGCAGAGGTGTCAAAATGCATGAATATGTGGGAAAGTAAATAATATATTTATCAAAACAGAAATTACCTATGCTAACAGGAATTAAATAAATCTTCATGATCTTCCAGTATCTTTTGGCTGGTAACTTATTCCTCTGAGTGTTTCCCATTTCTCAGTGTGTAGAGGATGAAAACACAACGGAGTCAACTTCCCTTCCTTGAAATATACCTCGAAATTTGCATGTAGACAAACCGAAAGTTACTTGAAAAAAGTCCCGAAAATGATCTGCTTCACAAGTTGTTTGTTGATTTCCACATTTTCCAAACGTTAAATTTAATGCCCGTATGTTATAAGAAATGTCTGTATTATAATCTAAAAGCCTGACCGATTTTTCTCTCTGTGTGTCTCTGTTGTAAGCCTCAAGAATCAGAATGATTGTAAAACTGCATTGAATACCGACTTTCCACATTTGACATGAGTATCACTTTACGGACCTGTCTTTAGTCTGCGTACACTGTTTTTCATATACATATCTTCACATCCTTGCTAAACTGTTTATGAAATAGCTTAATATGATATGTACGATATAAAACTGATGAAATGTCGAATCCAAGCTGGTAAGTTAAAATATCTTGGTTAACAGGAAGTACGTGAGATGTAAACAATTTCTGGGTTTCAGTATAGAGGTGAATAAAATATAAATAAATATTTATTTATATTGTTATCGATTCCATTTTATTGAATTAAAACCAGTCAGTTTATATTTTTAAAAGAGAAAACTGACACAGATATAGGTAATTTTGCATTAAAAAGAGACATATTAACGTTTTTCAGTCACATAACAACTGTTGTGAAGCAGGACAGAGTTATCTTTCTTGATAGTATGGCTCAAAACCCTATAAAAGAAACCAAATTTACTCAAAACCTGTACTAGGCTACATATTTTATTTTTTGATATTTTATAGAGTGAATTGTCTTCTTTATGTTGATATATATATTTCTGTCTAAGACCCGTGCTCATCGGAGATAATTGGATTTGAAGTAAGAGTATTTTACATGGGACTGTATAGGAAAATCTCACATATTCAAATTATTTCAAAGCAATATTATGAAGTAGAGATTGCAAGATGTGATAAAATAATACCAAATCACTCATAAACTTCACCATACAACTCCACACACACAATATTAACAATATCTGTGATATACCATGAATCACTTTTTTATCATTTTGCATGATTCTTAGCTGGACTGCTACTTAAGTATGACCATACCGATAATTGAACAAAGTCTCCTGAAATCAAGGCGCCCTCTCTAGTCGCTACACTAAGTAGGGGCAAGTACTGTCAATTTGCATATTGGTATCGTTGCTTTTAACTATAACTAATGGTGACTATTTTGTGCCTATATATCTTAATTGCAATCCTGGTCAGTTTGTTCGGAGGCCTTATGGTTGGTTTCCCTGAATCACTGCCCAAATGAACAACACATATATAAATATACCTACACTGATTACAGTACGATCCATTGTATCCTGGACTGCATCCTTGTCCGCATAACCCTGATACTTTGTTACACGATGTACCATTAGCACAGTTACCACACTTTAATTGGCATCCATCACCGTAAGAACCGTCGTAGCATTCTATTGATTAGAAACGAAATAAAGCATAACTATTATCTCCAAAATGAATAATTTAAGTGATATTTTAGTAAAGATCTATTCAATAACTGTAATAATAAACACGTGATCATTTTATCAATAACAAAATAATCCGAAATATGTATTTGTTGACCTTTTTAAAAGCCTTTGACTCTTTAATAGTTTAATGTTGTGACTTAAAACAGTGATTATGCTTTTACAAAGTTCATACATTTTTTTAGTCATACCAAGCTGGTATTTTGACATTGGTATTGGTTTCATGGCATTTTTCAATCATTACGCATGTGTTTTAATTTCAAACAACAAATTATTTGTATTATTTCTTTATCAGATCCGTGAACTCGTGAGTGTCTATTAAATTCCGTGTGTTGTTAATGGCCGGTATGACGTGACTCGATCGTCTGGAGACCAACTTTAGCGTATTTGATGACGAAATATAAGGCTGTGGATCCAACATATATTATCCATATTGATCACAAGTCGTATGAGTTTTGATGACATACACTAATTCAATGATATTGACCTGTTATACACAAATCGCCCTGATATCCAGATGAACATCCTGATGGACAAGTTCCGTTTGTGTTTATACATACAGTACCCTGTCGACAGTGTCCACAACCTGTCTGACAGTTTTTCCCGTAGTTACCCGGATTGCATGCTGGAAAAGACAACATATACATAATCAAAACATTAGGTACTAATTGGTTTAATGTGTTCAAGTAGTCTATGGTGACCTTTCGTTTTCAATTTGATCATTTGTAGTCTAATGTTCATTTGCCATTATAATAAAGACATTGCATTTGTCTGGACTTTCTTAAACCTCCAACATACCTAGTCTGAAGTGTTATTTACGTTTTATTGGTAACTAACTAAGAACTAAACAAGAGCTGTCGGAGGACAGCATGCTCGACTTTTTTGTGCTTGCCAATAAAACAAAACTTGTTTGGGTGATAGTCGAAAAAGAGTCGTAATTCTTACACAAACCTTAACTGAATTATGCACTCCTGGCTGTTGGTGGTGGTAATGATGGTAAAAAGATGTTTGTAAGTGTTTAAGCTATATCTCTAAATGTTTTGAAAAAAAAATGATTTGGTATGAATAACTTAATCAAATTTAAAATCGAAAAAGGGCCATAATTCTTAAACAAAACTTGACAGAGTTATGTATCCTTGTCTGTGGATGGAAGTAATGATGGTGAATAAGTATTGTAAGTTTATAAGCTAAATCACTAATGGTTTTGAAAAAAAGTGGGGTGGTATGAAAAACTTAACCAGAAATCTAAGGCAAAAAATGGTCATAATTATTACAAAACTCTTGACAGAGTTATGTTCTCTTGTCTGTTGATGATGTTAATGATGGTAAACAAGTTTTGTAAGTTTTGAAGCCATATATGTAATGGTTTTGAAAATAAATAAATTGGTACAAAAAACTTAACCAAAATTCTAAGTCGAAAAAGGGCAATAATTCATACAAAAACCTTGACAAAGTAAGTACTCGTGTCTGTTCATGGAAGTTATGATGGTGAAATAGTGTTGTACGGTTCAAAGCAATATCTGTAGTGGTTTTGATTTTTTTTTAATTGGTACAAAAATATTAACCAAAATTCTAAGTCGAAAAAGGGCCATAATTCTTACAAAAATATTGACAGAGTTATGTTCTCTTGTCTGGCGATAGAAGTAATGATGGTGATTAAGTGTTTAAGTTTCATATCCATATCTGTAATGGTTTTGAAAAAAAGTGAATTGGTACAAAAAACTTAACCAAAATTCTAAGTAAAAAAAGGGACATAATTCTTACAAAAACCTCGACAGAGTTATGTACTCTTGTCTGTTGATGGAAGTAATAATGTTGAATAAGTGTTGTAAGTTTCAAAGCAATATATGTAATGGTTTTGACAAAAAAGGGAATTGGTACGAAAACCTTAACCAAGTTGTGACACCAACGCCGACGCCGACGCCGATGCCGGGGCGAGTAGTATAGCTAGCCTTTTCTTCGAAAAGTCGCGCTAAAAATGAATGGAAAGATTGCCGCTTAATTCTACCGGTTAAACCATTGCAAGACTATCATTTTATGGAAAGTTTTATTATATTTGACTTATGAGTTAACATTTCTATTTTGCAGGAAATACTTTTCTCGGTTGTTGTCGTATTTTACAAACTATGATGTCCTCACAACAGAGAGAGTAGAACAGCACCAACTCAGTAAGTAAGAAGTAGAAGTATAGTATAACTTTAAGAGCCTTTACCGTACAGTTCATACCATAAATGAAACAAACAAATACATATCCAGATCCAAGTAGCTGTTTCGATCCCGATTGCAGTTGACACAGCCACATGTTCAAATTCCCGCTACATTATTGCATGTTCCTCCGTTTATGCTATGTTTAAATTTGCATATTTAAAGGTAAATATTCTTTTAAAACTTTGTCTTTGTAGCAAACGTCAGGCAATGGTAGACTTCATGTCATAGATGAAACATACAAATACATACGCAGATTGCAGATACCATGGCCATCCTGATAACCGTTGGCACAGCCATTAGTACAAACTCCTGTCACATGATTACATGTTTCTCCGTTTAAACAGGATCCGCATTGGGAAGAACAATCCTGCCCATAGTAGTTTGTATAACATTCTGAAATATATAGAAGGTTAGAAAGTCGTTAACCCCTATCCTGCTGAACTCCCGCGACTAGTATAAGTCATTGTTTGTTAAGAGCGTAGTGCTGTTTACTACAAATAACACATAATTTAGACCAAGATATGACTACCAATTAAAGATCTACACAGTTTGTAATTTGTTTAGTAGTGTACAACAGGATACTCAAATTGTGTTCTAAATGAAAAACACAATAGATGCATATACTTAAGTCTGTAATTGGATATTTGAATTACTATAGTAAATAGTAAAATATTATTCGTGTGCCGCGTGTTGCGATTTAGCGTCGGGTTTTATATGCGTTCAGTGAAGAATTAGGTGTGCATGTGCGTGCAAACAGTCTCGCCAGAGTCTTCACTGTCCGCCTCATTGTGCTATAAGTTGAGATATATCGTATAACAAAAACCTACAAGTATAGCCCTATAATCATAACGTGCATGCATCTTTTAACGGTATGGTAATGGACGCGGCTCATATATGATCATGAGTGGCCGTGAGTGTATTAGAGTCGCGCTCTGCGAAAAGCAATTATATGTTAAATGCGGGTTGTGACGATCTGCACTGATTCCGCAATAATTTACAGAAACTTTTGCCAAACAGTGTCCATTCAGATCCGAAAAAATACTAAACAGACGAGATACTTATCTTCTTTTATCGTTATGAAGTTAAGATTGTTATTTCGAATAAAATTGTAACAAAGGAAGCTCAACCAAAGCAGTGGGTGGTAAGCTGTTTTTATATACCTTGTTTACAGATATATCCTTGGTATCCTTCGGAACATCTTCCTGGACAGTTTCCATTTGTTCTGTTACATTCAACATTGTTTAAACAATAACCACACTGTTCAGTACAACCCGAAGCGTACGTTCTGTTCTGACATTCTGGAATATTAAAGGGGCTGTTTCAAGTCGTTATTAGGTAAAACAAATATATCCTTAAATATTTAGAAGCCTAATACATGTAGTAACTACTGCACTGACATACTGAAATATTGAAGGGAATATCCTACGTCTTTGGGTAAAACATCCTTTAGTTCCCTTAAACACATGTAATGGGGTCTGCGGTTGTTAAACACGTTATTTGGTTTTTAAATGGAAGCAAATCCTAACGTTGTGAAGGAATAGCTTTAAGGTGAGATTAATGGTTATATGCTTTTACTGATAGACTAACCCGTTAGCTATTGAAAATAGTTCATTTTACACTTGCAAATATGGATTTATCTACCTTGTCTAGCAAGTAACAATCTACGATATCTCAGATGATTAAAACGTTACGTCACATCGTATGGATATAGAAGTATACTTTGATTAAACATATTGCATACATTGTAGATTATTGAAATACGTCCATTGAATGTGCTATAAACTCAAACGATGAATAAAATACGTAAATCTGAACTTTCTTCTTTTTTAGACAAGACATTTACTGTATTCACAACCATGAATACAATCATATATGTTATGATAGAGTATTTTTTCAATTTAATTATGATATTCACATGTTATTATAAACTGATTATTTACATGTGGAGTAAAATATCCAACATATATGTGATTGAAGTTTATATGTGTTAAATCAAGTAGTTTTCAAAGGTATACACAGTAAAAACACAAAACTTCCTTCTTTTGTGGAAGACAGTGGTGTAGAGGTAGAGCGTCGGCCTCTCGTATCAAAGGTCCCTGCCTTAGGGATTTTCCAACACAAACGGTGCGAATATTGGTTAAGCCTCCAGGAAGCAGACATCGGGCGTGAATAATATAAGCCAAAGCCTTGTTTCGCAATCGATATAAAATAAATAAGTTTAAACTAAAACTTCCTAAACAATTAAGCAATCATGAGAGAAACGTGTTCATTTTGATCCGTGTCTTGCGATTTGGGTCTGATGGCATCGCTGGTTTAGTTTAATATACAGGGGTTTAAGAATAGACCCAGAGGAGTTATAACTTCCTGTGTATCAGAAGTAAAATCATTATTTGTTTAGCTTACGCATAGACTCATCTGAGCCTTCAGTATACGCAGGTAAAACAAGATCGTTAATTAATCACTAAATGCGGCTCAATTTAAGTATTCTTAGCTAACGAAAAAACATTACCAGCATCACATTTTTCTCCGGAATATCCTGGTAAACATTTCCCACTCGGACAAATACCAGTAACCTTATCACACGGGTCTCCATCACAATGACATCTGTTCTCACAGTAGTCGCCAAATTCTCCGTCATCACAATCTGAATTAAACAAAGGTTACATATTTATGACTTTCTACAATTTGAAACGTTTGATACAGGTGTATATTATTGTATTATGACGTATTAGACATTTCTATATGAATACTCAGAAACCTTTCTATATACACATGAATTGGGCAGGTACATGCAACCACCTACCACCAATCCCAACCGCTTTCTTGTCTCGGATCTATGAAGCAAAACAACAAATGTTCGCATAACTGGTATTAGTGGCATAAGTCTTAAGAGATAAAAATCAGAAATAGGAATATTTAAAGAAAACGAATAAACTTGTTACATCATATTTGGAATTGACTATATGAAAATGATTCGATGTTTATTATGGGGTGGGAAATGGGTGGTCCTATTCCAGCATAACATGACCACATTATTTCAACTGGTGTTGTAAATAAAAATGTCGTTTGGTAATATTATAATAAATGCAGTTTGAACGGGGCTAGAGGTTGACATTGTATCTGATTTGGCTTCCTCACTTTAATTTAGAATAAACCTCACACATGTTATATGGACATGTTCTGAAGCACAACAAACATTAGCCGGTCAATCTCTCAAAGCAATTTACGGAATTAGTACATAGTTATGTTAATTTTTAAATTTTCAAACAGTTCTGTCATGAACTAGAATTATTCGATAAATTAGTATTACCAATATTAAACTACGGCAGGGAAGTTTGCGGTTGTAATCATGACATGGCAGTGGGGTACAATTACAATTGTGTAAAAGACTACTGAATGTTAAATAATCGACGCAAAAAGTTTAAAGTTTAAAATTTAATGAATGTTAAATGTGATATGAGGTTAAATGTGATATGAGGTAATTATTAATACATTCAGGTGAAATAAATATGTAAAAATAAAAATATATATCAAGAAAATATAATATATGTTAAAGAATGATTGCGAAACATTCGTGAATAAGATAAACTGATGTTCATTAATTAGAAATGCTCTTTATAATCTTGGTTTTGGAGACGTTTGGTGTTATCAAAGTATAGGAGATGTAAAGATTTTTTTAAAAGTTGTTAAGCAAGGAATCAAAGATCAATTCATTCAAGACTAGTATACATGTAGTAGATTAAATGATTCAAGTACAGCACTGTTTTACAGATCAATTTGGGACTTCCCTTTTCAGCCTTATTTAGATACGCTAACTATAAATAAATATCGAAATTTTCTTTCGCGTTTGCGTACATCATCACATAGGTTAGCTATTGAAACAGGAAGATGGGCACAACCAATTGGTAAGCCAATTTGTGAAAGGATTAGTTTTGCATGTATATAGAGAATGAATTTCGTTTCATTTGGAATGCAACATTTCTACCGATCTAAGAAAAAAAATATATTCGTAAATATCACAGAGAAAGACCAAACATGTTTAAATTAGTGCAGCTCCTTAAATCTGAAAACAAGAAAGAACTACTAATTTAGGTATGTATATTGAAAAGGCAATGTATATAAGGGATACACATTTATATAATTAATTGTGAGTGTAAATTTAAACAGATTAATTATTAAATTATAAATTTTATAAGCATAATTTTGCATTGCATGTACAATAACACCTAATGACAAACTTGTCTGTTCGTTTCGGACAATATTGGTATAAATGGGTGTTATATGGCTGTATTTGTCTTTTAGTTAAAAGTGATACAATCGTCTTAGAGTCGTCTGCATAACGAACAAACAAGAAAACAACGAAATAAAATAGTGAGAACCCCAGTCGTCTGCTGCAGAGGCGTTAACAGTCAAAAGTCGACGGTATCAGGGAAACGGTAGATATTGTTAATATCAGACTGAAATGTTAATACACACTTTATAAGCCAATTTATAATAATTCAAATCTATGCATTAAGACCCCTTCTTTACAATGCTTATCATGCAAAATTATCATTATATACCTTTAGTTTAAGGTTATTTAATCATAATTGCAATAGCTTACACTCTTACTTCGGATATATAGTCGAAGAAATTTATTTAGTAAATACAGTATTTGTTGTTCATTTATGATACACATGACTGAATTGTGACATATAAAGTGTTTTATCATAACTTTTGATATTTTTTAATATTAGCCAATATATGTCATTATATTTATATTCCGATTGGCTCAGTTAAATAAAAAAAAACGTGAATACGACTTTGTACTAGCTTAATCAGTAACCAAAGAGACTGTCGATTGTCTGAGTCGTGTGTTCGAACCCAAGCTCAGCCATTTATTCTTTCCGACACCAATGTGCTAAATATTACACGTGGGGGTAGACAGTTGTCTGGAGTACTGGTACACGTGCGAGAATGTCAGGAAACAGTTAAATGTAGATGAATGGTAGCAATGACATATCGGAAATGTTGTTGAACAAGACGTTAAACGTACATTTAAATAAAGTTATAAATAATAAAACCTCACCTCCGTAAACAATCAGCTCACAAATTGTGAACTGTCTGGTTACACTTCGAAGAACTAAAAGGATATATCTGGTATATTTTGGAACTGGCAACACATACGTAACGTCTGCAGTAATTTCCGTTATTTCCGTCTCTGGACTGTCCGTAAATCCTTCGATTGCTTGTCTGAACATAATCTGCATATTTTGGAAGTGTTCTGGTAATATAATATTCACGGAATGACATAAAGAGAAAATGAGACAAGTACAGCTACACAAGATTTTCGTAAAAAGGTAAAGTTATGCAACTTCAAAAGAAATACGATCGATGCAGATTCTAGTGCTACTAAAGAATAGGTAGAGACAAGTCAGTGTACATGGGACGTTTATGCCAGGAACTTTGCCTAGCCCATGACAAATGGCATATTTCCATAGTTGGAGAACTTTATAGAATATGATAAATCATCCAACATGAATAAAAACACATATCATTTAAAAATACCGTATGGTAATTTTTACAGACCGGATTTTTTTCATGATTCTGACCATCCTATATTGATCAAATGTAATGCCTTGCAACTCTTAAAATGACATTTATTTTTTTCTTAGTTTTTGTAAAAAAAAACCACCCAATTGTGGTAAAAGTAGCAAGAATGTATTTGATACTCTCCGTTTAGCTCTTTAGATGAAAGAAAACCAAATGATGTTCATCTTTAAATAAATATAAATCAACAAATGTCAGCTCTCAATTATAACACTTAGATACATTTATATGTATCCAGCTGACACGGATTTTTGGAGTAGAAGCTTATCTTTTATTTGGTTTGATTGGAGGAGCTATATATTACGTGTCTATGAGAACTAATTTATAGTTGGATTAAACCTGATTGATTACCGTGTATCAACAGCTTTTTACATGGAATACGCACGGGGTATAGTGATATCCCTTCATATATCAAAAGTATTGTTTGTCTCAACGGCGCATGCGCCACCAACCTCTCTACTCAAAGCAGGAGATCAAAACAAGTATGGGATGTTGCAGACTCGGTTTGAATATAAACGACTGTTGCACAAGTAGTACCATGAATCTATTTCAATACATATCATCTCAACTTTGCATGCAATCGTCTGAGCAAGGTTTGCGAAAATCTAATGGAAAATTTGACCTGTTCATGGTTATCAAGATTTCACAAGTATACACCGATTTTCGCAGAAAACGAGAGGCGAAAGAGGGCCGTGTTTTTCCACCAATCAAGACGGGATATAGGAATCAAGTCAACGTCAATTCTGCAAACTTATTTGAAAATCAGCCAAAAAGTTTCGAAGAAGAGTTTGTTTAAAGTTTTCTTTAAACCCATATAAGGCCCCGCCCCCGGCTGCCATGTTTTTTCCACCAATCAACAAGGTTTGAAAGAATCAAAAGCACATTTCTACATCATTATATGAAAATCGATCGGATACTCTCGTAGGAGAACATTTTTAAAGTTTCTAAAGTTGCTATCAAATGCAAAAACGATCCCACCTTGATAGACATGTTTTCGACCTATCAACATGGCTTTAAAGAATCAGATAGAGTTTTAACTTTGGCTATATAAGGCAAAACAGCCCCGCCCCTTAGCGACCAAGTTTTTACCAATCAACATAGCTTGAAAATATCTGACAGAGGGTCACTCAAGTCACATTTCTACAAACATATTTGAAAACCTCTAAACAAGTTTTAGAGGAGACGATTTTTAGAGTTGTTTTCTTTCGGTTGCCATAGAAACCAGCATTTTGCATGGATAAAAAATTAAGGAATTTAGAACAGGTCTTAGAGGGGATACTACCTATGCAGTTTCATGGCAATTGGCCCAGTGGTGACAGGCAAAACATTGGCGGCATGGTGATTCAACCAAACAACATTGAGAATGCTTTTAAGGTTTCTTTTAATTGCTATGAAAGCATTACTTCGACATCGCCACCAAAAACAATCCAAACTACATGTAGTGTCGTTTTCACTACTGCAGCGCAGTGCTTTCATTGTTATGTAAGTTAATAATTTTGTCATTTTCCCCTCTTCTGAATCAGCCTGACAGCTATGTTTTCAAGCACTCAATACGGCTTTTGTAAAGGGTCTACAGAGGCACAATTATACTTGCTTATCATGGAATCAAGCAAACAGATATGTTTCTTCCTCTCTGATGTCACACTCACAGAAAACAAAGTTGAACGTATTATTTAAAAATTCAAACAACCTTAAAAGGGTAGAAATTGTGTAAGTTTTGGTTGGACTTTGTATGGCTGTTTGAAGCTGAACGTTAACAGCGGACGGATAACGGACAGAATAAACATAACAGATAACCTCCAGCTTGGCTCAGATGGTTTCAAAATGTGTTTTAAAAAAAGCCTTTGTATGCACTTGATACTATTATGTATATGTTTTCCAAAAGTTGTCCAATAGTATTCTACATGATGGCGTTACTATATAAACAAAAAACGAATTGCAAAATAGTGGAGTAAATAGTAGGGATGGCAACGGTTACCGATATTATTAACCGGTTACTCGTACAATTTTGTAACCGGTTACCCGGTTAACCGTATAGATTCATAGACAATTTTCACTATGTACACATACAAGGAAAAGAAGCCCCGCCCCTGGCGACCATGTCTTTAATTGGATCGAAACACTTCCAACAGTATTGGTAGAGGAACATTTGCGCCGAAATATGTTCACATCGGGCCAGGCTATTGGGAATATAAGGAAAGCAAGCTCCATCGGCTGGGGGCCATGTTTTTCTATGAATTGAAATTATTTAAACAATCTTTGTAGAGGGTCCCCCAAGGACAGTTTATGAAGATTAATAGTCAAATCGGGCACGTATACTTGGACTATAACTGGATCTAAAGATTATGCACTTTTCCCTCTTTCTTAACAAAAGTTCGATATGGAATTGAATCCTTTGAATTGTGTTTAAAGTAGAGCACCACATGAACTTCCCTGGCAGTCATGATTTTCGACAAATCAACATGGCTTCGAGGAATCTCATACAAGGTCATCCAAGGATCATTTCTATAAAATACTTTCGGAGGAGAAGTTTTTAGTTTTTCGATAGAACTTTAGAAGTTAAATTAGCCCCACCCCCTGTTTGTATTCATCAAACGACATGAGTTGAAGGAATCTGATAAAGGTTCACTTAAAGAACTCTTCTACAAACTTTTTTGAAAATCAGCTTCATACTTTTGGAGAAGAAGATTTAAAGTTTTCATTAAAGCCATATAAAGAAAAACAGCCGAGCCCTCTGACGGCCATGTTTCTATTACCAATCAACATGGCTTGAATAAATCTGATAGAAGAAAACCAAGCAACAATTGGGAGGAGAAATTCATTTATTTTTACACTCGGTTGCAATAAAAACCAGAATATTGTATAGATTTAAAAAAATGAAGGAATTTAGGATATGACATTAAGAGAATGTTATCTATGAGGTTTCATCCCAATTGACCCAATGATTACAAAGACGCACGCATGGACATATAACGGACCATTCGCCATGCCATAAGCTTGACTGGCTTTCAGCCAGTGGAGCTAAAAACTATACTTCCAATTTGGAACTATTCAGTTATCAAAATGTTAACCTTTATTTTCTAAGATGTTTTAATAGCAGATGGCTCATGAATGATCATATTACTACAATCATTAGTGTAACATATAATCAGTAGAGAGTCATATCCTTTATAAAATAATAGTTATGTAATACAAAAATGTAGTCAATACATATTTAAGATTATAATTTCTCGCAGCCTTAGATCAGGTGTGTATTAGACATTCTAAACTCTTTTGAACATCAACAACATTTTGGTTATAATAGTTTGATAGTTATTAAACCCGTTCTTAACCAAAAACAATTATCGGGAAGCCAATCACCTACTGATATGTTAACTTAATTCTTTACGAGCAACTGTCTGCTTTTCCTCATAGATTGATATAGTCCGGGAGCCAATAGGCTGAACGTGGAATTGCAGGTTAAAGTTTTTTTCTCAACGGACTTTGGTAGTCTATGGGTTACTCTTCAAGATCAAAGAGGGTGACCGCTTGTCATCTTTGGGGAAATTTAGATATTAACCCTTTAGTTACAAATTCCTAAAGAAATTCAACAACAAAAGTTGTTTTCATTGTTTTGTCAAACATTTAATTAAAATTATTTATTTCTTACCAGAACAAATAACAGTTATGAGAATGATATAAAGAATAACTAAAATATGGTCATTTCAGTGTGAATTAACCCTTCGCTGGCTAATTCCGAGTAAATACTACAGGGAAATGGATTTAAATTTATCTGACAGAAAGACCCTGTTCAAATTCTGTTTTCACCTTGTTACATATTTGTAATAATTCATGGGTCTACATGTATTGATGATGAGGGAAGATCATGATAGAAAATAAAATCTGATCAGATTAACCATGTTAACCCTTTCTTCCTAATTCCAAACACTTGCTCATTGAAAAGTGATGAATTGTTCCCTACATGTACGAGTACTTTACATAGGTCACACAATCATTCTAATATCAGAATGTTCCTCAGATGATTACACGTAGTTGAGCTAGTGAATTTGCTAGCGATTACCTTACCTAAAGTCAGTTTAACCCTTTGATATTCAGAACATTACAATTCACAAAAACTGCAATTTCACATGAGACAATGATATTCAAAACACAGCCATAATGGCTAAAACAAATGTAGAAACTAACATGGATGGTTGTCACCTTGGCTATAACTTGTCTGATGTTTTCATCGAATTTCTTCTGAGCGAGAACATCCAATAGAGTAACATGCACAAAATAATGTACATGAAAGGCCATGAATCAGACAACTGCATCTCCTAGAGCTGCATGGGCTTTGACTTTTGCACCCACACCGAACTAAGTCCAGGATACAGTCTGGTGCAAGTTTGAAACCATCAGGTATGGTTATCGGCATAAGGGATTTATTGTTCAAGCCTTTTTTCCATCCAAAATCTTCAGGGCTTAGCGGAGGAGGGTCCTTCAGCTCAATATTTCTTCCCAAGATGGCTTGAAAATGTGCCCGTTTTACATTCTCAGAAAACCTCCTCAGTGGGTGGTATAGCACACACTTTTGGTACTGATACATTACCCTTGCCATTCTTAGATCCCCAAACTTGTATCCTTGTATCTGACATGGAACCACTTTGTTTCACTCCTTAGCAGGCGGAAATAAAGGCAGTTTCTTGCTTTATAACCTTTCCCAGAAGGGAGTCAATTTCACCAATGGCGGACAGATCACAGCCAGCTCTAAGAATCTTTACAACGGAGCCCTTGCCAACTCCAAAGTAGCAAGCTACGGTGTCACATCTGGATACTACATGATCAGGCAGGAGTTCCTTGATGATCTTACGCTGTTTTTCTACTGTCAACTTGATGTAAACAACTGTCCTCCCTTTGATGGGAGATTCCATGGTCATTTGAAGGCTAAGTTTTGCTCTTTCATAGTGTTAAAGGAGCAGACACAACTGTCAGTTGCGTAGCATCATTTGCACACTTCAGAACCTGTTGGACTATGATAATGTCCGCTTCCTCATGCGACGTTTCAATGTCATATCTGGCCTTGATGTCTTCACCTTCATTGGCGATTTCAACAGGATAGGGGTTTTTTCCTGTTATCACCAGTATGCGACTGTTAAGACAGGTATGGAACAACCTATCCCGCGTTAGTTGCATATTATCTTCATGAGCTGTTTCTTATTCTCCACTACCGTCAAGACAACATTTTGTGCAGGCAACACTGTTTTGGGATTAATTGATGGACTGAAGTCTGTTTCTCTACCGCCCCTAGCTACAGACTTAATGCTGAAGTCATCGTACCTGTCAAATATCAGGTAAACGTTACTGCTCTCTAGATATGTTGCGACACGTCTTTTAAGGTTTGCAACGTAATCCAGTACTATCCCCTGTTCTGGCCAATGTATAGTCCAAAGTAGAGCAGATCCATCTATAATAGTTACATCTGCACACCCATTATTTCTACATGAAACCTCCACTTGCAGGGATCTTTTTAGCGCAGCCTTGTTCTTTGCAATCCGCATTCCCGTATCTGTGAACATAGCAGTGTTGAGTTCAGATCCTTTGGTCACATCCTGAAAAATTCAAAGGGTTGCACTTGCGCCTGGGTAGAATGCTTGCTCTTATGAGTTTTGTGGGCTCCATTGGCACATTGATGGCCGAAAGTGGACTGTCAGATGTTCTGTCTTCATTCTTTGCTGGTGTACCCAAAATGTTGAATGGAAAGAAATTTCCGCAAAATGTTCGCGCATTGAGGTTACTCGCAGAAGAGGTTCTTCGCTATGTTATTGAATGCAACTATGCAAGTTCTGAGGATCTGATTTGGAAAAAAGAGCCAGTCAAAGCAAGACACTAAAAATGTGGCTAGATGTCCTCATTAACCCTCTGTTCATTATGATGTCTTACATAATAGCTGAGCGTGAGGGTGACTGGCTCCCACACTTGTCTTTATTTAGGCAGATGGTCCCATACTACTTTGCTGCTGGCCATGTTCACTATGCCCGTTATAGCTTTTATTGAAGGGAGAATATGTTGCGCACCATATCCAAGGAATATGGAACGGGTTATGGAGTGACATGTTTATCGAAACAATTTTCATGAGGTACGGACATGGCAGCGGTGGGATCATAGGAATCACACTAAAGCCTGAGGCTCTCAAAGTGTGGGTTATCAGTCGCCATCTTTGTTACAGCATTGAGTCCAGCCTGAATGAAATGGAAGAAGAGGAGGATGATAAACAAAGTCGTCTGCTGCATATGTGCTGTATGTGGGAAAGGGTTACCTGAACGCCGTATAAATAGTTTACTATTACAATCGACTTTTTGTTTCTTCCTACACAGACAAAGAAATCTTGCTCTATCAGCCGTCCAATACAGACTCCGAAACAATCTTAGTCTGACAAGTTTTATTTAAAAGAAATTCGCACATGTATAGGGGGCGATGTTCTTTCCGACAACTAGAAAATAGTAATAAAATCGGGTGTCTCCATTTATCATGTAATAAAAGTGTTGCCGATTTCGGGTGAGACAACTCGTTACGATCGAGCTGACTCACGTGAATCTGTATCTGCAAAAACCTCAATATTGCCTCTGGCTCTGAAAGAGTTAAACGAGAATTTGGACACCATGGTCTATAGTGTGTGTAAATGTACGCCTTTACATGAGCACTCCGTGGTGTAGACATAAGTGGTGGGAGCGTGGGAGACCACGGTTCGATCCCCAGTCGGTTCATACTAAAGACTTTAAATTATGTTTAACCCTTTCCAACATACATTGTATCCCTAGCAGACGACTTTGAAAAGATCTAGAATTCATTTTGAAAAGCCGAAAATGAAAATGATAACTGAAAAGAATTCAGAACTTTGTGGCAAAAGGAGAAATTGCTCTTTTTGAGCAATTTCTCCTTTTGTCACAATGTTTTCAAAATCCGTCTGCTGCAGATGCGTCAAAATGCGTCTATAGGTGGGAAAGGTGGCTTAATGGCTTCTCACATTGGGGCTCAGTGTTGCGGGATTAGCGTTACGACTGATTCGTAGGCTTCAGGCCCGATAGACACTTTTCGCCTCCTGTAGATTTCCTGTTTCAGGAATCATTACTCTATACCTCTATCCCCCTGAGAAGGAATGTGTCGGCCTGGATCAGTCTGCGCGGATTGCGCAGGCTGAGCTGGGACGTTACATTGCGCAGAGGCCATCATTTTGGTTTTCTTGCGGGACGGCTCATATTACATAGGAGACGCTTTGGTGTAACTGAAATACTATTGAAAATGGCATAAACACCATTTAAACATGCACAACCGTCGAAAACAAGTTACATTAATGCAGCCTTATCCCAGTATATGTATATTTGTTGCTACCTCATTCGTTAGTCCTGCAGCATATGACATTGAAATCAACTATGCAAAAAAAGAAAACCTCTTTAAATGAAATCATTAGTATTGAATATAGTTGGATAACGCATCAGCAGAAGACGACTTTTGAAAAGTGTGTGGAAATGGAAAAAAATCTCAAAGTAAGCATTTTCTCCCTTTTTCCACAACGTTTTCAACTTTATTTAATAATTATTCTTTCATTTTTTCTTTCTGCATATTTGAAAATATCGTGACAAAAGAAGAAATTACTCAAAACAAGCAATTTCTCCTTTTTTTCAAAGTCGTCTGCTGTATATGTGCCGTTTGACGGAAAGGGGTACCTGAATGCCGTATAAATAATTTACTATTACAATCAACTTTTTGTTTCTTCCTACACCGATAAAGAAATCTTGCAACTCATAGGCTACCAGAATCAACCAAGACAAAAAAAACTTTAACCGGCAATTCCAGGTGCACCTGAAATTCAGGGTATGGCTCCCGGACAAATAGCCAATGGTTGGAAAGTGAATGACGCTTGTCCCATTTACTTTTTTCAAGGCAGGAAAGAAGTTTTGCCAATATCGGATTTAACTCACAACCCCTTGATTGACAACCCACCTAATCTACTGGAGCTTGTTAGGGAAACTGGTTTTAGAAAATAACACATATTATTACCCCACCTTATCATTCTTTTCAATTGTCAAGGTATCACAAACGGCAACATTGTATGAATTTGAACCAAAATATACTGACGCTACTTATGTCGTCTTAAATCGAGTTAAGTCATTGAAAATGCTTAAAAACAAACACGCCTTTGTCCACAATTTTTTTTAATTTAGAACAGTGTACAATAAACTATAATTATCCCTTTCACACATATAAAAAGACTTTGCAAACAAAGGCTGTAAGGGAAATATCTATCAATGACAGTAGTTTTTGTCATAGTAGTAATACCATTTTTTCGAAGTTGGCAGCCTGCCAATTGCTGTTAGCACCAAACAACGCATGAGAAACTGCGCGAGAAAAATATTTCATCATGGATTTAACAAAACTGCATTTAAAACGTTAGGATCTCATCCATAAATATAATTGTAATGTTGTTGGAACATCAGTGAAAAACTTAAGGCGTGAGTACTCCAATATAAGTTTAAGAAATGTTTTAGAAATTAATGCGCCAAGAGGTCAAATATGGACGCTTGTTAAACATTATTAACATTAGCGAAGAGGAACGGAAAAAAGGAAAAGAGTCACGTGAAATATACAGTGGCGGATTAACCGAGGGGCCGTAGGGCCCGTGCGTCGTAGAATGAATGGTAAACAAAGAAAAAGTGTGGCAAATGTAGTGACGGATTTAGCGGGAGCCCATAGGGACCGTTCCCGACTCCCCCCACCCCACGAAAGAAGTCACATGAAATATAAAGTGGCGGATTAACCGGGGGCCGTCGGGCCCGTGCGTCGACAAATCCAACCATCCAGCAGACCCCAGGCCGTCAGCACTGCAGTGCTTTTATTTAATACAGTTGAACACACTGTTGCAACAGAAGCAAACGTATGCAGCAGACAGCTTGGAATCATTGTAGCAAAGGAGAAAGTGTTCATCAAAATGTTTCTAATTATATTTGTTCACTTTCATAATATTTTCTAATTGTTTCTTTTGATTGTTTTCAATTATTAATTTATTAACCGAATGCGAGGTATGTTTTCAGTTGTATGAAACCACATTTTCTGGCAATTCTCTCCCTTGCTAAGACACTGTTTAATGTCCATTATCAATTCCATTTCATATACAGTACTTAATTGTACTTTCTGTATTTGCTTCATTATTGTGGCTGTCATTGTCAGAAGCTAAGATAGATTTAACTGTTATTGTTTGAGTTAGGAAGTCACCGTATTTCGAACGCATTCTTCTGCACATTTCTCAAGCGCGAAAGATTATTTCACACTTGACGATCAATATTGTTTATCCTAGACATACGAGGGGTCATCCAACAAATTATTAGGACTTTTGTCATAATTTCGAAAATGAACATGGTGTTATCAAAAATTCCATACTTCTCTTTCATATATGAATAATTGGTTCACGAAAAACAATAATGTGGGATTATAAATATTGTTAATACCATGGGGAGGGCCACTGTTGTAACGTCATTCTGACGACACAATTCTAGGCGAAACAACTTTTTGCATCAATAAACCCAGTTGCAATAGAACCACTGTTCACCGAAATGCGCTAAATATGGTGTGTAACAACATACATTATGGTGTTAAACGCAAGTTGCACCGTTCAAAATCAAAGTCAGAACTGGTTTTGTTGTAAGTTGGCAAAGTTTAATATTTATGACTCTTTTCCAACCATGAACAACTGTTCTATATGCATCGCTGTGACCACATGACTCATGGGCAACACAACTGAAGTATCATTTCGAAATACTATTTTAGTTTTGCCTACGTTGTAATTTAATTTTACTATCTAGAATATTTCATTTGAAGTCATTGTGTATGTGACGTTCTTGCACATTGCTAAACAACTTTAACATTCTGATAGTACTCATGGAACAACGGTAGAACAATATTGGACAAAAATAATGCCATTTAAATTTGTGTTACATGTATCTTCTGTCGGTTTATATTCGAGATATACACAGTTTAAAATGGTACTTGATTGTGAAATTAGAGTGCGGCCCAATTATTCTTCATCTACATTCTATGAAATGGCTAATAACTACAACCATCACAATATTCAAAATAGCAAGTCACCATAACATAGAGCATATGCAATTATACATATTTGTGCAACATGTTCTGTCCTCCCCAAAGCAATAACATGACTGGATAACGTACTGGTGCCTTTTATAGTATTGACTTGATCATAACAAGCTGTTTTCAAAACTGACATTGGTGGTGGCTTGGCTGTATCATTTTGGCAAGTGGCATAAACATTTGATGATGGTATACGTCCCGTTACTTAAACGACAGTTTCGTTTTGGCCAAGCGTTTCGTTTTCAGTATGATGTCAAATGCTACATTTTGCAAGCACTTCAGTATTGCTTAGGTTATTATCCCTTTGAACATTGAGCGAAAATCTAAAGGTAACTTTTTTTGAAAGTGGGTTTGGTGCACATTTTAATCAGGTTAGTATGGTTTTCGACATTGAATGATGCACCTGAAACAAATCAAAACAATAATTACTCTCTGTACATATAAGCCTTTATATTTTTTAATTTTCCACTCATTATACAGTATTTTACTTTCTTAAGCATCTTTACAGTTTATTCCATCTCTGTTGTATGTAGAAGATTTTATAACTTAGCTAAGCATCTGAGAAGAATTTTTTTTGGAAAGACGCACATTTTATGAGTAAGTTCCCTTTCTCATTATTGTTTAACTGTTGCTTGAAGAACGTGTCTCAAAAGTCTTGGATATGTTGGAAAGGGTTAATGAATATGATGATACACTTACAACTTTCGACGGAAAACTTGACATTTCGTATAGGCAAAAAAGTCCCAACACCCTAGTACTTTGACTACTAGTGAATAAGTAACAGAATAAGAGGCCTTTTAATTGATTAATTGATCTCAATAACCTTCGTTGGAGGAGCACAAATAATCGTTTGAATGAGACGATTGTTGATTGAGAACAACATCATGGTGTTTTATAAAAGATATAACAAAATTCCCAATCTGTTATCAGCATCTCTTTCTTCTGACTTTAACCTTTTTTCAATAACTGCTACTTAAAAAATAATTCCTAGATGCTCTGACTATTCAACAACAAAAATATCTATTTTTAGACGGCAGCAAGTTGTTTTCATTTGCTCACAAATGCTCATTACAAGGACATCACAGAAACTGGATGTCATATGATTACATAACATAGTTTATTCTCGGCTATAGAAAACATGTCACTAAAATGGTTAGTGACCAAACTGTCAAAAGATGTTATTTATCATGTGATGCCTGTTTGTTTCTGGTTCCGATACAGAGGCAGATGAACCGTCTATAAATATATATATAGCATACACATTGAATTATGTCACCAAAACAATGAAGAGTCCAACTCGGAATACACACATAAGCATCGTTCAACAATAACATAATACCGATTTTTCGCAAAATTGGCTATATGGCGTCAGCTCGACATTTTTGTCACTTTTTGATACTAATTTATTCTCAAGCTCACCTTATTTTTAGATTTACAATTTCAGTCAGACGGACTCTGGTATTGTTACTCAAGTCTCAACATATACACTGGATTATATCTAGCAATATTGCATGCACACTTATTTCAAACACACAGAATTGGGTCACCAGTGCAAAGAAGATTTAAACAACAAAATTTAAAAAATTCAGCAAATATATAACTAACATTATTCGCAAACCTGGCTAGAGTCTGTTTTTAAGTTTTTGATATCATAAACTTATTATTTAACATAACAATCGTGTCAATATTCAATTATGGCATTAAATGTTGCTAAAGCTTATTTCATGTATCGATTAAAACTACTACTCTTTCAAATCTAGGGTCACAAAAACAGTATGTGTTGGTGGCAAAATTATACATTCATTCCACAAAACAGGTTTAAACAATATTACAACAGTTCACAATATATATTAGTGTAACCTCAATATAAATATATATACGTACGAGTCTACTATGTAAATGTAGATTAGATGTAGATCTGTATCTGCCCGTATAAATCAAAATGGCGTGTTACTTTTCCTTGAAGGAACATGTGATCTAAGTGTATTCGTCTGCGTAGGAAATCTTAGTATTTGTTTTTATATAGATTTTAATAATCGTCGTAAATAATATGTTTGCTATATAAAATGAACAAGCAGTATCACTGTTGCTTCATTGATTGATTGAAATACACAGTTAACAGGCGGCATCGGAAAAGGGGTAAATTGAGCTTACATATCATACTAATCCATTACACAAATTTTTACAGGAATGTTCCTTTGGTGATCCTCTTTCAAATGTGTTCAAAGATAAACACAACTGTTGTTGCTGCGGTAGCAGGAAGGGAGTAAAATGCATAAACTTTAAAACCTTACTGTTTGGATAGATTACACTTCTAAGTTTACTGTTATCATTGTAAACATTATTAGAATGAATTAATAGACTGTATTAATAGATTGCATCCTCTGAATGCATAATTTTGTCCAGTACAGTCAAATAGAAAGACACTGTACTGTCATAAATAATCATGGTGGGAATTCCATAGAGCCATTGGGTAATATGATCATTAAACAAGATGGCCCTTAATCGAGTACCTGTGTCATAGTAAATTAGTAGTAAATAACTGGGATTTTTATCAGGAGTGCAAATGATACTGAAAGGAATGGACGGGGTTAATGAAATAGCTTATCAGAAAAGGCCATTTGTAATAAGGCATTCAGTCCTTGAACAATTTGAAATAGGACCACCAAAAGAACATTCCTGTGAAGTTTGGTTGATATTGTTTTTGAGGAGATTTCAATTGAAGCTAAAAGTTCATTTACCTCTTTTCTGATGCCACATAGCGGCTATCTATTTCAACCGAAAGTATTATGTTAAGGGTCAGTAAAGAAACGTTTATGCTAAATCATCTTGAAATCTAGCAAGAACTTTAATAAGAATGGAATAATAAAGTTTTGTCATTTTGCCCCTTTTCTGATGCCGCCTTGCTGCCCTTTTCTTCAACAAGTCAATAATAATAGTAGTAAGATAGTAAATGATAGTAGTAAGATAATTGAAAAGAGTTGAAATTATTGTGGCAAATTGAGCAATTGAAAATCAAAGCTGTCGGATTACAAACGCACAATCTCGAGTTGACGAAACTGATGTGAACTCGTGTCGTGATTAGCATTCAGAAAATCAAGTAAACGTATTTCTTTGTACACGTAATCCGAAAGACTGACAATAGCTGCAGCGACTTTTGAAAACATTGTGACAAAAAGAGAAATTGATCACGAGGAATTTATCCTTTTGCTACAATGTTTTCTACTTTATGTCCATAAAGTATACCTTCATTTAGCAAGATGTTCCAATGTTTACTTAATGTGCTACGTATAAGGGAAAGGCTTAACATAGAAACTAGTTTCAATTTTTCAAATTGAAAACGTTAAACAAGTGCTTGAAAATTTACTTTAATTTATTTCTCAAACTGTAAATTTACCAGTTGATATAAGAGTTGAAATGCTGTCTACATTTACAGTGATAAGTTAAATACAGTTTAGTAAATCCGATCACACTTTGTTTGTAACAACCAGCAGATTTCATTTCATTTAAGTATTCTGGATGTTCACATCGCATCCGTGATAAAACATGTTGTTGGCTAGGCAAAATACATGTCTGCATTTTGCGATGACAATTGTACTCAAAGTTAACTTTGAATCCAGTATGTACTGAACATGAAAGTCAGATTATTAAAAGCAAAGCAAATGAAAAATGTATGTGAAATTGCGATAAAAATGAAAATCTATAAATAGACTATAGATGAATGGTACTGTCTTTTATTTTAGCTCTTAACTTGATTCGGGAACCAGAGTCGCTGCGTGGCCGCTTACGACATTTACACTAGACCAAATTGAGATCGGTTTAAAACGAGTTGGTGAATACGGATTAAATCTAAAACGTGGACTAAATATTAAGATTTAGATTTAGACAAATATCTAACTTGAAAAGTTTAGTGAATACGGGACGAGGCTTCTTCGTCTAATTACTGCGTAATATATCATAGCATGTACTTTTAAGGAACCAGACTACATTTACAAATGCAATAGAAGGGTTCTCTATTTTACTGTCTAGAGTAGATACAGTATGAAATTCGCTTAAATAAAAATGTACATACATTCAATTAATATACTGCCCTTTGTCTTTTGTTTTTAATTTGTAAAACTCACACATGTATATAGAGTGTAAAAGGGATGTTTTAAAAGTCATTACCTTAAATTAATGTACTTAGAAAGGACAAAGAGAAATCAAGATATGTGGTCACGCTGTCAGGTCTAAATATTCTCCTTGACCGAAAATTAAAAGCATCCCTACAGGAAGCCGCCTCCTGGCGGCTTCCAATAAAACAAAATGACGGCTCAATTTGCCGGGAATTTTCATTCGCAACCGTTTTCGCAAATTCTTTTTTTCTTTCGCCACTTTGATTTGTTTTTCGCATTTTCGACTTCGGTGACCGACAGCGGAGGCCCTGATAAAAATTGAATTTTTTTCCATATTGCCTCTTTTCTGATGCCGCCTGGCTGCCATGTTTTTCGAGCAATCAGTATGGCTTGAACAATTTTTGTAAGGATATTTTTTATCCAGATATTGGCATCGGACATAAAGATATAGAGAAGAAGAATTTTTAAAGATTGGCTCTTTTATCCCCTTTCTGATGCAGCAGCAACCAAATTTCTCCATATAATTTAAAACTTTGTACAACTTTGAAAGAGGACCACCAAATGAACATTTCTTTGAAGATGTTGTTTCAAACTTAAATTCAACGACGACTGACGACGACGACGACGGACGGACGACGGTCGAAAAGAGTGATCAGAATAGACCATGTGTTAAATTTGCGATCAATTTTAATTATCACAAGACCAACAAGAAATTATGAAACTGGAAACATTTCATTCCGGCCTGATGCATCATTTCTTGTTTGTCATGGTGGTGTTTTTTCTTTAGATAAATATTAACGATCGCAATTCTACCTTCAGAACTTTCAGTATTTTCTCTTTTCACAAAGTGAAGAAACATACATCGCGGTTAGTGCCTTGATGAGTGACATGCGGTGGCTTAACTCCATGAACTACGCGATACACGTTACAAATGGTGGAAGCGGTGAGATTTTGGGGTGACATCACCATAATCCCCGGACCCTGTTTGTTCCCAGTGATGTTACATAGGCTCAGCTCTTTTATGCTGCTTGTGTGCAATTGTGAGACTTCGGACGAAGTGGGAGAAATTTTTACGGCCTTGCTATAGAAGCTGGCTTTTATAGCGATGTTGGTAGAGTGGTTGGCTTTTTCACAAAGAGAAGAAATGTACATCGGGGTTAGTGCCAAGATGGATGACCCGTGATGGCTTAACTCCGTGAAGGACCCTGTACAAGTTACACAAGTAATATCATACTGTATATAATTTGAAAGAAAACGATACATGTATGTTTATTGTGACAACTTAATATCTGTATTTCGTGTTATTAATTTGTTCACATTTGCGATAAATTGTAACGTGCGAAATAAAGGTATCCAAAATTTGAATACGAGAACATGAAACTAAAACGATCTCTATCATATTCGGTCACTGGACATTCTTCATAAAAATGATACAATATTCAAAACTTCCTGTAGAATGCCTTCGGCAAAACTTAAAACATAATTTTACTACAGCAGTGAAAAGACATGATTAAAGAAGTTATTCCATATGGAATAGACATTTCAAAGTGTTATATACTACACCTGTCACCATATGTGACTTACTATCCCTGTAAGCGTTTTGGCTAAGATTAATAGGATGATGAATCTAGAACGCATGAAATGATAAAATGATAGCATGCATATTTCTATCGTTTTTCATTAACATTGAATGAGTCGTTTACTTCGCAAATGCATATGTCATACTGACTGACCGACCAATCAACAAGATGATTCAAGTCTTCTCCATGTCACACTTTGTGCGCGGGGCCTTAACAAAATAACACTTACGTCCGATTGGTTCCCAGTCACTTCTCCCTATGACATCAATCTGGTTTATCCTATGACTTTTACCAAGGTCCAGTTCGTACCAGGGGTTCAATTCATTAGGAGTTATAGAACAACAGAAACAAACACCAGGGTTTGTTCTAAGATCACCATCCACCATTCGCGCGGGTACCCAATCGTAATAGTCGTTACTGGCTTTTACTGCTTTGTTTCTTGACAATATTGCCGAACGGCTTTCACCTAAAAGCAATTATTAATTATGTATGTATAGTGTGCGATAAACGTTACTCGGTTTATAAGTATAATCCGGATTGACTATACCGGCTGATATGATTAGACAGTAGACCAAAGGTGTTTATAAAACAAGCATTTACATTTATAATACAAACCAGGAACCTAGATAAGATATCATAGGTAGAGCTTCTGCATCGGCTGCGGGAGGTCTCAGGTTCGATCCCCAGCCGGGTCATACCAAATAATTTACAAATGGTAGTAATGGCTGATCTCGTTGGTACTCAAGAGTTGCTGGGTTAGAATAACGACTGACTAGATTTTGTCAGGGTACATGGACCAGAAGTCTTAGAAACTTACCCATGATATTATCCGAAAATTGTTGAAAGCGGCGTAAAACACCAAACAATTAATACATTATTCAATCATCGTCGGACACTCACGGATGTTGACTCCGCTATGCTCCAACATCCCCCACGGGATTGTACACTCTGTCTTTAAGAACTAAACATTACCGAAGTTTGAAATCAAAATACAGCAAGGTGCAGTACGAGTTCATATTTACTGATCTTAATATCAGAGTTGATGGAGAGTCATGCGACATGGAAAGAAAAACATGTAAACAGTCCGGCCTCGGACCCGTGTCATCTCGCTTTAAGGTCGGAGACTCTACCAACTGAGCTAACAGGACCGCTTACAGGTAATCTTTCCTAGTGCGTACACATAACACGTAATGTCTGATTACACAAAATGTTCCAACCGCCTTTCTTTACTGATAACAAAATATATATTATTCTTACCAATACACGAACTGTATCTCTCTGGAACTCACGCGACTTGTCCATTTTAAACATTTCAACACGCCAAGGTAAAGTCAATTTAAGATGAGAACGCCATTTTTAAAGTGAACCTATATTTTATTACGATGGATCTGATTGGCTGTTTTGCGCAGTACTACATTGTGCTGCATCCAATCAGAAACAATAATGGCTATCTGTTAAAACGAAACGGCAGTGAAAATCCCACAGGTAATGTTTGAGCATGGCGGAGTCAATAACCGTGGGTGTCCGTTGATATGTCCCTAACATACCTATATAGTCGGTAGTCGGTACATATACCAACTTGTGGAAAAGGATTTTTCTTTAATTATAGAAATGGATAACCAAAAACAAATAACTTGTTTATTAACAATTGATCAGCCAACATATCATGTGGGATGTATTATTCCTTCAGTATGTGAATAATGCAACCAACAGTTTTCTATTACACACAATGATAAAACTTACAAATGATTACGCTTGAAATTAAAGCACTTGCAAAATGTGCTATTAATATATTCCCAAGTACTTGTATGAGTTATGTTGTAAATATTGGGGATATAAACTTAAACGAGTAAAGGCACATCTCACATATTCATCGTCATATGCAGTAAAATCGATATACAACTTAACTTAGAACGAATCTAATGGACTCCGTATTATGTAGGTATTTGTTAATATTGTATGATCCACGCTCTGCAACCAGTATAGATCAACAAGCATGCGTATCCACACAGTCTTGCCTGACTCTGCACTGTTCGCCGATAAGTCTAAGTTGTTTTTAAGAAACTTCTGTAAGGCAGTATCCCTTTAGATCAGGTAAAATGGATTTTAGAGGCAGCAAGTCTCTTTCAAGTTGTGTGATAATTGCGTCAATATTGATCAAAACAATCGTATGTTTCATATACATGGACCACATTCGGTGGAAACCTTTTTTGTTTCATCTACATAACGAACATTATATAAAGGGCTATGGCAGTGAAACCTGCAAATGGTAAAGATTCTATGGATAATGTACGTCTGCACAGGCTAATGAATGGAGCGATATATTAGTGTTGATTAACTTACCACACTGGCACGCCAGGATGACGAATAGCAGCTTGCTAAAACTTCGAATCATTGCACTGAAATATACGTCATACACTATTGTAAAGGCATAACATGGAATGTACATTGGATAATTGCAGTCACTATTGTCAATGCGTTACATTGGACGTACATTGGATAATTGCAGTCACGTGACCGATAGATCAGGGAATGTTAAGTATTTCAATATAAACTAACTTTATTATGTACTCAACAATTAACAGGTCAATTTACACTGATTATACATGTATTGTTAGGATATTGATATCGATATCATCGTACTAATAGAAATCAAAGCGCCAATGGCACTGTAGTGGCGATCGTATGGAAAATCCTGCAAAATAACAAGCAGTATATCGGTGTAGGGCTTGCGCTTTTCAATAATAGTGCACTCTGGTGCGGATCAATTTGAGAATGTATCAACCCTGCATCTTTTGACAGTAGAATAATGTTAGTTTGCCAGAATGTTGTCTTGGTGATTTTTTAGTTACGTTCTGAAACTGGTCATGATGTGTTCAAAATTAGGCCATTCCAAATTTATGAAAAATCTAGTTGGTAATCGATAGACTAGCTACCGTTTTAGCTCATTAGAATGGCAATTTGTAATATAAATTCTTCGGATAATCACATGTTCATCACCAGGTCGCTAGATTAGATTTTAGATTAAGATAAAATATTGTGTACATTTTATAAATGACAAAATTATCAAGAAAGGAGAGAAAACAGTATCCACTAGTTTGGTGTTTGTTTCAATGATGTCCGATATTAAACAGGTCTGTTTAATTTAGTCCCTTCACATTGCACAATAGAGGGTTGTCAGAGACATATAAACACAGTGTATGTATATGTCTCTGAGGTTGTTAAACTGCTTCGAAAAATTTGAGTGCAATAACAAACACAAAAAGCACAATTTTACTATTTGCCAAACTGTTCAATTTATAAAAATATAGGCATATATTATAATGCTCGATCTTCAAACTAAATTAGGCTACACTTTCAGCATTGATTGCTAATTGACTCTAGAACGTGCAGACGTGTATACATAACGTGTGTACACACTGACATCGTGTGTCCTTTAAACCTTTGTAAACCAGTCTTATCATATAGACGCTTTCATATATTTAAACAACTACAACATAAAGCGTTTATAATATTGAGATTTAAGAACACGAGTCTCGCGAGCTATTTATAGAACCTTTTGGAATTTCCAGATTTGAGTATCATCAGATTTATTTGCAAGGCAGATAGTTTATTATCTGCCCAATCATGACGAAGATAATATTATCATATTTTAACTCTATGTAGATAATGTCTCGATAAAACTCAAATATTAGTAACAATCCGGTACCAAAGTAGCACTGACATAATTATTATTAATCGCGTATCTGCATCAATGGTGGAACTATAACGGATGTGAGTAAATTAGTTTGCAGTAAGGAAAATAAATATCAACCGATTTTTCAAAACCGACTATGTAAATATTGTTCGTTGTTGTTGTTTCTGTTAGCATTGTGGCGATTGTCAAACCAATCGCCACAAAAACCGAGTAGTGACTACAGCATGGTGGTTGTCACGGATTACCCAGGATCGGTACGCATTGTCACAGAACAAATTGCGAATCCATCATGCATACACAGATATCCCTATTTGTCCCTATACGTATCCTTTCACAGGCAGTTGACATAAAACAACATGAAGAAAGAAAGCACAACTCCTGACACTTCAATTTGACCTGTGAATAGTCTATAACAGTTTAGTTTTCGTTTCTTTTCATAGAGTTCCCGCATACCAGGAATTTAAGTGTTAACATTAAAACATTAAATTTCCCTGTGCATGGAAACGTTTACAAAAGACGCTTTTTATTCACGAGTTTTAACAACTTTTCCAATAACATTCATTTTACAACTCTTGTGTATTTAAGTAAGACTTAAAATATAGGACCCTCACGCATAAAGATACAAGATGTACGAACGTGCGGTACCATGTTTGTCACGCAGTGCGAAACCCAACTACAGCAAATTTGCTATCAGTCAAAACACAAATCAGTCTGCGCTACCACGCAGTCCTAACCATTATCCCGTTCTATGCCCGTGACCAGTATCATCACTACATATTTTTGATAAGTTCTTACAACTTTAAATATTGATAAATGGTAATGTGAAAACCAAACCTAAGATAATTGCTAGCTGTGCTGCCACACAATCTTAACCCTTATCCCGTTCAATGCCTGCAGCTTCTGGTGTTTTACAAGTTATTACAGGTGTATGGACTTTTGTCTTCCAAATATTGACGAATATGCAGGCTGGTCTTGATCTGCATTGTTCGCAAGTGTAGTTATAAATTGTGTATAACATGAGCTATATGAAAATGTTGTCACACTTTAGTTAGGCGTAATAAGGGTAAATTATTATATAACTTGCTCGCTATCGGGCCATGATATATAAACCTGATTGCATAATGTAAAACGATTATGACAAAAGTAAGAATATAGGAGCCGTGCTCTGGGAAAACCAACCGCGGGTATTTGCGGCCACGGTAAATCAAGATAAACCACTGGTATTTTCGACCACTATAAATCAAAATCAACCACGGGTATTTGCGACCACTCTAAGTTAAGATCAACTACGGGTATTTGCGACCACTGTAAATTAAGATCAACTACGGGTACTTGCGACCGCTCAAAATTAAGATCAACCACTGGTATTTTCGACCACTATCAATCGAGATCAACTGCGGGTATTTGCGACGACTGAAAATTAAGATCAACCTCTGGTATTTTCGACCACAATAAATCAAGATCAACTACGGATATTTGCGACCATTGTTAGTTAAGACCAACCACGTGTTTTTTGCGACCACTGTAAATTAAGACTCACCACGGGTATTTGCGACGACTGTAAATCAAGATCAACCGTGGGTATTTGCGACCACTGTCAATCAAGAAGAACCAGGGATATTTGCGACCACTGTTAATTCAAACCAACCACGATTATTTGCGACCACTGTAAATGTAAACCAACCACGTGTATTTGCGACCACTGTTAATCAAGATCAACCACAGGTATTTGCGACCTCTGTTAACTAAAACTATCCAAGGGTATTTGCGACCACTGCAAATCAAAATCAACTACGGGTAAATAAAACTACTGTACATTAAGACCAACCATAGGTATTTTCGACCACTGTAAATTAAGATCAACGCGTATTTGCGACGATTGTTATTTTAGTCCAACCACGGGTATTTGCGACTAGTGTCAATTAAGATCAACCACGGCTATTTGCGACCCCTGTAAATTAAGATCAACCAGAGGTATTTGCGACCACTGTAAACCAAGATCAACCACAGGTATTTTCCACCACTGTAAATCAAGACAAACCTGCGCCTCAAATCATTTACGGATTTAACACTGTACAAGCACATATGCTCAGATAACTATTTATCTCCATTCGTCATTCATCCTTTCCCAAATACAACAAATCTTCAGCAGACGACATTTAAAAACATCTCGGCAAAAATATTGAAAATCCCTATTATTGAAAGTATGATTACTGAAAAAGGTTGAAAACATTGTGGCAAAAGTATAAATTGCCGGTTATGAGCAATTTCTTCTTTCGCCACTATGATTTAGAAAGTCGTCTGCTGCAGAGGAATCAGATAGCGACTGCATATGGGAAAGGGTTAACACACTAATGTTGTTTTTTCTGTGGAACGGCTCATATAATATTGAAGTCGTTATCGTCATTTAATAAATAACATCCGAGTGATAGTCACGCGTGGTTTGGCACGATTTCAATACGTGTCATTTTTTCTTTCAGGCTATTATATCTAGTTACGACTCCTTTGAAAGAAGTCCTATTGAAAACGGATACTATTGGTAAATCCTATTAAAACAGATTACGTTTTAAATCAGGAAGTTATAAATATCTGCCCCAAAAAAGCCCCTTTTAGGATTTAGACATCCCCTGATACTTTTTGAAGACTCTGATTAGCTTACAAATTTAGGTGTTATTTACTGTTTAAAAAATGTAGGTCTTCGACCAAAAGTACAGCATACACGTATGAGGTAATACAACAATCAATCGAATGGGTATTGACCAATTTAAGATATCGACATTTAAGAGCTTTCAGCATAAATTGTGATGATTTTTGTAGTTCTATTTGTTTATCCAAAAGCTTAAGAGATTGGGTTTATGACCTGGTGGAAAATGAAATAAACTTGTAACAAAAAGGGTAAACGTGTAAGTTATTGGGCTGTATTTTGAAACGTACCATTTATCACATTTGTTGTTGTTTATGTAGTTTTTCGTATAACACAAGGCATTATTAGATAAAACATTTAGTTTATTTGTTGGAGCTGCTTTCATGTAAATCAATGGTCAAGTATTTAAACAAAAACTGTATAGTCCAATTTCCTTTTAACTTGCATTTATGTTATCCACATGCTTAAGAGATTGCTAATCATTTATGAAAACCTGTGTGTGAAATCTTCTTATATGAAATGAAAATAAAATATACCTGTATACATGTATGTGAGAGATTTCGAAATTGTATTTTGTATGCATCTCTGTTGTCTCGATTCATTATACTTGTCACATGTTGTTATGACCTGGCAGAAAATGAAATAAACTTGTAACAAAAAGGGTAAACTTATATGTAATTGGCAGGTATTTTAAAACGTACCATTTATCACATGTGTTGTCGTTTGTACTTGGTTGTTTAAAAATGTAGTTTTTCGTATAACACAAGGCATTATCAAAAACTTACCCGTCCAAGACAAAACATTTAGTTTATTTGTTGGAGCTGCTTTCAAAATTATCAAGGGTCAAGTATTTAAAAAAGAACTGTATGGTCCAATTTCCGCTTAACTTGCATTATCAAAACATGACAATAACCAGTGGGGTCAATCAGTATAAAAATGTCAACTTTATCATATCAAAATGGGAAGAGGAGCACGAGTTCTTCCAGAGACATATCAATACAACCACTCAAAACATTTTAATATAATATACCTGTGTTTTATACTGAAGATAATACTGTTGATAACATAACTACCAACAGTTTACATATACGTAGGTACATGTCTCTCTGCTTATATGTGCAAAATGCATCTACATGTGGGAAAGGTTTAGAGAGCATTATTGAGGACAGCATTTATAGGTTTATTTTCAATGCACGCATTCGACTTAATTTCCAGCGTTACAACCGTAAAACAATATATGGAGGTAAGTCTGGTGTGGAATGTCAACGGTATCATATGTATGGAGGTCAGTCAGGTGTGGAATGTCAACTGTATCATATGTAGAATGGAGATATGGAGGTCAGTCAGGTGTTGGAATGTCAACTGTATCATATGTATGGACGTCAGTCACGTGTGGAATGTCAACTGTATCATATGTATGACGGTCAGTCAGGAGTGGAATGTCAACTGTATAATTTGTATGGAGGTCAGTATTGTGTTGAATGTCAACTGTATCATATGTATGGAGTTCAGTCAGGTGTGGGATGTCAACTGTATCATTTGTATGGAGGTCAGTCAGGTGCTGGAATGTCAACTGATATCATATGTATGGAGGTCAGTCAGGCGTGGGATGTTAACTGTATCATATGTATGGAGTTCAGTCAGGCGTGGGATGTTAACTGTATCATAGGTATGGAGTTCAGTCAGGCGTGGAATGTTAACTGTATCATAGGTATGGAGTTCAGTCAGGCGTGGAATGTCAACTGTATAATATGTATGGAGGTCAGTCAGGCGTGGAATGTCAACTGTATAATTTGTATGGAGGTCAGTCATGTGTTGAATGTCAACTGTATCATATGTATGGAGGTCAGGCAGGTGTGCGATGTCAACTGTATCATATGTATGGAGGTCAGTCAGGTGTAGAATGTCAACTGTATCATATGCATGGAGGTCAGTCAGGTGTGGGATGTCAACTGTATAACATGTATGGAGGTCAGTCAGGTGTGGAATGTCAACTGTATCATTTGTATGGAGGTCAGTCATGTGTTGAATGTCAACTGTATCATATGTATTGAGGTCAGTCAGGTGTGGGATGTTAACTGTATCATATGTATGGAGGTCAGTCAGGTGTTGGAATGTCAACTGTATACTATGTAGGGAGGTCAGTCAGGTGTGGAATGTCAACTGTATCATTTGTATGGAGGTCAGTCATGTGTGGAATGTCAACTGTATCATATGTATGGAGGTCAGTCAGGTGTGGAATGTCAACTGTATCATTTGTATGGAGGTCAATCATGTGTTGAATGTCAACTGTATCATATGTATGGAGGTCAGTCAGGTGTGGAATGTCAACTGTATCATATGCATGGAGGTCAGTCAGGTGTGGGATGTCAACTGTATAATATGTATGGAGGTCAGTCAGGTGTGGAATGTCAACTGTGTCATTTGTATGGAGGTCAGTCATGTGTGGAATGTCAACTGTATCATATGTATGGAGGTCAGTCAGGTGTGGAATGTCAACTGTATCATTTGTATGGAGGTTAGTCATGTGTTGAATGTCAACTGTATCATATGTATGGAGGTCAGTCAGGTGTGGAATGTCAACTGTATCATATGCATGGAGGTCAGTCAGGTGTGGGATGTCAACTGTATAATATGTATGGAGGTCAGTCAGGTATGGAATGTCAACTGTATCATTTGTATGGAGGTCAGTCATGTGTTGAATGTCAACTGTATCATATGTATGGAGGTCAGTCAGGTGTGGTATGTCAACTGTATCATATGTATGGAGGTCAGTCAGGTGTGGAATGTCAACTGTATCATTTGTATGGAGGTCAGTCATGTGTTGAATGTCAACTGTATCATATGTATGGAGGCCAGTCAGGTGTGGGATGTCAACTGTATCATATGTATGGAGGTCAGTCAGGTGTTGGAATGTCAACTGTATAATATGTATGGAGGTCAGTCAGGTGTGGAATGTCAACTGTATCATTTGTATGGAGGTCAGTCATGTGTGAAATGTCAACTGTATCATATGTATGGAGGTCAGTCAGGTGTGGAATGTCAACTGTATCATATGTATGGAGGTCAGACAGGTGTTGTAATGTCAACTGTAGCATATGCATGGAGGTCAGTCAGGTGTGGAATGTCAACTGTATAACATGTATGGAGGTCAGTCAGGTGTGGAATGTCAACTGTATCATTTGTATGGAGGTCAGTCAGGTGTGGGATGTCAACTGTATTTTATGTATGAAGTTCAGTCAGGCGTGAAATGTCAACTGTATCATATGTATAGAGGTCAGTCAGGTGTCGAATGTCAACTGTATCATATGTAGAATGGATAGATGGAGGTCAGTCAGGTGTTGGAATGTCAACTGTATCATATTTAGAATAGAGAGATGGAGGTTTGTCAGGTGAGGAATGTCAACTGTAGCATATGTATGGAGGTCAGTCAGGTGTGAAATGTCAACTGTATTTTATGTATGAAGTTCAGTCAGGCGTGAAATGTCAACTGTATCATATGTATAGAGGTCAGTCAGGTGTCGAATGTCAACTGTATCATATGTAGAATGGATAGATGGAGGTCAGTCAGGTGTTGGAATGTCAACTGTATCATATTTAGAATAGAGAGATGGAGGTCTGTCAGGTGAGGAATGTCAACTGTAGCATATGTATGGAGGTCAGTCAGGTGTGAAATGTCAACTGTATCATATGTAGAATAGAGAGATGGTGGTCAGTCAGGTGTGGAATGTCAGCTGTATTATATGTAGAATGGAGAGATGGAGGTCAGTCAGGTGTTGGAATGTCAACTGTATCATATGTAGAATGGAGAGATGGAGGTCTGTCAGGTGAGGAATGTCAACTGTAGCATATGTATGGAGGTCAGTCAGGTGTGGAATGTCAACTGTATCATATGTATGGAGGTTATTCAGGTGTGGAATGTCAACTGTATCATATGTAGAATGGAGAGATGAAGGTCAGTCTGGTGTGGAATGTCAACTGTATCATATGTATAATGGAGAGGTGGAGGTCAGTCAGGCGTGGAATGTCAACTGTATCATATGTATGGAGGTCAGTCAGGTGTGGAATGTCAACTGTATCATATGTAGAATGAAGAGATGGATGTCAGTCAGACGTGGGATGTCAACTATATCATATGTATGGAGGTCAGTCAGGTGTGGAATCTCAACTGTATCATATATAGAATGGATAGATGGAGGTCAGTCAGGTGTGGATTGTCAACTGTTTCATATGTATGGAGGTCAGTCAGGTGTGGAATGTCAACTGTTTCATATGTATGGAGGTCAGTCAGGTGTGGAATGTCAACTGTATCATATGTATGGAGGTCAGTCAGGCGTGGAATGTCATCTGTATCATATGTAGAATGGAGAGATGGAGGTTAATCAGGTGTGGAATGTCAACTGTATCATATGTATGGAGGTCAGTCAGGCGTGGAATGTCATCTGTATCATATGTAGAATGGAGAGATGGAGGTTAATCAGGTGTGGAATGTCAACTGTATCATATGTATGGAGGTCAGCCAGGCGAGGAATGTCAACTGTATCATGTGTATGGAGGTCAATCAGGTGTGGAATGTCACCTGTATCATATGTGTGGAGGTCAGTCAGGCGTTGAATGTCAACTGTATCATATGTATGTAGGTCAGTCAGGTGTGGAATGTCAACTGATATCATATATATAATGGAGCGAGATAGACGCACGAGTACATGCCAGCTCTATCGTTTATAAACTATCTAATTAAAGTGTTTCTGTTAAATAGATAAGACAGTGATATGAATTGCATATGTCCAATGTTTTTATTGAATCCTTTGCCACTTGTCGACATATTTTGACGCATCAGCAGCTGACGACTTTTTCGTAAACATTGCGACAAAAGGAGAAATGACTCATATTTTTTTACCACAATGTTTTCTGTTCTATTCAATATTTATTAGTGCAAATCAAAAGAGTGTTCATATTCTTGCGTATATGCTTTCATGTCTTCTGTAGAGTTGTTGTATGCGGAAAAGGGTTAAGTAATTATTTTGTTAATTCTCGTATTTCATATAATATCATAAACACTCGTTCCTAATACTTTCCTTTCCGATTGGGAATAATTTGGAACTATGGAATTCAATTTCTTTTCTTTTTACATTCTGCAACAATGTGTGTACTTGTACAGATCAAATAACGATGTGTTAATACGTTCATCCTTTACCTTTTTACACATGTCCTATCCACCAGAAATAACTGACACGTCTACGAACAATACCGAGCTCTCACGACTTCTGACGGAAATCGCCGAGGCTGCATATTGTAAATACTTACCACCTTTGTACGGAATCCTAACCGACCGTGACCTAAAGGTTAGCGTCGGGGATTTGAAACCGGGGTTCAATTTCCAGTCGCTGCGCTGTGGTCATGGTGGAGTGCCTATGGGAAAGGCACATTTCCTAGACTAGTACTTGTTTGTTTACCCAAGGTTCATGAATAAGTAAACTGTTGCCGTGATATAAATCAAATAATATTGTTGAAAATGGCGTAAAACCCCAACAAAACAAAATGTACACGAGTATCATATTGGAAATGATCTTTTTATGAATTACCGTACTGTAACACTATTTTGAACGATAAGAAAACATGTCTTATGATAGACAAAAGAACACGAAAGAGAATGCTATTTTTATAAGTGTAATTACTTAAAACTTGAAGATAATAAAATAATTAAGCATTAAATAATGAAGAACGGCAATATTACCTGACCAAACCATGTACATCTCTCATTTATATCAAGGGTCAAGTATTTAAACAAGAACTGTATAGACAATAAACAGTGGGGTCAATCAGGCGTGAACTGTCATCAACGTTATCATATCGAAATGGAAAAGGAGCACGACTTCTTCTCAATACAACAACTCAAAACAATTTTGATATAATATATCTGTGTTTATAACAATACTGTTGATAACTGTCAAAGTTACTTAAAACTTTACATGAAAATGTTATAGATATACTTACTTTCTATAGACAAAATAACGATGAAAAAACAAATAATCAAACACTTACGTGTCAATGTAGGTACATATAATAATCCCCATATAATATTAATATCAACAGACAATATGTAAGTCTATGTGGTCAATAATTATATTGTTTATATAGGTTCACGTACTTATATCTAACAAATATATATTCATTTTTTTTACAAAATTCGTGTGTAAAGTTTAAAGTTTTGTAAAATATGACCAATGTTCTTAAAACCTATTTAGCAGACGAAAGTTTTTAAATCAATAAAAAGAAATGTAAAACGCTATACATCTACTCCGCAACGAAATTAACATTTGACATATAAACTTCCTGTTCCTTTGACACCTTATTTTGGGTAAAAGGAATTACGGTTGCTTAGTTTTCGGTTATAATCGCCTTCTTACACCTTGGATAGACCCTTTATGAGAGGTTTATTTAATAGATAGAACATTTCGAGGGCTTGGCGTGAAACGGTTGTAATTCAAAACCTATTTTGAAAACCCTGGACTAGGGGCAATTTTCACCCTTTTGTTAACCATGCAAATTTAGGTGCCATTGCTCAGAACGAGTAATGGCACATTAATTTCCATTGTTTACCAAGAACAATGATTTAACGCTCATAAAGACTTCATGGTGAGGTAAATAACCTTGGTATAACAATACCAATTTTAGTTACAACCGTTTCACGCCAAGCCCTCGATTTAGCATCTTATTCTTGAGATATATATGGTAAGAGTGTGGATGAGTGATAAAGATAATGAGAGAGCTTTGTTTTATCATGGTTTTACGCCATTTTTAACATAATTTCAGTTATATCACGGCGAAAGATCCTTTGTAAAACAAACCAGTACTAGGCTAGAAAGTGTGCCTTGCCCAAGGACACTACACCATGACTGTCGTGCCGCGACTTGGGATCGAAACCGGGACGCCCGGTTTCAAATCCCCTACGCTAACCAATCGACCACCCAAAAAAAACAACTTTTACTAATTGGCGAACTGCATAGAACCAGATCAACATATGCTGGTTATTATTATTAGTATAAATTATTATTAATAATGTTGAGAAGAAGAAGAAGATTATGATGACAAATTTAGATTAGAAGATGATTATAATGAATATTTTATAGTAGAAGAAGAATATAATGAAAAGAAAAAGAAAAAGAAGTTGTAGATGAAGATGAAGAAGAAGATGAAGAAGAAGATGAAGAAGAAGATGAAGAAGAAGTTGAAGTAGATGAAGAAGAAGATGAAGAAGAAGATGAAGAAGAAGATGACGAAATACCTTTCTGTGCAGTCTGATCTTGACCTACATTCTTCGCAAGTGTGATTATAAGTCGTGTATAACATGTGCTATATATGCAAATGTGTAAAGTTTAGTTAAGAGTATTAAGGGTTAATTGTGATAGAACTTGCTCTCTGTGGGCCATGATATATAAGCTTCGACTACCTGTATTTGCGACCACTGTTATTAAAGACCAACCACCGGTATTTGTGACCACTGTTATTAAAGACCAACTACCGGTATTTGTGACCACTGTTATTAAAGACCAACTACCGGTTTTTGCGACCACTGTTATTAAAGACCAACTACCGGTATTTGTGACCACTGTTATTAAAGACCAACTACCGGTATTTGCGACCACTGTTATAAAAGACCAACTACCGGTATTTGTGACCACTGTTATTAAAGACCAACTACCGGTATTTGTGACCACTGTTATTAAAGACCAACTACCGGTATTTGTGACCACTGTTATTAAAGACCAACCTACCGGTATTTGCGACCATTATTATTAAAGACCAACTACCGGTATTTGTGACCACTGTTATTAAAGACCAACTACCGGTATGTGTGACCACTGTTATTAAAGACCAACTACCGGTATTTGCGACCACTGTTATAAAAG
>JASEVX010000006.1:8749739-8942239 GCA_031761405.1 Serripes groenlandicus | reverse complement strand
CGCGCAATTTTGTTTATAATTGTATGGTAGTAGATATTTGGATTTTTTATGAAAGGAGCGACAATGCTTTACAGTCGACTGTTGGTGTATACAGCGTATAGCAAAGGGTAGACATTAAATGTTGCAAGATACCATTACATATAACAACTTTAGTTATACTTCAAATAATGTCAACATAATACAGTGTAACTTAATCAGTGGTTTGAGTGTATATTTGTACTTATTCTTATGATTGGCACAATAATTGGAGTACACATATCCACCAAAATGTTTCACATATTGAAACCTTAATATACGGATGATGTTTTTTACATGTACTTTAGACACAAATTATTGTATTTTAAAAACATGTATTTTTAAATTTGACATGTGACAGTTATGCTCCAGCCAGCAGGGTTTTTTCTATAATCGTTGAACATTTTCGTTTTCTATAGTATTATATAATTTTATAATATGATTTTAATTCTAAAAGGAAATGATGTTCGTCTTCGATCTCTGCAATGTTACATATGTTACATTTTCTAAAGCGTCTATTTTCTGAGGCGATTTTGACTATATCTGTCTGTTTCAATTCTTAAAGTGTGTAACGATGAACGTATTTTTGACATGTATGCCCTAAGTGTTTTATTACGTATATAGTCCAGATATGGTTCATAATCAAATTCTGTTTTGACAGATTAATAAAGGGTCAGTATTCTATTTGCTTCTATGTCTGACGAACAGGTTTGTATGTAGTTATCAGTAAGTCGCTGTTTGAATACGTTTGGAAATGGTTTGTGGTCAACACTCCATGGATTTTTCCACACATATAGGAATCCAGTATTACATAAAATAGTTTTGACATCGGAAACCCAATTATTACACCCACTATTGCAATCTTCGTATAAGTTATTGTACATACGTTTCCAAGAGTTAATAGTTAAAGGAATACTCCCGCGTGAGGTGGGGGGGGGGGGTATGTTTTGGTGCCATTATTGCGGTTAGCATTTGAACTTTGAATCGTTGTTAACGTGTCTTTATTTGCAAATTATCACATTTCACCAGTTCAACATCAACACGAAGATATAAATTCTATTATTGTAAATATTTACCCTAACCAGAGACATATTAATTATGTGTCTCGGCTTTAACTATGTGATGTATTGTAATCATTTATCCGGTACACTTACAAAGCATTATTTTTGCACAGTTTCATGTCTTTACAAATTGAACTATTTGATCAAATACTACTTAAACTATTTGAATTCGTATGGGTTTGCTTCATATCGACTTGAAATATGTATTGGGATAGCTCATGCTAATTGAAAAGTGTGACCATCAAACTCGTGATACAGTCCCTTTAAGCTGTAGTAATTATCTCGATAAAGTCTTAAAAATATATTTATTTATAATAATGGTCAATATAAATTGACACTGTATAGTTTTGCATTACATTAGGTTTATGATATTGACATCAATTATGTCAGCGTTAATTTGGGAGCATAAACTTATCAGGGAAAAACTGATCGTTCAGTGCGTAACCGTCTATGGGTAAAATGGTGTTATAGTCACTTCCTTTAAATATCGCGGATTCTTGCCATGAACATGAGTCCTATGATTTCCTTTTAGTTCGCGCATATAAACAGGAATGAGTTGGCCATGACATGATTTATAGCTAACCTTATTTCTTATCTGCGGACGCACTTTTAGTCATCATATGCATTAGAATACGTTTGAAAACGTTGTGGCTAAAGGAGAAATTACTAAAAATGATCAATTTCTCCTTAAGCTACAGTTTCACTATACTATAAATAAACCCTTTATTTATCAGATTTTTCAAAACAAATGCCCATATGATTTCACGGTCGTCTGTTGCTGATTTGTGATATAGCGGAAGGGGTTTAATTTGCTGTATTATGGTTTAATTTTTGTTTAAATTGTAAAGTTCCTCGATATTTGGATAAACCAATGAAACAGACGACAGTTTTGATACGCTACGTGGAAGACTATTGATATCATTAAGAAAGAAAACACAATTGATCATTGTTAGAGGAATCTCTTTTCCCCACAATGATTTCGGTATCTACATGAGGCTTTCTATTGCCCGAATGATACATTCACATCATGTGATCAGCGTGGATAACCGTACACCGGAAGTAGCATCCTATTGATACGTAAAACAAGTGCGTTGAAGTGGTCACTTCGATTCTTCATATTCTTTCATCCTTTCCCACATACGTATATTCTGCAGACACCAGCGTGTTAGTCATTATACCATCCCCACAATACTGAGCACCAAAAGGGAAAAGCCATTATTACAATTCATTTTTTAAGTCTTTGGTATGGCCCAGCCGGGGATCGAACAATCTGCGAACGTCTGCAACCGAGGCAGACGCTCTACCACTACACAGCCGAGGTGCTCTATAATATGTAATGATAATTAGGTCAATCAGTCGTTAGCTTTTCCAATACTTCGGTTTTATTGTCAACATAAGTATGTCCCTTCAATTCACATGAATGAACTGTAATCACAATATGTATTGTTTTAATATTATTTATTTTAGAAAAAATATAAAACTGTAAAATAAGAAAAATTATACATTACAAATATCTAATTTTACCCTGATACATTGCTTACAGAAGATTAACTTACTACTAATGAACATATGTTCCTCTAGATGGCGGCAATAGCACTGTCGTGCGATTTTTATGGCCTTTTTATGATGCCATATTTTCCCGTTAGTGTCAATCTGGCTGTTATTATGTAAAACATGTAAATGATAATTTGATCCGGGCTTCTGCCCATATTCGTATACTTCTTTATTTGAATAAATGACAATTTTCAATCTATTCTTTTGTTGTTGTTTTTATTATTATCATTTATGCCGGCAAACATACCAAAGAGACAAGCGTATTATACCAGATTGAACATTACCAATATGTTGGATGTTGGTGGGAACACCTGTTTGAAATAAATACACATGCGTGAAGTGTAAACTCAATATGTTGTAGTTCGTATAGTTATGTTAGATTAAATATACATGTAATCTGTAAAATTAGGAACAAAAATATAAATATGCATAACAGTTATTGAAACATTTCTTACATTTTTAGCGCCAATCAGAATATAGGGTGTTTTGCGAACAATATAAATTCAGGTGAGTAATTAAATGATAATGATAATGATAATGGGTCTCCCGATTTTGAACATGGAAGAGTACACAAGAGTAAAGTGTAAACACAATATGTTAGATTTAAATATAATCTGTCAAATTAAGAAAGAAACATACATAACGTAAACTATATTTTAAAATATATACAAAACATTTATTAAACTTGTTCATGAAACATAACTAACAGAGGTTTACTCTTAGTAGGAATTGTATTTTGACAACATATTATTATCATTTGTGGAATGGTCAATGGGGAAAGTAGAAGTTGGCATATGAGTGCAGGGCCGCTTCCAAACATCTTGTCCAACTCCTTACTTAGGTTTAGATTCTCCGTCAGTTAATGGACTAGTCTATTAGTGTGTAAGTAATACGGTAATACGACCAGACTGTGTGGATGCTAAGACTGATGTGGATCTGCACAAACTAACGTACACAAACTAACGTATACCCTTTACATTAGATCACATTACAATACAAGTTCAACTATTTACATATAAAAAAAATCAAATGGAAATACAATATAGTTTTCAACGTTTAACTGTTATTTTGGAGGGATGTATTCATCGGAATGCCGTCGTTCGCTTCTTTGGTTAGCATTTTTATTTGTCCATGGCGAATAAAACACACACTTTTGTTAACAATTAGCATACACGTCGTCTTTGTAAAATGTAGTGTGTATGGCATCGTATATGTATTTGTACTGCTCCTGAAAGAAATTACAATGAGACATTTAGTTTAGAAGTGTCCATAACACTTTCCCACATGCAACACATATTCAGCTGATGACTTTGAAGCCATTTAAACACAAATAGAAAATATCTCTATAAGTTAAAAGTATAATGATTGAATATAATTGAAAACAGTGTGATCAATGGAAAAGGAATTTATCCGTTTTTCACATTATTTTCAAAACTCATCTGTTTAAGGGTGAAACGCATTCCAAAAGGCGGAAAACACAATTTGAAGCCTCTTTCTTAATAGGGATAAATTCGATATTGTTTTGTTACTTACCAAGTTTTGAATGATAATTACATTTCATAAGTTATAAATTCGTTATATTTAGTTTTGTATTGACAAGCATTTGATTGCTATTTTCGTCTCTTTATTAAAATATACGATATTCTTTAACGCACAAAGTCAGGCATAATAGTTTCGTGTTTGTAGTGATGGATACGGTATTGTTTTACGTACAAAGCTATACATGATAGCACTAGTTGCTTGGGAAGATTGTTGTGTTGAGTACTGGTGTGAGAAAAACAGGAAACACATGATTAGGTGAACTGGCCGCTGTGATATGACTGAGAAATTGTTAAAAACAGCGTTAAACCGAAATCAATCAATACACTATACATGATAGCGTCGTGTCTATAGTGAAAATACGATATTGTTTTATGTACAACATTAAGCTTGATGATTTCGTATCTATAGTGATATATACGATATTGTTTTAGTTACAAAATTGGGAAACATAGTTTCTTTAGTAAAGTGGTAGCTTCGATATTGTTTTACTTAAAAAGTTGGCAATGATGCTGTTTGTTTATAGTAAAATACACCATGTTGTTTTAATGCTTGTAAAGCTTGCAATGGTATTCTCATTCTTAACGTGATAGCTATGATATTTTTCACTTACATAGTTGGGAATGATAGTTTCGTTTCTCTCCTTCATCAGTTTGACTGACTGTATAATGTTTATATGCCCTTCATCTCGTTTCATTCTTTCTAATTCAGCCAGAAGAACACAGAACATACCACTCCTCTCGAAATCATCGCTAAAATGTACACAAAACAAATATATAATTCGTTGATAACGGCGAATACTAGTAACACTTTTTCCTGGTACACACCACTTTAAACTGTGTGAGTCTGTTGCAGGAGACGACTATTGTAAACTTTATGAGCATTTTTGTTTTATTTTCCAACAGTGTTTCCTAAACTTTATTAAAGCTGAAATTATCTTAAAATCACAAATACTTCCTTTATATTTATACAAATTAAAGGACTCTAAGGTGATTATATCGGGTAAATGGATAACGCATCCACTTTGTTTAATGCAAAAGTACTTCAGTGATCGGGTTCAATCCCCGGCTGGATCTTACCAAATACGTTTTAAATGGATGTAATGGCTGCCAAACTAGATGCTCATGGTTTGCATTACGACTGACTGGCTGGTGTCAGGATAAATGAAAAGCGGCGTAAAGCACAAAACAATCTACCAATCAGTGAAACAGTTACTCAGTTCTCGTTTGCAAATTTACCAATCAAACTGCAGCTACTTTAAAAGAAACAGTTGATGGATTGACACCTTGAAAGTTTTTGTTATTTGGTTAGTGAATTGACAACGATAGCATGACCGAATCTACAGAGTCTTTAAAATCAATGTTCCCAAATAAATATTCATTGCTTGAAATCATGATTCTAAATTTACGTTAATGTACTTTTGCCCTGTCTGTCTTTGAAATCCAACCCACGCACATTCACGAAAGTACCAAGTCTGCACTTCTTCGAATGCATTGAACCGAATGAGTTAATACGAGTCCGCGGCCAATCAATTTCCATAGTGGTCAAACACTGGAATGCTTGTTTGGTGTATCCAATTAAAACAGAAGCCGGAGGTTTAGATGTTCCAAACATGGCCGTTATCTGTGATCTGCCGGCTTGAAAGCACTGTGTAACGTCGTGCTTTCTACCCTTTGAAGCTTGTTTTAATATGATCATGTGTAACGTTTGTTCAACTTTCATAGAGAAAGAAAAATCTTAATATGAAAATAGCAACATAAGTTTAGCCTTATCCAAAATTGCATTGTCCGTTGCAGTTTAACTACAAGGTACATGATCAATGCTAAATACAGCTTACCCGCAGTGTATTAGAACCGGTTGTGTTGGGGTCAGACGTCTCTCTCTGTTTAGAACTACTTCGAGAAAATCAATCATGGATTTAGAATCCTTCGGAATCGTTTTGTTGTTGTCCCAGGATTTGTATGCAAATTGGGATACATTGACTTGACCGTCAGTCTGTCAGACAAAACACAAGTATCACAATTATTGATACGGTGACAATTTATATAAGACAATTATGACTAGACAAGACATACTTGAGGGATTTGTATTCGTTGTTTTCATTTGTCTTTCAATTTAATCCATATCAATTAGAGTCGGTTTCTGGCGGCCGATCAAATATTTCGACCGCCTCTGTGGTGTTTGGAAGAACTTCCATTTCGAGTGCGGGAGGTAGTGGATTTGATGCCCGGTCGTTTTATACGAAAGACTTGGTAGTGATGATTGTTTCCTTAGCGCACAAGGATGCCAGGTTAGCATTACGACTGACTGGCGGGTATCAGGATAAATGGACCAGAACATTTGTTGATAGCGGCGTATAAAAACACCATACAATCAATCATTTCAAACTACAATCTGTAGCAGAAGAATGTGAAAAAAATTGTTTAGATATGAAAAGTCTCTATAAATGAATATGTAATTAAAGACTTTAACCATTGTTGCAATATGAGATATTGTTTATTTTAGGCATTTCCCTTTGGCTGCATGTATATTATGTTATGGGGTCGTCTTCTATAGATGTGTCAAAATTCGTCGGCACGTTGGAAAATGATAAAGGTGTCCAAACAATCGTTTCGGTTGAAATCGAGATATAACCGATACGTAATAAAACATATAAAATAAATAAAACAGCTTGTCTTTAAGGAAAACAGTATGAAATGCTTCTCGATAGAATTGTTTTTAAATTTTGACATTTTCTTTCTTTCGACGAAATGTCATCAAAATTATTCTAAAAAATGTATTATCTTTTCCCTGTTTTGTAAACATGTCACACAATATTCTGTCTATTAATTCAACCATAAACATAAGAATATTCTTACACTGTCGTGTGTGAGTTGTTGTTGACAATAACTTTCATTGTTCAACTCTTCCACAAGGTGAACTCCGAATGGCGATTTGATACCTTTGTCCGTTACCCCGAGGTTGAACGATGTCTGAAATTAAAAGGAATATCTGTTTGATTCAGTACTTTCAAGCAACTGGCTGCTTCTCCACATGTATTTCTAGCCCATAAGCACAATGATAGTTTTAGTACACATGACATTTTATGTGAAAACCTAAGATTAGCAACGGAGTTATGCTCCGAACAAAGAAATATTTACAATAAAGGGGTAACTAAAAACAAGGCTTATATTAATTACCTTGTCATGATCTGATGAAGAATCCTGTATAGTGACAACGGTTTTAATATTTTGTTCAGCAATGAGAGACCAAACCCCTTCAAGTGTGGCTTGGGTTGGGGACTTTGTCACTATGAACACGTTCTTACCCTCATAATTCTGTTGGCAAATAAAAAGACAAAAAATGTGTTGTCAATACATTCGATGAAAAAGAAGTTAAATTCATAACAAAACAAAGTTTAATAGTTCTTTTATAAATACATTAGGAACATATCGTTTTATTGTTTTTGAATAAGCGAGGTATTCCATACACACTTGATCAATAGTCAATACAATTTCATTTGCAACAAAGCCAATCATTGAATTTGGTTTTTGCATTTTGGAACATTATTACTGATCTGAATGTGTATTGTCCACTGCTAGTTTATAAGCGCCCTTTAACATTTGGAGAACGGATGGAAAATCGTCTATACGCGTTTGTATTTTTATGTCAATTTTGTAATTGATCACAAAATGTCCGATTGTTAGCTTACGTGAGACATGACTTCATTATATGTGAATGTTTTTGCCTCGTGATATGTGATTATAGTGTCTATATGTGAACCATCAATTATTTAGCTGCAATATCAAAAGAGTGGAATGAATGTTTTAACAGATGTATACAGTGCTGTTTGTTGCCTGTGATGATTTGTTATACGGTTAAGCATTTTGTGATATTGCATATATAATATTATTAACCCTGTACAACCATACAGCAAGTCTGCATCAGATTAATTTGAAAACATTATGTAAAATTTGGAAAATCTGTATTATTCTTATATATGACAGTTTAATTATTGAAAATAGTTGAAAACGTCGTGGCAAAAAAGAATAATTGCTCGTTTAGAATAATTTCTACTTTTGTCACGATGTCTCGAAAAGCCGTCTGCTGCAGAGGATTCGGACATTGTCTGTATGTGGGAAAGGGTTAACTATCAATATCATATTTTATCAAATTGACACTTAATTGTTAATTTGATGTATCATTTGAATTTGCATAATGACAATACCAAAGAAATACGTACTGGTAGCAAGACAGCACCAAGCTCCTTCACCTGAACCATACTCTTCGATTTCGGCATGTATTCATCAACTAAATGTAACAAACATTAATACAATGACAATTACAGGTAACGCAATTCATAGTTGTTTATTCATATCTTATGTTGATCTTACAACTAACACCGCCCTCAATCTCTACTTCCTGGATATTCAGCCAGCTCAGATGCCAAGTGTGGGAGAAGTTCTAAAATGTTAAACCTCTATCACTGGAATCGGATGGGAGTTTTTGATCACGGGGCAGGTGCTATACCTCTGAGCAACATTTTCCGATTAGTTTAAGTTTAGTTTGTGGAATGTCCTTTTCACATTACTATGAGCTATGTGTAACTGACCAACAACAGCACCCGTGAATTATATAAATAAAGTGTGCATATTAACTGTGTTACCTGAACTGAAGTATAATTCAATTGGTCGAAAAATTACCTCAACGTTTTAAAGTCATTTATTTGTATTTTATGAGCTTTCGATGCACAGCCTTCTTTGTAAAGTAATGATGCCCTTTGATTTCGGGTGATTCTAAACATCGGAAACATGAAAATGAATGTATATGACTTCCAAATATACTATTTGATTGTTTTGAATATATACATTATAATGGAAAATACCGATAGCTAAGCCGACTTTTCGGATTGTTGATATCGGACATGGACCTTGTGATATACGAGTACACGTCATGCGACTTGTCTAGAAGCTGATATCATATTAACGGTCTCCATTGACACGGATGCGTGAACAGTGTTCAAACATTGGTACTCAGAACCCTAGATAATGGGGTATTACATAAACCTTTACACTCTATATTCTGGATCAGGCGTCTGAGATTCGTTTGAGATCATTTGTTAAAAACACACAAGAACGTGTAACTACTCTTAGTCTCTCTATATTGTCCATAAACAATAATAATAATGACAGTATTGTTTTCCTTTTAAAACATTTGTGAAAAACCTTCACATGACCGTATTACTATAAATTGTCTCTCTGTGTGGTTGATATACTATACTAACAATGGCTTTTTATATAATACCATATATAATGGGTATTTCAATGCCTTTATTTTGAGATAAAGCAAACCCACTTACTTGTAATTACTGTCTCACTTTTGATATTGTGAAGAAATATATTTGAATACACTTGATCATTCGTGTCATGATTTTCGTTTTCCATTTGTTTGCGATCTTCTATGCTCTGTTCAATAAGCTGTGAATGAAATACCATTGACGCAGTACGGAATGCAATAATTAAAATTTATTGTCATGCTCATAGTGCAAGCCAGAATAGATTGAAGGAACTAGCATGGCTTGTACATGATATGCATTCTTTTTTAACAATCCTTCACTTTTATGCAGAGCTATATGCTTCACTGCCATGTATTCACGTGCAGTTTATGCACTGGATAATCGGTCTGTTTTCTTGTTTCGTCCTAGTTTTGAAATCAGCACCTGTCACATAGCCACAATGAAGAAAATAGTGACAGGTCATTTGTCATCGCGATCTCACATGTTTTCCTGGATTGCCATTTAAAAAGAAATTTTGATCTTTAAAATTGTATTTAGACAAGCAGATAACATTAAAAACATGTTGCTTACATTGAACTGAGTTTGTAACCGTTGTTCCCTTGTTATCGGATCGATTTGCATCATGTAATCATAGATTTCCAAATAATCCCTTGACCATATAAACTGGGTACCAAAGCACAGAGCGTCTGCCACAGCCTCGTGTAGGAAAACATACTGGTCCTGAAATCACGATGTACAACAAACGTCTTATGACCACTTAAAATAGTAACAATATTCGCCGGAGTATGTTTAAATTATCAATGTAAAATCATGTTTTATTCCTTAAGAAATATACCTTTAAATGTATTGTTATGCATTCTTTTATTTCATTTAAAGAGGACATTGAACACATACTTTGTTTAAATATGATGACATATCCAAGGTTATGAGAACCATGATTTTCTGAAAGCAACTACTCATTTTTTCCTGGATTTTATTAAATATATGCCAAATATTCACAGCTTCATATAGACTAACATTATTCAACAGTTGTATTACGAGTTAAAGTTGCTCTAAATACAATAACTTATACCAGCTATTGATTGTCAATGGTTTAAATCGTATCAGATTAAACTATAACTAATACATGTAGCTTAATCGGTAACGGCTGATGATATCAATCCGGTGATATGGAGTTCGCATCCCCGGCTCGGCCTTGGGAGAATGTTGTGATGTATATTAGTGCGGAATAACCATGAAACAAGCGGAAGGTCAGAATCCCGCAATGATATCACTTTTTGAAAACAGTATTAAGCTTCAATCAATAAGAACAAATGAACTTATGTGAATCTTTCATACATTATATTTTGAAGTTGACCTCTCATAATAAGATATCGTACAAACTGTGACCTGTTATGGAATGACTCTGTTCATAAGTGAAACGTTTATAGATATGAATTGTACATAAGTTGACCTTATAATAAGAATTTGTACACAAACATGGACCAGTACATGAGTGGACATTCAATAGATTGGAATTGAATTTGACCTCTCATAATAAGAAATTGTTCAAAAATCGACCTCTTATGAAATAAAATTGTACATAAGTGAACCTTTTATGGATTGAAATTGTACACAATAAGACATCCTATTAAATGGAATTAAACATAAGTGGACCACTTTTAGAATGAAATAGTTCATAAGTAAGCCTCTTATGAAATGTAATTGTTCATAAGTGAACAGTATATAAAGTTGAATCGTACGTACGAGGGGTGTTAACAATATTCGTGGAAAAGTGCTCCTATTTCTTTATCTTCTGAAGCATTTCCATAAATTTGAGCTATTATGTAGATCGCGATATTCCCTATTCAAAAAGTAATGTTTTTATAGTAACGTTACTGACGTCATCCCAATTTTCCAATATTTCTAAATATATGTGTCAATAATTCCAAATATACCAAATGACAAAAGATTACGTATGCCATCTTCTGACATATTTTAGGTGACGTTATTTGATATCTGACATAATAAAAATAAACATCTGAGTAAGTTTTCTAAGAATAGGCGTTGAAATTGGCGAGCAACAGAGACCAGTCATTAAATGATGTGTTTGGATACCGATTTTAAAGGCAACAAGAGCGCCACATGTCACAAAATACGCCCGTCCTGTATAGTGATAATTGTTATTGAGCTGACAAGACCAATTTTAGGTAATTTCTATAATTAAAGGACGATAACTCTCGATTGACTAAAGCGATATGGCTAGTTATTGTACTTGTCCGAGATATTATGTCAATACACATTCTGACTAAATTTGGTGATGATTGAACAAAGGTTTCTTCAGTTATCGAGCTGACAAGACCAATCTTAAGTAATTTCTATAAATAAAGAGCGATAACTCTCGATTGACTAAAGCGATATGGCTAGTTATCGAACTTGTCCGAGATATGCCAATACACTTTCTGACCAAATTTGGTGATGATTGGATAAATGCTTCTTCAGTTATTGAGCTGACCAGACCAATTTTATGTAATTTCTATAATTAAAGGGCGATAACTCTCGATTGACTTAAGCGATATGGCTAGTTATCGAACTTGTCCGAGATATTATGCCAATACACATTCTGATCAAATTTAATGATGATTGGAGAAAGGATTCTAAAGTTATTGAGCTGACAAGACCAATTTTAGGTTATTTCTATAATTAAAGGCCGATAACTCTCGACTGACTAAGCGGCATCGCTAGTTATCAAACTTCTTTGAGATATTATGCCAATACACATTCTGACTAAATGTGGTGATGATTGGAAAAAGGCTTCTAAAGTTATTGAGCTGAAAATACCAATATTAGGTAATTGCTATAATTAAAGGGCGATAACTCTCACATGACTAAAGCGATATGTCTAGTTATCAAACTTGTCCGAGATATTATGCCAATACACATTCTGACTAAATTTGGTGATGATTGGACAAAGGCTCTATGTTTTAGCTGACAACATACTAGACGCCGCACGCCCGCACACCCGCACGCCCACACGCCCGCACGCCCACCCGTCAGCCCACCAGCCCGCCCGTCAGCCCGCCAGCCCGCCAGCCCGTTTATTCAAAACGGGCGTCTACAAATCATGGAAATGTTGAACAAGAAACCGCTGAAGACGGTAAGGCCGGATTGTCGGCAATTTGACTTTGAAAATTGACAAACCAAAGTCAAGGTCAAAGTAACCATAGAAATCAATAGGCAAAGTTTCATGTTTGTAACCCTCTCCAGTGCTTTGATTTTGGCTAAACATGAAACTTTAACCAAACATGTTGACAGACAGACAGACGGACAGACGGACATCGCCAATCTATAGACCGGAATTGCTAGAGCAATACGGCCAAAAATGTATATAGTGAGACTGCAGTAGAGAATACACCAGTCTATGAGTGGTATAATCGTTTCAATGAGGGAAGAGGACCATCGGGGATGTTATGCGTAACGGTAGTCCACAGAAAATAAGAACACCTACTCGTCTATAGAGTTATCAGTTTCAACCTCACCTTTGTTTGCACCATGTTCACCCTTTGGTATCTCAGTCTTTCTACGATTTCTAACATCTTCAACACGCCGGTAGATCTCGTCTCATGAAATGCGTTGTCAAGAGCTATGAATGTTCCTGTTCGACCCACACCTGCACTGTGATATGGTATGCAAATATGATAAGTTTAAACACATTTATGTTGCATCGAATGTGAAACAAGTTCTACAAGTTGTATGTTTCATTCTTGGTGTCTGATACGTTGATATTCAAACAGAACTCGCGCCGTGTGAGTATGGGCAGTCCAACAGTTTAAATTCCGCTTTCACAGGAATCAAACAATCATTCTATATCTGAGCCAATGTCTCCAACGACACTATAGTAAACTGTAATAAGATATTTTAGATGTTAAGCATGTAAGAGTACCCAAATCGAAAGTTTCAGTCGGCATCAAAATATTAAAGACTCCATCGTGGTTTTCTTTCATCAAAATGTTCGAACTTTTGCAATACACAACGCTACATCTGTTCTTGACACGTTCTGTCAGAGCCATATGTTTTAGTTTCACTTAACGACATGCTAGAAAATTATGCTGGATCGAATATACGTCAACCAAGCTCGAACGTTACCAGTCATACATCAAGTTCGTAAAGATATATCGATGTGTTAAATACCTGCAATGAACTAGGATTGGTCCGTCCTTATCACGTGTGTCCTCCATCACAATCCTCCAGAACTTTACTAATGCCCATGTACTGTCAGGAACATCCTTGTCAGGCCAGGATTTAAAATGGTATTGTGTTACATCCCTCCATGGTTGTGAATGCTTTAAAAAAAATGCTTTGTTTGGCAAGGATTTAAAGAAAAAGATTGTTTACAATCCTCTATGGGTCTGAATGATGTAAGAGATAAGTTATGTCGACCAATATAACCCAGACAAGCACAATTGGCTTATCTAAATGTATAGGAAAACATAACCAAAAACAAAATGATAAACTACAATTATAACAAGAGCTGTCGGAGGACAGCGTGCTCGACTACATGCCGCTTATTCACATAAAGCACTATTTCATTATATTGCACTTAAGTACTATTAAATCATATTATATACATAGATTTAAATATAATTTAAAAATAAAATTTCTTAAGTCAATCAAGGGCCATTACTCCATATTTAGGATACAATGGAGTTATCTAACCTAATTGTACGATGGTCCTTAACAAATATGTGAAGTATGAAGTGATTTGAATGATGTAACTTTAACGTTGAGCTAAACGCAAATGTTAAAACTGACCGAGTCCAAAATTAGCAAAACCTTAAAAAAAGGTTTTCCTAATGTTTGACACCATGCAAAACCCGATTGATATGTTGAAGAATTATATTTGATAAATAAATGATCACAATTAGAAAGAAATGTAACCAAAAATTAAGAATTTATCTAAAATTCTCAAAATCAAACAAAAATCATGTTTTTTACCCCCTAAAAGTCACACTCAGCATCTTCAACATACAATGTGAAAAAAGGTATTACATGTAATAATATTCCAAATGTGGAAGCCCTAACACAAGTACTTATCTAGAAAAAATAGAAAATCAAATGAAAAAGCCAACTTGCCCTAAAACTTTAACCACCCAAAAGCATGTGTTTTACCGCAAACAGAAGGTCACACTCAGCATCTTCAGCATATAATATAAAGAAATGTATTAAATGTAATTATTTTCCAAATATGAAAGGGTTTGAGGGCAAGTTGGCTTATTCAGAAAAAGTTAAAAAAATAAAATAAAATCCTACTTGCCCCAAAACTTTAACCACCGAAAATCATGGTTTTTACACCAAAAAGAAGGTCACACTCAGCATCTTCAACATTCAATGCGAAGAAAGGTATAAGATGTAACTATATTCTAAATATTAAAGCCCTAGCACAAATTTTTATAGAGAAAAATTAAAAAATTAAATGAAAATGCCAACTTGCCCTAAAACTTTAACCACCCAAAATCTTTTACCCCAAAAAGAAGGTAAAACTCAGAATCTTCAGCATACAATATAAAGAAAGGTATTAGATGTAATTATATTCCAAATATGAAAGCCCTAGCACAAGTACTTATTGAGAAAAAAAAAAAAAAAAAAAAAATCCAACTTGCCCTAAAACTTTAACCACCGAAAATCATGTTTTTTTTCCCAAAAGGAAGGTCACACTCAGCATCTTTAGCATTCAATGTGAAGAAAGGTATAAGATGTAACTATATTCCAATTATGAAAGCCCTAGCACAAATACTTATGAATGAAAATCCCAACTTGCCCTAAAACTTTAACCGGACGCCGACGGAGACGCCGACGCCGACGCCGGGGCGAGTAGTAAAGCTCTCATATTCTCGAATAGTCGAGCTAAAAACTCATATATATTGGTATAAATATTCACTTGCTGCAGAGTGGTTTTGTGATAAGCAAACCATTTTTAATGGAAGAAAGTATATCTCTAGTATCAAAATTAAATGTAATAAAAATGTTTGAATTTCTTAAACAGCCAGAATGTATGTTAATGACGGAAATATCATCGAAATGTGCACACAAATCAGAGATATGCTGAAATACCTCTTTGAAATCCCATACATAACAAATTAGCCATAAAGATCGTATAAGATCTGTCGTCTTTTACCTTTCTGATTTGTAAATGTCTGATAACGTAATCGGTTGTTATGTCCTCCGATACTAGTTTAACTGTATTATTTCCGTATGTTTCGTCTTCGTCTTCGTTTTCGGGCCAATAGATCAGACATTTTTCCTAATAAAATGGGGTAAAGATGTTAGAAAAAAGAGCATAAATAATATTTAACGCATATCATCCTCTAACTATTTATGTGAGCAATATAAAATTGATTTGTTCGCAACTACATCTTATGTATACTAATAATTAAGATTCCAAATGAAGTAAACAAAATAATAAGAAGAAGCTAAAGAATCAAACAATGATTCCATTACCAATGTATAATCGACTGACTTACTGCTCTTTGCTCTATTAGATTTGTCAACATCACCACCTGTGTAATATTGTGTTGCCTGATCATCCTTAAAAAGTCCTTTCGCATTTTGTCCGTGGGGCCTGTAAAATGTTTGATAAAGTATCAAAATAAATTCGAACTAAACGCAAAAGTAACAAGAACCGTTTTGTTATCGTTAGATGTCGACGAATGTCGACGAATGTTTGTTGTTCGATAAGTTTGAAAAAGAAGTTTTTATTTCATATTCAATGTTCCTACTTTATAATGAAATCTTCTATTCGTCGAGATAACTATTTCTAGAAAATTGGCATATTCTCAGAGACGCTAACGGCCACCCGACTGACAAAATAGAACACTCTTTTAGTAGGTCAGTTAAGTTTAAACTGTTTTTATTTTACATCGACATTGAAAGAAACCAAGCTTAATTAATCGTAAATTAATCACTCGCATATGTACATGTAACATATAAAGAAACATTGAGGCAGACATGTCTCATCATTCTATTTACGATTTATCTTTTCATCTGTTTAAAATGCGTGAATATAGGAAAATTCTTATCTAAACGTGAATAATCATGTATACTGATCAGTTACGAGAACTGATTTTAACCGATGTAGAAGAAAAAAAGAAAAAATGTATTGAATAGCTAGATAGTGATACATTGAAATGACACATGTATTGAATAGCCCGCCGGGCTTTAAAATATATCGCTAAGTGTTGGAACAGTTAGACAGCCAGACAATTCCATAACACATACATTACAAAAGATGGTCAGTCAGACTTTGAAATAACACAGCATATATTTAAATAGCTATACAGACTGTGTTTGAAGTAACACGAAATATATTGAAATTTCAGATAGCCAAACATTGGTTTGATACATTTTTTTTTTAAATAGCCAGAAATCTATACTTTGAATTGTAACGACCAGTATTAAAACAGATAGATATCGAAAATGTTGATGAAATACCACAACATGTTTCAAATTAACTAAATATTCAAAATTTGTTATAATACAAATGTTTCGAAGTATCTAGACAACAAGACTTTTTAATAACAACACATGCAATGAAGTACAAGTAATCCTTAAATTACACAACGCGCATTGAAAAAAGATAGTCAGACATTGAAATGACACAACATGTATTAGCTAGTAAAACAGTTTCGTGAGACAGTTTTGATTGACATTATTGAACACCATACTTACCTTGCGATGCAATGAATTTCCGAGGTTTGTTCACGCCCTGTAAAACACATTAATGAATATAGATTTTAACTGAATAGATTTTAGTTTTTGTTTTACATGTTCACATAGAAGATGATGATAGTATTGAACTGTTTCACAATCAATGTAAAACGATTAGTTTGAATGCGAATTTCCGCTGAAATTACAATAGATTTATACTCCTACGAATGTATTTAACGGAGTATCTATTTATGCCGTATTTCATCCGTTTATTGAAAATAACGTAATGTTATTTTCTCACAGTTGAAGTATTTTAAAAATGTTTTGCACTTACGTCAATAAATGAGGCATTAATATATTCACATTTGTCTGTTTCCTCTGCTTCTAAAGGAACACGGCTATGGTCATCTGTAACGTTAAAAGAATATTGAACATCTACAATGAAACAGTTTCTTTAACACCACCAGAAGGGTCATATATGTTTTATCATTGCCACTGATATAAATGACATTTGAAAGAAAATTAATTCAATAAATGAAATCTTAGTGAAATGAAACTATCCAGACAGAGAATGGTTTCCTGTCCATATCGTGCTTTGACATGAATAAGAATTACCATTCAATTTATTAAGGCACAAAGATAAGATTAAATGAAAAGCTATCTATATTCATGTTTATTGATGAAAAAAGGACAGTCCAAAAGATTTTTAACAAAAATGAAATATTAACAGCGCAATAATGCGGTGGTGGGGTTGGACTAGATGAAGAGAAAATACAGATTAAGTACAAAGATAAGTAGATCAAATACAAACTGAAGAAGAGTCTAGAAAATTGTAAAATGTGTTTCCACGAAGTTAAATTATACCTACATGCACAAATCGCTCTATATCGGTTCTTTGGTCTATTTATTGAAACCATCGCTACATCGTGAGGATGTTGTAATCCGGAAGTAAGCAGCTGGTGATAACAAATGGGAAAATGTGGATAAGACTGACCGGTGCTTCATGAAATCCGACCTTAGCGTAATAATTACAAGTTTAAATAGAAAGATGCTAAAGGATCAAACAGGACAAGGTTATTTTTTCAGGTATCAACAGTGAATTGCATGAAAGTCGCAAAATCCCTCATAACTGGATCACATTATTATCATTTGAAGTGCATTTATTTATACCATTACTTTCATTAAATTCCTGATAAAACAGTACATTTTCGTCTCTCTTTTTCTGATTGATATAATCCCATAGTTGACATATCTTCAGATCCGACTTTCGTATAAGAAATTCGTAATAAACGTCTTCAGAAGGCTTGTCAGCAGCATTATTGTCCGTGTGTGATGTGGTTTTACTGTCATTCTCTATGTGAAAAAAAAAAGAATCAATTATTTGGACATTTATCTGTCAATATCGAATACAAAAAAAATGATTGATTGGGGTTTAACGCGGTTTTCAACAATTGTTCAGTCATATTACGGCGGCCAGTTCATCTAATGTTTCCTGTGTTCACACAACAGTCTTTCCAAGCAACTGGCTGCTTTACTGTTATATATACTGCTAGCTAATTGATGTTAGGCAAATGACGCTTGTCGCATTGACTTTTATCAAACGTCGGAAAGAATGTTGGCCAAGCTAGGGTTCGAACTCACAATCCTTGGATTGACAGCCCTCGTTGCTACTGACCGAGCTACCGGGGCTCGGCGAATACAAAGATAAACACATACAATGACGTAACGTTCCAACGAAACAAATTGCATACATACACTCTGGTATATAATGAATATATAAACTACTATATTTTATTTAAATTTGCGATGTCTTTAATTGACGGAAATTAACTTTATGATACATATAGAATAGAATAAACAGCATGAATTCATACGGCGATTTAAAAAAAAATCGTGAATTGAATTTGAATTTAGTTGAAAAACATTGTAGCAAAAGGAGAAATTGCTTATCATTAGCAATTTAATAATTCTAAACAATGTTTTAGAATCTTCTGCTGCCGACACGTCTCAAAATGTATCTGATTGTGCGATAAGTTTAATTTCCTTCTTCCGCTCGAGCCTCTGAGCGAACGAAAATTAAGGCACTACACAAAATACTTACTCTTAGATGTGACTGATTTCGCTTTGGCAGTAATTTTCATAATTGGTTGTGTCCCTTTTTCAGTCTCGCTATTGTGCTGTATCTCAGAAAAATTATTGCTTCCCCTTTCCTCATGCTTTGCTCTTTTTCTTAAACAAACCAAAACCAACACGCGTCACAGAAAATCTAAATATATTCATCTCCATTATACATAATTATTGAAATTTAAATAAAATGTAAACACTTTCATTATGTAAATAATTCATCAACTTAAGCTTTTGTTTTTTAATGCAATGTTGCAAGGAGTTATCAAAATAGAAGGTATGAATGAAGTAACATGCGAACGAACACATTCAGTCAAATGGCGAAATGCAATGCTAAATCAATTCAAAATTGTTTAAATGTTACTGTGTTTTTGTTAGTTTTCAGATTTGAAAGTATGAAAACATTTTAATCATTCCAAAAGTGTTTTGTGCTTCGTGCTTTCCTGACAGTTTTAAATGCATAACATCTTTTTAATATGACCATTTTTTAAACATAGCGAACAATTTTCGTAACGTCATGTTGCATACACGAGTCTGGTGCATGGTCATGCATATGCTATACGCACATTTTGAACACGCACTTGTACTGGGGCTTAAACTTTAAACGGGACACGCATGATTATCTGAACTGATCACCGTGCTAAAACTAAACTACTTTTGAAACGGCCTTCAATGCCAGCAAGTCAACTGGCACATTCAATTTTGGTTATGTTCTTACCTTCTCTTCAGGAAGACAATGATGCCGATAATTGCAGCGGCAATCAAAACGACACCACCTACTGTACCGCCTATGGCTGCACTTGGAGCGTCGTCAGACGTCTGGCTCTCAGCTATAGCTGTTGGTAAATATAGGATAACATTTAGCCATCAAAGGTAAAAAGTGTTCTAATCATATGCAGATGTATAAGCGTTATACTTCCATCCGTACACACAACGTTGGCTTATCTAAAAATCAATGTAAGCTTAAACAATCTACTAACCTGCAATTATACAAAACATAGTCTCACATTAATACAAAGGTTTTGTAGTACGTACACTAGTGTTAACACTTTGATTGTCTGAACTGATTTTTTTCATCTTGTGTCACCAATAAAGAGTCAAGACAGTCGGCGCATCCGTACTGTGTAACCAGGCTCTCAACCATTTTGCTGCCCAAATCAACTTTTATAATTTTGATATTTCTAAAACTGGCCAAAATTGCCAAATGCAAAGCTGGAAAGGTCAATTTTAAATTTCAGTCATGAAAGGGTTAAATATTTGATTTCCAAAACAAGTTACATGTATGTGTTTTTAAACAATCGAACGGCTTCGATATACTGTTCGGTTTATAGAAGGGCTACAATAAGATATTGTTGACAGAAGATGTACACATGTCTATATCACGTTTACGCCGACAGACAGTGAAGGATATGATGAAGGTGTGCAAGCTAATTCAAATTTACACTATTCGAACATGCAACAAGACCCGAATATATTAACGTAGCTCCAGTCTTTCATAAAGACCGTATCCGAAATAAGAATGTCTGCGATGTGATATATTTTAATTGAAACATTGATAAAATAAATTACAATTTAAACAAAATACTGATACACTGTCAGAATGATAGAAAGAGTCAACATTTTGTTTTTCCTGAACCTGCAATCAAATGGCGACACAATCATTATCGTTCTCATTGGCACTCACAATGTTCGAGGATAGCACTACATGCACACTGTATGCGCCTGTGTGATGAATAAAAGTGGTGTAAGTTTAATAGCGGTATAAAGCACTTTGAAAACCGAAATTCAATTTCCAGCAGAAAGTGTAACACTTACAAGTCCTGCATTTAGGTCCCATGAACCCTTCAGCACAAGATAAGCAGCTTCCATTGGCCTTATCACAAGCGGTACCATTAAAACAGTGTCCACACCCATTGACACAGGGTTCACCATACTTCCCATCGTCACACTCTAAAACATAAATCTAAATAAATGAACGACAATTGTTCACTGGGAAATCAAATAATAATGTATCACAAAAGCCGTTGATTCAGTTCTGCCTCTATGATATAAATACCTCGATTGATAAGTATTTGCAATGTAATTAACAAATATAAAATAAAATATGTTGAAAAGTACATAAACACCAATTTCGAGTTATGTCAAGCTCATATGTATCTCGTCAAAGACCTAAGTCCAAGAATTATGTCATTGTTGACACAGCACATTTTAATATATATGATAGATTATTATACATACGGTATTGGTAGCTATATATATAGGAAATGGCACACTAAACTTAAATCTGAATTTATTAAGAAATAATGTATTTTCATGTCACATTCTTTGTACTATGTCGAAAAGCTCAACTATTGACTTTAATCATGTTAATCGTTTCTTGTCAATACGAGAGGTGTGTTTAGGAAATACAATTGAGAGAAAAATATAATATGCTCATTCATTGTGCAATCTGAGTGTGTAATATATATACCAACCTGGCAGTACAATGTCATCTAACAAACAGAGCCAATGGTGATAGAGTATTCTATTAGGTTATTTACACAATTACCTTCTAGACAAAGATCCCTCTTGTAGCCTGCTACACAGCCAGTATCACAAACACCATTTATCTTGTTACAAACAGTATCATTTTTACAGTAACCACACTGACCGTGACAGCTGTCCCCATAGGAACCGTCTGAACAGGCTACAATAATAACATATCATTTGAGACAAACAGATACAATAGAATATATCGTTTGTTTTGGTCGACTGAAATTGTTAAACATGTAATGTTATTCATTCACAATAGCTGAGAAAGCAAGTATCAAAAATGATAAACCGTATGGATTATATATCCTCCACAAAAAGAATTACACTTAACTACGTTTACTAAATATATGTACATATGTGTATGTAATGCTGTGAATGTAAATTTTATCACAACAAAAAATAAACCGATTCTCGAAAAAATACCGTGCATGATCACAGATAATCAAGTATTGTTATATTTAAGTCAAGCATTTAAAATTCACTTTTCTAGTATTTTGAAGGTTTCTTTTTATGGTTACAACAATGTAAGAATCAAAGCACTGCAGTGCTGACTGAAGGGACTGAAGGAAGGTTGGAGAAGAAGGGAAAGTGTGAACGAAATTAACAATTGCAGCTCATGTTTATGTATTTATTGTTAGAAGTTGAAAGATCATATCAAAAGTAATAAATATTATGAAACTACCAATTTGAAAACAGAAGGACCTTGTTGGCACTATATCGCTCACCTGAGTGCAAGAGCTCACAAGTATACACATTTCAGACATGAAGATTCGAAGGAAAATTTGACAGCAGGTTTAGGCAGAATAATTTGAAGTTTCTGCCTTATTATATTGAGAAATATTTCAATGTTAAATCACATTCTGTCAAGTAGAAATAATTCTCTAAACCATGTAATAGACTTGGAGAAAGTGTTTGAAAAATGCAAAACTCATCAAGACAATTATTCTGACAAATATTCAAAATGCAACATCCAGTGTGTTATCCAGATTTTCTTTCATTTTGTCTAGTGACTTATTTGTGTTTACCCGATATGAACCTTATTCGAACATGGACTAGATATCAACAATACAAACATTCTGACAAAGTTTCAAGCTGCTGTAGCAAACAAATGCGGCCTCAAGAGTATTAACAAGATTTTCCTTCAATTTGGCCTAATTTGTTTTTAACCTGGCATAACCCATATTCGAACCTGGCCTAGATATCATAAAGATGAACATTCTGACCACATTTTAAAAAGTGTGGCTTGTACAGTGTTGATAAGACTTTCTTTCAATTTGGCATTGTGACCTAGTTTTTTAACAAACATGAACAATGTTCAAATTTGGCCTACATATATTCAGGACAAGCATTCTTATACAGGTTCAACATGCTCAAGTTAAAAATGCAGCCTCCAAAATGTTAACAAGATTTTCCTTCAATTTGGCCTAGTGACCTAGTTTCTGACCCAATATGACCCATATTCTAACTTGACTTAGATATCATTAAGACAAACATTCTAACAAAAATACCGTTGATACCTCCACAGCGCTTGCGGACACGTGCACAGGCGATCTGGTCGCCCGGTTGAGGGAGAGGTGTTCGTTTGCACGCAATCTCTACAACTTAGTTATTGATGCATTGATGGCTGAAGAGGAAATGCATGGTCTCATTCTCTTTACTGCCACTCTCCCTCTCTTGTGGGTACTGTCCTCTCATTCTCCTTCAGTCTTCCCTTCTGTTTTAGGGCATCTTGTAGTACTGTTACTCTGACACTTTTGTGATAAACTGTGTGTTAAATTGATACCTTCTGTGAAGAGCACGACTGGATAATCTGATGAATAATGCGATGAGCCGGCTTTTATAACCTGCGAGCCACATTGGTTGGTCGGTTAGGCCGCGTCGTGTCGTGGGGGGGGGGGGGGACACGTACACGTACCATATGAGCCCCCGTTAAATCGTCACTACATTTGACACGCTACTTCTTTGTTAGCCATTAATTGTTCGTTGCACGGGCCCTACGGGCCGCCAGTAATCCGCCACTGTATATTTCACTTGACTTCTTTGTACTTTTCCGTTCCTCTTCGTGAATGTTAATACTGTTAATAAGCTCTCGGAGCATTAATTTCTGAAGCATTTGGTAAACTTATATTGGAGTACTCACGCCTTAAGTTTTTCACTGATGTTCCAACAACATTATAATGATGTTTTTTGGGGAGATCTTAACCTTTTAAATGCATTTTTGTTGAATCCATGATGAACTATTTCTCTCGCGCCGTCTCTCCTTAAAATGCGTTGTTTGGTGTTAACAGCAATCGGCAGGCTGCCACCTCCGGAAAAAATGGTTTTACTACTATGATCAAGAGCTAAATCCCCAGGCAAAAAAATATGTGACTACACATATATTGTACCTATATATCTAAATTGCGATCCTGGTCAGTCCTGGCCTGATGGTCGGTTTTCCTGAAACACGAATGAACAACAATTATATAAATATACCTACACTGATTACAGTACGATCCATTGTATCCTGGACTGCATCCTTGTCCGCATAACCCTGATACTTTGTTACACGTTGTACCATTAGCACAGTTACCACACTTTAATTGGCATCCATCACCGTAAGAACCGTCGTCGCATTCTATTGATTAGAAACGAAATAAAGCATAAATATTATATCCAAAATGAATAATTGAAATGATATTTTAGTAAAGATCTATTTAATAACTGTAATAACAAACACGAGATCATTTTATCAATAACAAATAATCCGAAATCTGGATTTGTTAACTTTTTAAAAGCCTTTGATTCTTTAATATTTGAATGTTATGACAAAAATAGTGATAACGCTTTTACTAACATCATACATATTTCAGTCATATCAAGCTAGTATGTTGTCATTGGTATTGGTTTCATGCCGTTTCCCTATCAGTACGCATGTGCATTCTATTTCAAACAGCCATGGTTTTGATCTATTTCGTTATCAGATCTGTGAATTCGTATCTATACAATTCCGTGTATTGTTAATGGCCTGAATGACATAAGCCGATTGTCCGGAGACCAACTTTTGCGTATTCGATGACAAAATATAATGCTGTGGATCCAAAATACATTAACCATATTGATCACAAATCCTATGTAGTAAGTCGTTAACCCTTATCCTGCTGAAATACGGCGACTAGTATAAGTCTCGTATTTTAAGAGTGTAGGTTTCTTTACTACAAATAACAAATAAGTTAGATCAAGATAAGACTGCACATGTATGAAGTACCCAAGTAAAGATCTATACTGTTTGTAATTTGTTAATAAGTGCATAACATTCAAATTATGTTCAAAATGAAAGACACTATAATGCATCTCATTTAAGTCTGTAATTGAATAGTTGTAGAACTATATTAAAAGGAAAATATTATTCGTGTACCGCGTGATTCGGTTTCGAGTCGTGTTTCATCTGCGGTCAGTGAAGACTCAGATGTGCATGTGCGTGTGCAAACAGTCTCCCTAGAGTCTTTACTGTCCGCCTCGTCGTGATATAACTTGAGATTTATCGTTTTTAAAACACCTACAAGTACAGCCCAACAATAATTACGTTCATGCATCTGTCATCGGTACGGTCATGACCCGTATACACTTATTGGTAGCCATCAAGGTACTTGCGTCGAGCTCTGCAAAAACCAATCATATTGTAATAGCGGGTATTGTAGATCTGCACTGTTTTCCTAATTATTTACAGAAACTTCCGACAAACATTTGTCCATTCTTATCTGAGTAATTGATTGATTTGGGTTTAACGCCGTTTTTAACAATTTCTCAGTCATATCACGGCCAGTTCACCTACTCATGCATTTTCTGGTTTTCTCACACCAGTACTCCACACAACAATATTCCCGAGCAACTGGCTGCTTTTCCACATAGACTTAGCCCATTGGTTGAAGACGAATGACGCATGTCGCAATGACTTTTGTCAAATGTCAGAAAGAAAGTTGGCCGACCCGGGATTCGAACTCACAACCCCTGGAAAGACAGCCCGAGTCGTTACCGACTGAGCTACTGAGACTCGACTCCGATATGAGTAAAGGACTCAAAACACTTTGTCGTTATAAGGCTGATTTTTTAAAATTATTTTCGACTAAAATTGTAATTAAAAAGTTAAAACAAAAGTAGTGGTAAGGTGTATTGTGTACTTTGTTTACAGATGGCTCCTTGGTACCCTGCTGAACATCTTCCCAGACAGTTTCCATTCGTTTTGTCACATTCAACATTGTTTAAACAGTTACCGCATTGTTGGGTACAACCCGAACCGTAAGTTCTGTCCTGACATTCTGAAATATTAAAGGGATTGTTTCAATTTGTTATTATGTAAATAATAAATTCCCTAAATATTCTTAACTGTTAATAAGCCTAAATGGAAATAAATCCATAGTTTGTGAAGGAATATCTTTAAAGTGAGATGAATGGTTATATGCTCTTACTGATGTGTGACAAGCGTCCAGTACGCTGAGGGATGATGTATTATATGTTGTAAATGCTTTTATGGGTCGATGGCCTTAAGACAATAACATTTTTGTCATTGTTATTGTCATTCTCATTGTCTTTGTCATTGTCATTGTCATGTGCTTTTACTGATAGACTAACCCTGTAAAGTTATTGTTCACGCCATTAGCTATTGAAAATAATTCATTTTACAGCTGTACATGTGGCCTTATCTACCTTGTCTACCAAGTAACACTCTTTGATACTTTACATGATTAAAGCATTACATCACAGCGTATGGATATAGAGGTATGCATTAAGCGAAAATAGTTCATACATTATGATTATTGAAATAGGTACCTTGACACAGAAACTCAAACGATGGCTAAAATATTTAAATCTTAACTTTTTCATTTTTAGACACATTTACTGTATTCACAACCATGCCTACGGGCATATATGTTGTTATGATAGAGTATTTCAATTTAAATATGATATTCACATTTCAAAATGATTCATTACAGGTGGAGTAAAATGTCCAATATGTGATTGAAGTTTATATATGTTAAATCAAGTCGTTTTCAAAGGTGTACACAATAAAAACACAAAACTGCATATACTATTTAGCAGTCATGATATGCGTTAGCGTACGCATAGACTCACCCGAGCCTTCAATATACGCGGGTAAAACAAAATCGTTAAATAATCGCCAGATTTTAAGTATTGTTAAATAACGAAAGCATATTACCAGCATCACAATTTTCTCCAGAATATCCTGGTAAACAATTCCCACTTGGACAAATACCGGTAATCTTATCGCACGGGTCTCCCTTACAGTGGCATCTGTTCTCACAGTAGTCACCAAATTCTCCATCATCACAATCTGAACTCAATAATGGTTACATATATATGACTTTCTAAAATTTGAACGGTTGATACATGTATCTATTATCTTATTTGGAGAGTATGAGACATTACTTTTTGAAAACCTTTTGAAACTATATACACACGAATGGGCAAGTACATACGACCACCTACCACCTATCCCAACCGCTTTCTAGTCTCGGATATGCGAAGCGAAACAACAAATATTCGAATTACTGGTATTAGTGGCATTAGTCTTAAGATGAGAATTAAAAATATGAAAATTTAAAGAAAACGAATAAACTTGTTACATCATATTTGGAATTGACTATATAAACAATGACTTGATGTTGTTTCTTTTTGGGGGAAAGGAATAGGGGTCATATTCAGCATTACATGAGCACATTATTTTAACTAGGGTCGGATTCGTAACTTTAATTAAGAATATGAATTGCACATGTAATGTCAACATGCTATTCTTATCGGACTCTAATTGCAACAGTTTCCAACTGCCTTTACTGTTACTTTGGTAATAGTCAGGGTTCTTATGCACCAGTACTTTATTATTCCATAGACGACGGCTGCTATTCTGATTGGCTTAGTAAAATAATTCCCGAATATGACTCTAAAATAAAAGAATTTAGTCCTAAAGTAGCAAGATTAGCAATGCTATAACTACGTCGTTACCCACGAGGTCTATCGATATCTGAGTCGTGTGTTCGAACCCCAACTCGGCCATTCGTTATTTCCTATGATTGAAAGAAGGCATTGCGTCAACAAATGTGTGGCTGTGGGGGGGGGGGGGGGGGGGGGGAGGCGGGACATTGTCTGATTGTCTGGAGTACTGGAATGCACGTGCGAGAAAGTTAGGAGACACATAGTTAAATGTAGATGAACTGATCGCCGTGATATATCGGACTTTGCTGTTGAAAACGGCGTTAAACGTAAATAAAAAGCTATACATCATAAAAGCTCACCTCCATAAACAGTAAGCTCACAAATTGTGAAAGAGCGGGTAACATTTCGAAGAACTAAAAGGATATATCTGGTATATTTTGGAACTGGCAGCTCATACGTAACGTTTACAGTAATTTTCGTTATACTTGTCTCTGGACTGTTCGTAAATCCGTCGCTTACTTGTCTTAACATAATCTGGATGTCCTTGAAGTGTTCTGGTAATAGAATGTTAACGGAATAACATAGATGGTTACGGACGTGAGACCAGTACGGCTACATATCAAGGTTTTCGTAAGAAGGTATTTCTATGCATCTTCGAAAGTAAGACGATCATTTTAGATTCTAGTGTAACTGTAGCTTATTCTCAGACTCACGTCAGTCTTCACTGTCCTCACGTACGCATCAAAAGTACTTTAATATGCTACTCATGAAATGAGCCGTCCCACGAGAAAACACACATTTTAGACTATGCCAATAGTATCAACCCGGATCAGCCTAAGTATGCCGGACAGACACTTTTCACCTTCTGTGGATTTTCTGTTTCAGGAATCATTGCTCTATACCACTATTTCCCTGAGACGGAATGTGTCGGCCCGGATTAGCCGGCGCAGACTGTGCAGGCTGATCTGAGTTAATACATTACGTAGAGTCCATAATGTTGGTTTTTATCGTGGAACTGCTCAATTGGTAGAGACAAAATTCTAGAAAACTATGTCATTGTTCATGCCAGGAAGTTCATGCCTAGCCCATCAACAAAATGGCATATTTCAATAGTGGGAGCACGTTATAGAATACGATATATCATCCCACATATGTAGCAATTTAAAACTACCACATGTAGTACCCTGGTCATTTTAAAAGGAAAATTTGATCTGTAAATCTGGATGTCTTGCAATTCTTGAAATGACATTTATTGTTTCTTAGTTGTTGTAAAGGAAGACCACCAATTAGACCAAATGATTTTCACCTTTATATAAATATAAATCAACAAATGTCAGCTCTTAATTAAAACAATTAATACATTTTCCAGCTGACACATATATCCCTGATACAAGTTAACTGTTAGCTTTAAACAAAAGTAAGGTGATTGAGGGTCGTGTCTTATATAAGATTAAAGTAGACACTCCTTTTTAGCAAACCGCAAGATCTTTCACCAGTTTGCTTCACCCTATGCACACGTTTACATTGCGCGCAAGGTAAAGCCCTAAAAATTTAAAAGAATTCGAACACTTTCTCTTCATCACATTTACATGCCCGTATAGTATCCTGTAAACTCGGTTTAACGTTGCCTATACAATCAGCTAGAGACACACCATCATTTCAAGTCAAAATCCGAATAGTGTTACAGATAAATTGGGTGGAACGAGTGAAGCTAATCTTTTGTTTAGTTTGGTCAGGGGCACTGTCAGCTTATCAAAGTAACTGATGAAAAGAATGCTTGTTTTTAGAACGGTGGTCGCCATACATCCGTTCAAGAGTCAACAAACTACACATTTCATAAATGGATTTTTTGGAGTTACTACCTTCCAAATAACACTGTCAGCTCCGCCGAAACAAATAGTTCTAAGCAGAGTTATTTTCACGTCAAACAGATGATGTGACCTATATCGTGTGAGCAAACTACTCTTAGATTGCTCTGGAATCAGAAAAGGGACAAATGGTATTTTCCTCTTATTGAGCTTGTCGGTTTCCAAGATAAGTATGTAAAATGCTTCTTAAAGCGACATTTTACAAAAATTGTTCAATCCATACTGATTGTTTAAAAATCATGAAATGGGCAAGATGACAAAACATTATAATTCTTCAGTGACAATCTGCATAAATCGTACAACGTTCAAGCCATATTGATTGGCTAAATAAAATAGCCTTCAGTGGACAAAAGAAAATGGGTAAATACTATTAGTTTCAAACGACATCTACTAAACCACTATAGCAATATCAACTTATCCTAACAGAAATATTTCTTTGGTGGTCCTCTTTCAAATCATTCGAATATTAATATTCTAAATGTTCTTACTGATACGCTACTTTATTTAACAGTGCCCACTCGTTGCAGTTTCATTCCACCCTTAATCAAATTTCAACTGATATTAGCATATACACATTTGCTACAATACCATCACTCAGGCAATCGATTAAGGACCATTATGGTCCTCTTGTTGTTTGTTATTTTTTGGTTGTTCTTGTTTTTCAGTACATTTTATTTTACATTGTCAGGACGTGTACTTAGAGAAATGTTAGTTTTCCTTTTTCATACAAAGTGCTGAAGGCTTTTTATTGTGACCACCTAGTGTCCTGCGTCTGTCCACCCTTTATCTTGTGTACGCACTGAAGGCTGCATTTGTCACTGGATCAGAATATATTCATGAAACCTTGTCACAATGATTGTCTTGATAAAATCTAGGTCAAATATGATTTTGGTTCATCTAAGATAACACAAACTAGGTCCCCAAGTCAAATCATAGAAAAGCCATGTGAATGTGATGGAGTCTGAACTATTCGCTGGAATTTTATGAAATTTGATCAGATTGAATATTTTGATAAAATCTACGTCAATGTCGAACATGCATTATATTCGGTTAAAACATAGGTTACCATATCAAATCATAAAATAACATTATATACGTCATAAAGGTGACATTTACAATTAACTCAGTGGACATTGGTCAGAATGTTTTTTTCAATAATGTCTAGGTAAAGTTCGATTCTCGGTCATCCTTGGTCAAAAACTAGGCCACACGGTCAAATCAAGGAACAATATTAATACCCTAGAGGCCATATTCGTTACCCAATAATCATGACAATTGGTAAGGCCACATTTAATATCAAATCTTAGTGAAAAATGGTCAGAATATTGTCTCAATGATTTCTAGAGAAAGTTCGAAACTGTAAATTCGTGTAGAAAAATATAGGACACATAATCAAGTCAAAAGAAAACTTTGTTAACAAGACCACATTCAATATCGTATCGCCATGCAATTTAGTCAGACTGTTTGTCCACATGACTTCTAGGTCATGTTAGAAACTGGGTTACTTCAGGGTTAAATACTAGGTCACTTGAACAAATCAAATGAAAACATTGTTAACGGTCTGGAGTTGCATATAATACATAATCGTCATGAAATTTGGTGTTTGTGTGGATCACCTGAGATTAAAATCAAGGTCAAAAGATTAGTTCCTAGGAAACCCTCATTGGTACTTTAAAAGTCACATGTTATAGCAAATAATCATGTAAATTAGTCTTTAGTAATTGTTTGTCTTGTCATGATCAAACAGAATGGTTGTGCTTACGTTGACTTTTAGTCACCTTTGATCATAAGTATGTCTCAGGTAAGCCATATATGGCCATATCGTTCTTCTTGTAAAAATATGTGAATGGAATATGTCAAGGTTTGCTATTCCATGATTATAATCAGGCTTGCACACCTATACCTGAAGTTATCTTCTTGTTTTAATGCATCGATGTGGATCAAATCGTATAATATTATCTCCACATTGTTATATTTCAGCTCACCTGAGAACGAAGTGCGGGTGGAGCTATTGTGATCACTCACCGTCTGGCATCGTCCCTTAACAATTTCCTACAAACACCTTATCCTCCTAAACAAACGTCACACAAATTCAAAGTAAATCCACAGGAATGTTCCTTGGGTGGTCCTCTTTCAATGATGTTCAACAAATTGAATTCCATGTAGAACTTTGGTTGCTGTGGCATTTAAAAAGGGAGAAATTGCCAGTAGTTATTAAATCTTCTTTCCAAAAGGACAGGGCCGTTTTGAAAATAATGTTCATTGAGTGTTATACCAATCAAATGAAAACCATTGCCTCCAGGGGTTAGAGTTTGTTTTCCTTACATGTGTGTAGTAAAACTTAAAGTGGCATTTCCATCCAGAGGGTAGAAATTCATGTAAAAAAAATCTAAAAATAAGAAGCTGAATGGGTTTGGGATGAACCACAAACATGTTACACAAAAGCACACACTCACGAATTATACTTTTCTACAAGATTTCAGAATTTTAAAAACGGAGCCGTTCATATACATTTTCATTCTGGAAACATATCACATTATGTCGGTTCGAATCGTAAAATCGCTTACGGATATTTTCGCCGAAGAGCACATTTAAATAATTAAAATATGAAAGCTTTCACATACTACAGTCTAATTAGAATCAAACGTCAAATCTTAAAGGTTTTTAAGAGAAAATAATGTTTATTTAACTTATATTGTTTATGAATTTCTATAAAATTGCAACTTTAACTACCAAATTGTTATTGTGTTTTTCAACATGCATTTTAGTTTGATGATGCTTGAAATGTTACCTTTATGTATGCCATATTATGATGACTTTAAGGGTGGTTTTGTCTTCTTTAATATAAACATTACTATAGTGAAAATATCGGTTTTGAAGAGGAATTGTGGATAGTTTAAAGATACTATCTTACTGTAAAAAAAAACATGCTGATATTGTATGTTTACAAGAAACCCCATTTCATTATAGACATTGAAAAGGTCATTTATTCAGAATGGGGCGGTAAATGTTATTTTAGTCATGGAAATCAAATTCGAAAGGTGTTGCAACACCTTTTTTTATAAAGAATTAGATATTAATGTTTTGTGTAGTAAAACGGATATTAAAGGACAAAATGTAGCCGTAGAGGTAGTTTTTATGACAATACTTTTGTCCTAATTAATATATACGCGCCTAATACAGACGATCCACTTTTTTTCGAAAACGTTTTCGACCAAATCGATTCCTTCATTGTATGTGGAGATTTCAACCTAGTATTAAACCCTTCCTTAGATTATACCAACTAATCATAATAGAAATGCGAGAAACGTTCTTCTATCATGTATTTCTAATAGAGACATTATAGATCCTTTTAGGAATTAAACGGAAATATTAGAAAGTTTACTTGGAGGATATTTACACCTTTAAAAGATTACTTTTAAATTTCAAATATTATTAAATCATTAAATTATTTTTAGGAAATTGCGATATAGATGTAAGTTACAAATCAGACCATTCAATAATTATGCTTGATCAACAATTTTTAACAATTAAACACGGAAAAGGCTTTTGGAAGTTCAATAATTCACTTTTAAATGATATCGATTTTGTAAATAAAGTAAAGAAAAAAATGATGATGTTTTACTGCAGTATTGTTTACCTGTGTATAATATTGATCATGGATATTGATTCATGAAAAGATCGCATCTACAATTTGTCATAAATGATCAATTATTTTGCGAAACATTGTTGATGGAAATGCGTGGAGACACGATTTCATATGCAAGTTATCAGATAAAAGAAAGAAATAATCGTGAAAACTTTTATCTGAAATATTGCTTTTAGAAACAAATTTAACCCTTTCCCGCATACAACATATCTGCAGCAGGCGACTTTGAAACTTTGAAAAACATCTAGAATTCTTTTGGAAAATCTTTGAAAATTAGAGTATAATTAATGAGAGGAGTTGAAAACGTTGTGGCAAAAGGAGAAGTTGCTCGTTTTGAATAATTTATCCTTTTGTCATGATGTTTTCGATATTCGTCTGCTGAGATGCGTCAAAATGCGTCTATAGGGAAAAAAAGGGTAAAATGAAAAGAAAGAGTATTATTGTTACAAACAGAACTCACCGAACTACGGAAAAAAAGACTTAATGTTTGTTTTGTGAGATCAAGATCAAATTGGATTGATAATGGTGAAAGGGTAGCCAATTATTTGTTCAACTTGGAAAATCAACACATTTCTTCCACAGCTTTTACATTTATTGACAATGAAGATGGCGCACACATTTAAAATCAAAATGACATATTACATGCAACGAAGTTATATTATGAAAAACCATAAAATGAACAAAATATGATCGATGACTTTCATTTAGAAGCAGAACTACAAAAGTGTAATATAAATAAATTAAATGATAATTAAGGAACCAGGTTAGAAGGTCTTTCAAATTATCATGAGGTTGCATACACCTTGAAAAATATGAAAAACGACAAAAGTTGTGATGGTTTTCGACGATTTTTTATAAAGTATTTTGGAATAACATTTGTCATTTTGTCGTAAGGGCACTTAAGTATGCGTTCATATCAAATTTCTTTTCCAAAAATACTAAACTTGAACAATTACATGTATTCCGAAAGAAAATAAGCCGAAAATATTCCTTAGAAAATGGAGGCATATCACTCTATTACATTGTTTATATAAATTGGCTAAGGGAACAATAGCTAATAGATTCAACATTGTTTTATGTCATTTAGAATCAAACGAACACACGGGTTTTATTAAGGATAGATTTATAGGCGAAAATACACGGTTAGTGTATGACATCATGCAATATTGTGAAGAAAGCCATGTTCCTGGATTGTTAATGCTAATTGATCATTTGAGGCTTTCGATTCTTTGTCTTTTAAATTTATTGATAACACTTTGGAATTTTTTAAATTTGGGTAAATTTTTAACAAAATGGATTAGATTATTTTTATGTAAAACTGAAGTCTGCGTTCAATTAAATGGGTTTTTATCAGAATTCATCACAGTCAACAGAGATTGTAGACAGGGAGACCATATTTCAGGTTATATTTTCATTCTTTGTTCTGAAAGTTTAAACATTAAAATAAGAAACAGTAAAAATATCTCAGGAATTAAAATAATGACGAAGAATACATTATTTCACAATTTGCAGATGATTCAACTTTCCTTTTAGATAGGTCGGAATATTCAATAATTTACGTTTTAGAAACGAAAATGCTTGGTTTAAAAGTTAATTTTAATAAAACAAAAGTTATTTGGATTGGATCACTTAGCGACTGAACTCCAGATACCCAACTGTCGAAAAAAAAATCCAATTTTAAGAAAATAAGTGTTATTTTTGTATTTGGGGCATCAAAATATGATAACTGACATATTACATACCCCTATAATCGGTGAGATTTTCTTGTTTTCGATACTTTTTCCATCGCAAATTCTACCCTGTCAGTAACGGGGTAAGTATTTTTAAATAGGAAACCTCTTCATCGGGACAATTGAAAACGACTCAAGTTCACTTTATTGATAAAAAACGATACATTTTCTACCCTGGTTTTACTTGGATAACATAAAGAATAACATTTAGGGCGAATTTCGAGTTTTGTTTTTTTCTTTTGTTCGTGCCATCTGGATTTCAGTCGCTTTAAATACAGTACACGTTCAATTGAAACTAAATGGAAATTATCCTGATGAGAAACTCAGTTTAAACTACTCTGAATTTGTTTTCATGTAAATCTTACAAAAATGTACGACTTAAATTTTGAACCAAAGTTTAGAAGATTATCAATGCTATAAACTAGTCTATAATGTATTTAATGTTAACAAACTGTTTCATCTAGGAAAACAATACACTGTACAAGTTTCAAAAGCAACAAAATAATGAATTTTTAATTGATGTTCTGAAATCGTACATTTTGTTTATTGAAAAAATCGCAGCTCAAAGATTGGGAACAAATAAAGAATATGCCTTTGTTTTTTAATGAGAATTCTCTCTTATTTAAAATGAAATTAGTATAAACAAATTTACGTTCTTTTTGTGAATCAAACGAAGAAACTCTAATACATCTGTTCTATGAATGCTCAAAGATTGGGAACAAATAACGAATATGCCTTTGTTTTTTAATGAGAATTCTCTCTTATTTAAAATGAAATTAGTATAAACAAATTTACGTTCTTTTTGTGAATCAAACGAAGAAACTCTAAAACATCTGTTCTATGAATGCTAAAAGGTTAAAACTTTACTTCAAATTATTTTACATGAGATTAGGGAACTAGATCCAACTATATAAATAACTAGCTCAGTTATACTCTTAGGATATTGTAAAAAACAACTTTAAACTGGACATTTTATTTTTAGAAATAAAACGTTATATATACTCAATCCTGTAAAACAAAATTAATTACCCCTTCAAATAATGGTCTAAGAAATCGATTACTTTTAGCCTCGAACATGCACAATTCCACAAGACAAGCCGAGTCAGATGAAGAAAGCTGAACAGTTGTAAGTAAGATATGTTACGATATAACATTCAGAGCATGTTTAGATTGCCCCTTTTCCCTAGACAGAAGTCAGCACTCAGCGAATAAATATCTTGAAACATGGTGTCAGAGTAAAATAATTAAGACGAATTTTCAGTATATGCTGCCTGAAAAGAGCATTTGCATCACCGACAAGCAGCTGGGCGACGCCCTAGTGTATAATCTATGCGACTACTCAGCGAAATCTTGGAACTATATTGTTTGAATACTGTCTGTCAGTCGAACAAAAACTTGGATCTTTTCTCGCGAAACTTCAGATTTCAGTGACGCGCATTCGGAATGGCATCGGGCTAGATTCCCGTTCCAGCTTCAATGGTAGTTAATGGTGATCTGAAGGATTAATGAATGGAAACATTGATGTGTATGTAACAAGAATGAGGGGCCTATCTAATTCCTGTAAAGTTTATGTCCCTACTGTTGTGAATCACTTTTAAAGGGGAACTGTCCAGCATATGGGAAAACGTGAGCAAAATGCAAGAAGAAGAATCATTTTACTAAAATGTATTTACAGAAATCAAGACGGTCAAAACCGAAAGTGCATATACATGAAGAAACAGATAGTGATTATTGATGATTTTGTATGCACTCAGTGGTTCGTCAACATAAAAATGTCTTCAGAAAAACAAGAAAACTGTTAAATGTCAAGTTGATGCAGGTGCTATCTGTAACGTGATTTCCTCTCGTGTTATCGCAAGTCTCGTAACAGGGAACACAATGGAATTGAAGCTAACGGCAACAAAAATGAAACTATATGATGAGCAACATTAACACCAATTGGGAAATTTTTGATTAAGTGTTTCATTAGAGACGTTACAAAATAATTGGAATTTATTGTTGTGGACATGGAACATAGACATTCTTCAACATTATTGTAAGCTGCCGCCAGTGTAAAAAAAGGCATAATCACGGTAAATGTTGTGAATAGTATCCTTCAAGTGCCAGGAAAAGCTGTAACAAAAGAACAATTAAAGATCCTAAAGATCTGAACAAATCAATAAAGCGTTCAAACTACATGATGCCAACAATATATGACATTCTTCTAAAAGTGTCGAATGCCAAAGTCTTTACAGTCCTCGATGCTAAAGATAGATTTTAGCGAGTGCAGCTGGATAATGGAAGTAGCTTCTTGACAATATGTTGAACACCTTCTGGTAGATATAGATGCTCCGTCTGCCATTTGGATTATCGTCAGCACCAGACAAATTTCTGCGCAGACAACAAGATGTGTTGGAAGGGTTGCAAGGCACAAACATTATCGTAGATGATATTCTAGTGATCATGGTCAGAAACTTGTTAAAGTACAAAAGCGAGCAAGAGCTGTTGGGCTAAAGATGAACAAAGACAAATTGAAGCTAAGGCAAACCGAGGTTAGCTACATGGGTCACATACGTTCCACAGATGGCATAAAGTCAGACCCAGAGAAGGTACAAGCAATGTTAGAGATGCCAAAGCCAACCGACGTCAAAGGAGTACAAGGTTTTCTTGCAGTTGTGACTAACCTTGCCAAATCCATGCCACATCTGTCAGAGTCCTGTGAACCATTGAGAAGGTTAACAACAAAAGGTACACAATGGTATTGATACTATAAAGAGACTAGTTACAGAACAACCAGTTATTAGATACTATGATTTGGAAATAGAAGTAACACTACAGTGTGACGCGAGTGAAACCGAGCTAGCGGCATCTTTACTTCAGAAAGGTCAACCAGTCGCATTTTCTTCTAGAGCATGGACAACTGCAGAGAAACATTACGCTCAAATAGAAAAGAGTGCCTTTGCAAAGTATTCGCGTGTGAACGTTTCGATCATTACATATATGGTCGTTCGCTTGTTACTGTACAGACAGATCATAGAACTCTCGAAATAAAATTTTAAAAAAGTATTGTTACATTCTAAGAGATAACAACGTATGCTCCTAAGGCTCCAGCAATACAGCTTATATCTCGAATATACAAAGGGGAAGGAAATGTTTATAGCTGATACATTGTCTTGAAGAAAAACAGACAAAGAGAACAATGCTCAAGTAATCAGCATCAAAGAGCAGAAGCTTCCGGAAGATTTAGCAGCAATTAATTGTGCAGGAACAGTAAATGTTACGGAACAATGTTCCATACAAATGCAAGTGCATACAGGCCAAGATGAAGCGCTACAAACACTAAAATATGTTATTCTGTCGGGATTGACAGAAACGAAGGCAGAAGTATCAGTGTTGATTCGTGAATACTGGAATTTTCGAGATGAACTATCCGTGCAAGATGGTATGGTATTTAAAGGAAGCCGAATAGTGGTTCCAAAAACTCGGCGTAGTAAAATAATCACTAGGATACATTCAAGCCATATGGTAATTGAATCCTGTCTCAGGAAATCTCGAGATGTAATGTACTGGCCAAAAATAAACAAAGAGATTAATGATCACATTGAAAAATGTATCAGTTACTGTAATAAACTTTCTAAAACGACACTTCAGCAGACATGGTATTCCAGACACTGTTGTAAAAGACAATGGACCGCAACTCAGCAGTGCCGAATTCAATAAATTCTCAAAACAATGGCAATTTGAACATGTCACTTCTTCTCCGTATCACAGTCAGTCAAATGGAAATGCCGAATCAGCTATCAAAATAGCAAATTGATTGGTTACGAAAGCTATCAGAAGCAATAGTGACGTCTGGATAATAATTATGAATATATGTTATGTTTTAGGCTCCTTTTCCAATCATATAAATGTATAACTTTATTAATACTTGTGATAGCTATAACACCTTTTTAAGTTCGACACCAAGTGCAGCGGGCATGGTTGATTGATTCATACTATAAACCTTATATACTAACATAGATTTACTAAAACATATTTATTATAAGGTATAAGGGCTTCACACATATATGCACGTGGCTAATACAGTTATATATTTAAAAAGGAAATGAGTATTAAAGGTCGAAATTACTTAATATCTTTTAATCCATAATTGACATCACGTCTTAAATGTTCCTTTGATCATGATACTTTTGAAACACATTGGTGAACTCGGATAATGTTTTAAGAATTGCAGTTTTACCCGATTCTCACGTTGTTTTCGATATTGTATTTATTATATATTTGTCATTCCTACAAACAAATCATGTTATTTCCTATTTAAAAGTTCGACACACTAGCATCTGTTCGATAAAGTGACCATGTATTTATATTACTTTGATTATCGGTAATCGTTCATAATTTTGTGGCAAAATATAGACTGTACAATTAGATGCATTGAAGAGGCATTCCGGGAACGCAACCAGTTGTTAGAAAAAACATGATGACGTTTATTCTACGACAAACTTTGTGCGCAGGGGTATAAAAATAACACTTACGTCCATTGTCGTTAAAATTCGCGTCCCCTTTGACATCAATCGTGTGTATCCAATAACTTTTACCAAGGTCAAGTTCGTACCAGGGGTTCAGTTCGTTATTAGTTGCAGAACAACATTGACAAGGATTAGCGTTTGTTCTAAAATCACCATCCACCACTCTCGATGGTACCCAACTATTGGCATAGGCGCTACTGGATTTTACTGCCTTGTTTCTTGACAATATTGCCGAATGGATTTTACCTGAAAGGGTTTATTTATCTTTTATGAACGTTACTCTGTATGTATAGAGAAAATTACGTCGTTAACTTAAGATCTGAACTTTATCTGACAAGGTTGTGAGAATTGATAATTGTCGAGCCTTTGTCGAGACAATTATCAATTATCCTAGCAGAGTCAGATCAAGTTCGTGTCGAAAGTCAAGAACGTAATATTCTATTTATCTTGCCTGCTAAATGAGGATTTCAGGTAGATCTACATTCATTTTACCATGTTTTAAGAAATTACAATTTCTGCTTTTTATTTGTGTTTGTGTATTGAATCATTGCTCTGATGGCTATACAGATAGTTATTGAGAAAAGTTGTTCCGGCGATTACGTCTTTTATAAAAATAAGTAAACATAAAATGTTATCATACCAGTAGACATGTAAACACAAAGTGTATCATACCAGTGTTATATATCCCATAATCTGCACATTGCAAGATAAAAGTATAAACCGGAGTATATTGGCTGATATAAATAGATTTGTAAAGATAACTTTAATTTTGTCAACCCAATATTCGACAGAAAGTGTTCATGAAACAAGGTGTAACATTTATGATATAAAATTCAGTAGTCGGTGAAAATACTGACTGGTGGGAAACGTGATTTTGCTGTAATTCAGATATAATTTATTTATCACATAACTTGCACTCCAGGAGTGACATAAAGCAGTGACATAAATATCATATGTAACTAGTTACATAAATAGCCGACTCACAGCACGTATGTGACGTCACTCCAGTGTGACGTCACTTTAAATGACAGCATATTGTTTACAATTGTTCTGGATTTCGGCATTTATTAAAAATATTGTTTAAAGAGAATAAATCTCGATAAATGAAACGTTATAAGTGCCTTGTTGATAATTTTGTATAAAACCCAAAGGTTATTGATAGGGACTACTTTTTACAGTGGAAGTATAAATTATAACTTCGGGGTGAACTTCGGTCACTGTTTATATGAGGACGAAGAAAGATCGATTTAAAGATTGAAAACAGTCTTTTTATGGTGTTATGTGATAAATAGAATCTTACATTCGTGCTTTTTGATATTGATTTTATGAAACTCGTCGACTGAAACGAATATGACGCTCGGCAGAGCCTCGCGTCATATTATTTCAGTCGACTCATTTCATAAAAACAATAACAAATAAGCACTCATGTAAGATCCTCTATTTAATTATTATAGTTAATTACCAAAATGAAATAACTTGTTTATCAACAGTCGATCAGTCAACATATCGGGTCTAGGGTATTATTCAGTCAGTACTGAATATGATTAATCTAACCTACAATGTTCTGCTACACAAATAAAAACCTTTAACAACTTATTTCGCTGGAAATTAAAGTACTTGCAAAATGTGTTTCGTTATCTTTCCAGGTATTTGTATATTAGATGATTTTAGGGGTAATTAACGAAACATCTTTACGTAAAGTCGTAGAACTCCACTAACGGACTAGAGCGATTTACGTATGACGTCAATATTTATGAACAGTACATAGGCTCGGCGATTTCCGTCCGAATTCGTAACCTATTGGAATTGTTCGTGAACACAGTCATTTCCGGTGAAAGAAAAACAGTCAAGTCAAAAACAAACGATCTCTAACAACTGCATACAAAAATCGCGAAGCAAATGATGGACAACCTAACATTAAGAAAATATTTTATCAAAATGATCAATATTTCAAGACATGCGACATATTTAGCAAAAACGAGTCCTGTTGCATCTCCGTAACGGGCTTACATAAAGCGTGCTATGGTGATACAAATCGAGCAGTTATGCCAGAAGTTGTACCTTGGAATATGATATATAAAATCTGTAAAGGTTTTGGCAAGAATGTAAGATTGCACAGGCCACTGAATTGAGTGTTAAATATTTTGCCAACCTTAATGTATAACACTTACCAAAATGGCATGCCAGTATGAAGAAAACCAGATTGTCAAAACTTCGAACCATTTTCATAACTGAAATAAACAATATTTGTGTAAGTGCATAACATTGATGTACATTGAATTCTTTCAATCGCTTCTGGAAATGCATTACATTGAGTGTTCATTGGATAAGTGCAGTCGTTATTATGAATGCATTACATTGAGTGTACATTGTATATTGCAGTCACGTGACTGATATATCAGTGATATGTAGGTATTTCTATTTAATGTGACCTTGTTATGTATTCAACAATTGATAGGTCAATTTACACGGATTATAAACGTATATTTAAGATATTGATATCGATAACGTCATACACATAGAACATACCCATTAGTGATTAAAGCATTGGGATTGCCAAGGATAGCACAGATCGGTACGGATGGTTTCAGAATGAATTGCGGATCCATCATGCATACACAGATATCCCTATATGTATCCCTATATGTATCATTGCAAAGGCAGTTGACATAAAACAACATGAAGAAAGAAAACCCAACTCCTGTCACTTCAATTGGACCTGTGAATATTCTATAACAGTTTAGCTTTCGTTTCTTTTCATTGAATTCCCGCATACAAGGCTTTTAAACGTTTACATAAAAGCATTAAATTATCTTGTGCATTAACACGTTTAGAAAAACGCATTTTATTCACATCGTTTAACAACTTTTCCAATACCGATCATTTTACACCAACACTTATGTGTTTAAGTGAGACTTAAAAGATATGCCCCTTAACGCATAAAGACACAATACGTATGAATGTGAGATACCATTCTGGTCACGCAATGCGAAAACCAACTAAATGGAATTTTCAACGAGCGAGAACACAGATCAGTCTGCACTATCACGCAGTCTTAAAGCTTGTCCCGTTCTTTGCCCGTAAGCGGTATCATCACCATTTATGTTTAATAAATGGACAGGGTTTTTTTAAGTATTGACAAATGGTAATGTAAACACCAAATCTAAGGCTATCTAAAACCTTATCCCGTTCGATGCCTGCAGTTTCTAATGTTTTACAAGTGCTTACAGGTGTATGGAAATATTGACGAATGTGCAAGCTAAACTTGACCTATATTGTTCGCAAGTGTAGTTATAAATCGTGTATATTATGTGCTTTATATACAACTGTTTTCAGAGTTTAGTCGCATTAAGCGTAATGCAAGTAAATAATGATAAAACTTGCTCGCTATCGGGCCATGGTATATAAACTTGATTGCACATGCAAAACGATTATGAAAAAAGTAACAATATATGAGCCGTGCTATGGGAAAACTATCCAGGGGTATTTGCGACCACTGTCAATTAAGATCAACCACGAGTATTTACAACCACTGTCATAAAAATCAACCCCGGGTATGTGCGACCACTGTCAATTAAAACCAACCACGAATATTTGCGATCACTGTCAATTAAGACCATCTACTGGTTTTTTTGACCACTTTAAATAAAGATCAACCACGGGCATTTGGAACCACTGCAAATCAAGACCAATCACGGGTATTGTTAAACACTGTAAATTAAGACCAACTACGGGTATTTGCGACCACTGTAAAGCAAGACGAACCACAGGTATTTGCGATAACTGTAGATCAAGACCTACCACGTGTATTTGCGACCATTGTAAATCAAGGCCAACCACGGTTTTTTTAGACCACTGTAAATTAAGGCCAACCACGGGTATTTGCGACCACTGTAAATTTAAATCAACCACGGGTATTTGTGACGACTGTAAATCAAGATGAACCTGCTCATCAACATAGATACGGATTTGACGCTGTACAAGCGAATATGCCCAGATAACGATTCATCTTCATTTCACAACTGCAACAAATCTTCTGCAGACGAGATTTTAAAACATCCTGGCACAAACATGGAAAATCTCTATAATTAGAAATACTGAAAAAGGTATAACACATTATGGCAAAAGTAGAAGTTGCCGGTTATGACCAATTTCTCCTTTCAACACTATATTTTAGAAAGTCGTTTGCTGCAGAGGAATCAATCGAATGGGTATTGTCCAATTAAAGATATCTCCATTTTAGAGCTTTCTTCATAAATTGTGATGGCTTTTTCAGTTATATTTGTTTATCCACAGGCTTAAGAGATTGAAACTAATAATGTTAGATAATAATGTATGTGAGATATTTCGATGTTTTATTTTGTATGTTTCTCTGTTGTCTCGATTCATTATACTTGTCACCTGGTTGTATGACCTGGTGAGAACTGAAATAAACTTGTAACAAAAAGGATAAACTTGTATAATATTATCCTGTATTTTGAAGCCTACCATTTATCACATTTGTTGTTGTTTGTATTTGGTAGTTTTAAAATGTAGTTTTTCGTTTAACACAATGCATTATCAATAACTTACCCATCCAAGACAAAACATTTACTTGATTTGTTGGAGCTGCTTTCATGTATATTAAGGGTCAAGTATTTGAACAAGAACTGTATAGTCCAATTTCCGTTTAACTTGCATTATCAAAACATGACAATAAACAGTGGGGTCAATCAGGTGACAAATGTCAACTTTATCATATCAAAATGGGAAGAGGAGCACGAGTTCTTCCAGAGACATATCAATACTTCCATTCAAAACATTTTACAATACTATATCTGTGTAATACAATACTTTCGATAATGTAACATCTATCAAAGTTTACATATGTATGGAGGTCAGTCATGTGTGGAATGTCAACTGTATCATATATATAATAGAGATAGATAGAAGCACGAGTACATGCCGGCTCTATCGTTTACAAACTATTCAATTAAAGTCTTTAAACATGTTAAATAGATAAGATAGAGATATTAATATCATATGTCCAAAGTTTTTATTTAACCCTTTCCCACTTGTTGACGCATTTTGACGCATCAGTACCTAACGACGTTTTGAAAATATTGCTGCAAAAGGAGAAAGAGCTCATCATTTTTTACCACAATGTTTTAAGTTCTATTCAATATTTATACTTGCATATCAAGAGATTTTTCATATTCATGCCTATATGCTTTCAAAGTTGTCTTCTGAAGATTTGTTGTATGCGGGATAGAGTTAAGTAAATATGTTGTTAATTCTCGTTTATGCGATAATATAATAAACAATCGTTCCTAATACATTCCTTTCCGATTCGTAATAATTTGGAACCAGGGAATTTAGTTGCTTTTCTTGCTGCATTCTGCAACAATGTGTGTACTTGTATAGTTAAGATAATGATGTGTTAATACGTTCATAATTTACCTTTTTACACATGTCCTATCCACCAGAAATACCCGACACGTCTACGAACAATACCGAGCCCTAACGACTTCGGACGGAAATCGCCGAGCCTGCATATTGTAAATACTTACCACCTTTATACGGAATCCAAATACGCCGTGGCCTAATGGTTAGCTTCGGGGATTTGGAACCGGGCGCCCCGGAATATTTCCTAGCTTAATACTGGTTTGTTAGCCCAGGGATCATGAATAAAAAAAACTGTCGCGCGTGATATAACTGGAATAATGTTGTTAAAAGGCGTAAAACACCAACAAAACAAAATGTACAGAATCCGATGATCTCATTAGAAATGATATTTTTATAAATTATCTCACTGTTACACTATTTTGAACGCTACTGAAACGGTATTAAATGCATAAATAAGGAAATTATGTCATGTAAATAATGTTAAGTGATAAACAAGAATGCGAATTTTGTTAGATGTTATTACTTAAAACTTTACATAAAAATGTTATAAATACACTTACTCTCTATAGACAAAATAACAAATAAGCAAACTCTTACGCGTCAATGTAGGTTCATGTAATAATCCCCATATAATATTAATATCAACAAACAATATGTAAGTCTATGTAGTCAGTACTCATATTGTTTATGTTGATGCACGTAATTATATTTAACACACACATAGTTATTTATATATTTTACAATATTCGTGTGTAAAGTTAAAGTAATGTAATACGCAAAGATTTGATTTAAACCACAACGAAATTGACATTCGACATATATAAACTTCCTGTTCCTTTGTTAGTTAGTTTTCGCTTAAATTCTTCTTCTGACACCTTGTCTAAACCATTTATGAGAGGTTTGACGAATAGAACAAAAAAGAGACAGAGAGAATGAATAGAAAAAGAGAGAAAGAGAGAGAGAAAGCGAAAGAGATAGAGAGGGATAGAGAAAGAGAGAGAGAGAGAGAGAGAGAGAGAGAGAGAGAGAGAGAGAGAGACAGAGAGAGAGAGAGAGAGAGAGAGAGAGAGAGAGAGAGAGAGAGACAGAGAGAATGAATAGAAAAAAGACAGACAGAGACAGAGACATACAGAGACAGAGACAGACAGACAGACAGACAGACAGACAGACAGACAGACAGATACAGACATAAATAAAGAGAGGAGATAGAGATAGAGGGAGAGGGAGAGACAGACAAACAGACAGATATACAGACAGACAAAAAGAAAGAGAAAGAGAGTCATATATATATAGAGAGAACGAGAGAGAGAGAGAGAGAGGGAGAGAGAGAGAGACAGAGAGAGACAGACAGACATACAGACAGACAGACAGACAGACAGACAGACAGACAGACAGACAGACAGACAGACAGAATCACCTGAATAGCCATGTTTATGGATAAGAATTATCCCTTAAACCTAAACCTTTCTTCCACTTGCCACTCTTCTGATGCAGATTACTTTGAAAACATTTAAACTAACACATGGGAAATCACTAAAAATCAAAGTTCAATTTTAGAATAGATCAGCAAACATTGTGGCAAAAAGGAGAAATGGCTCCCTATTATTTATTTATTTTTAATTCGTCTCAATGATTCAAAAGAAGATTGCTGCAACTGCGTCAAAATTCCTCTGTGAGTGGGAAAGGGTTAACCATTTTACCATGTTTGTTGTAAGTAAACAGACGGGCAAACGTTACACGGAAGTATTTGAGTTCATTTGTAGGTTTTGGTCACACAAATAAACCAATCAATATAATTTGCTATCGATATCGGAGCATTGGGATAATTACTCCCTAGGTTGTTTACCCATTGGATAAAATACCCTTCATATTATAGAACATGTGTAGAGATGTTTCATATTTTCGTATGCTACAAATTTGTTGTATGTGAAAACATGTTTTACCGTCCGATGTGATGCTCGAACCCACGACCCCCATAACAATAGATTGGCGCTCTAACCAACTGAGTTAACCGGGCAAGCATATCTTGCCACCACATCCAGACACTGTAGACTTCTTCAAAAACATTTAAACAACAAAATGGGAAATCACTATTAATCAAAGGGCAATTTAAAAAAAGAGCAGCAAACAAAGTGGCAAAAGGAGATATTTATAATTTATTTATTTTGTTTGTTTGTCCGAAAGTCGATTACTGCTACTGCTTCAAAATGCCTCTGTTAGGAGGAAAGGTTTAACATTGTTACCCTGTTCGTTGTAAGGAAACAGACGGCACGATTACACGAAAGTATTTGAGAATGCATACGAAGGTTTTAGTCACAAAAATAAACAAATCAATATTATTTCATCAAAAGTGTTGTACTTTTTTTCAAAAGCTTTCATTGAATATCTACAAGGCAGCTTATTCTTTTTTGACCAGCAACGATTGAATATAAAGCAGTAAAACCCTTATCCCGCAAAACGCTTGCTACCGGTATCGCTACCAATCATTTTGGACAACTAGTTTATGTGAAGTTAATTAAGTAGAACAAGATTAGATTATAAGATAGTGCAAGTTGGCCTTCATCTATGTGGTTCACAATTGAAGTTGGCAGTAGTGCATTCTATGACATGCAAATTACATGTATGTTTAAACAACAACACCGCGTACGGCACAGACGCTCGACTGATAGAAAACAGAAAAAAACTCTATAGAGCTAAACAAAAAACCTTAACCGGACGACCACGCCGCCGCTGCCGCTGCCGCTGCCGCCGCCGCCGCTGCCGACGACGACGCCAGGATCATGACAATAGCTCTCGTTTTTTCAAAAGTCGAGCTAAAAAGTGAATACTCATGATATGCACATTACATGTATGTTTGAACTAGTACATTGTAAGATGAGCAAATTACAAGCAGGTTTAAAGTAATGCATACTATGACAATAACATTACACGTATGTCTAAACATGTATACACTATCACAAGTAAATTACATGGCAGCTAAAAAAAAGTGTTTATAAATCAACGTAAATTGAAAAAGTCACTGACAAACATTGTCAATGTGAATCAGCTAGTAACGTTCTATAATATGATATACATGTACGCTTATCAAATTACCATAAGGCTGGTCTTCGTAGAGTCTGACTCATACGTTTCATCGCATAAAACAGTGAATAAATCTTATAAATGACATAAAAGGAAATTCACATACATTGAAGAAGTCACTGACAAACATTGTCAATGTGCATCAGCTAGTAACGTTGTACAGTAGGGTCTACGGTTATCAAAATACCATACGGCTGATCTTCGTAGATTCTGACTCATACGTTTCATCAAACAAAACAGTGAATTAATCTTACAAATGACATAACAAGAAATTCACGTTTAACCCTTACCAACACACAAGACGCTTTCTTGTATTGTGGCAAAAGGAAGATACTACTTATACTCAGCCATTTCTGCTTTTGCCACAACGTACAACTTTATTAAATAATTGATATTTCATTAATAGTTATTTTCAATAATTTCTCTATATGTTTTGAAAGTCGTCTGCTGTAGATTTGTTGCGTGTTAGAATAGGTAAAGTTGAGTATACAAGCCTAATATTTCATACATTCCTTCTTTCTCCTATATTAACTATTATAGTAAATTTAGACAGTATTTGTGTAATGTTTGACCCTTTACATTATACAGCCGAATGTGGAAACCATTTTTATTAAACATTTATAATAACATTGTGGGGAAATGGAAGAAGAGAAACGGCTCAGAGCGAGGAAGTTGTTTTTTGCCCATAACATTTTAAAATCTGTATCAAAATATAATTGTCAGTTGTTGAGATGTAACAGTATTTATAAATTATTTTGAAAGCAGACGACATTTGAAATTTGATAACAATCAACTGTTTAATCGAACAGCTGTTTAATAACAGATAGTGGTTCGGGTTTCCTACATACATGTATATGCAAAAGGAAACAATAAACGCCTCTCAAACGATGAGTACTGTTAACAAATTTTCCGCCGATATTAAAACAGTCTCACCCTCGTTGGAGCCGTACTTATATATAGAAATATTAAAACAGGCATACCCTCGTTGGAGCCGTACTATTATAGAAATATTAAAACAGGCATAACCTCGTTGGAGCCGTACTACAATATAAATATTAAAACAGGCGTAACCTCGTTGGAGCCGTACTATTATAGAAATATTAAAACAGGCATAACCTCGTTGGAGCCGTATTAAAATATAAATATTAAAACAGGCGTAACCTCGTTGGAGACGTACTACTATAGAAAATTTAAAACAAGCGTACCTTCGTTAAAGCTGTACTAGTATAGAAATATAAAAACATGCATACCCTCGTCGGAGCCGTACTACTATATAAATATTAACACAGGCGTACTCTCGTTGGATCTGTACTAGTACATAAATATTAAAACAGGCGTACCCTCGCGAATCGTACTACTATAGACATATAACAACAGGCGTTCCCTCGTTGGAGCCGTTTTACTATATCAATATAAAAACAGGCGTACTGTCGTAGGATCTGTTCTACTATATAACTATTAAAACAGGCGTACCCCTGTTGGAGCTGTACTAGTATAGAAATATTAAAACAGGCGTACCCTCGTTGGAGCCGTACTACTATAGAAATATTAAAACAGGCGTACCCCTGTTGGAGCTGTACTAGTATAGAAATATAAAAACAGGCGTACCCTCGTTGGAGCCGTTCTACTATAGAAATATAAAAACAGGCGTACCCTCGTTGGAGCCGTACTACTATATAAATTAATAAACAGGTATACCCTCGTTGAAGCCGTACTACTATAGAAATATAAAAACAGGCGTACTTTCTTTAGAGCCGTTCTACTATATAAATATAAAAACAGGCGTACCCTCGTTGGAGCCGTACTTTAACAGAAGTCATAAAACAGGCGTACTCTCGTTGGAGCTGTTCTATTATAGAAATGTTATAAAAGGCTTACCTTCGTTGGAGTTGTACCAGTATATAATTTTAAAACATGCATACCTTCGTTAAAGCCGTACTACTATATACATATTAAAACAGGCTCGTTGAAGCCATACTAGTATATAAATATTAAAACAGGCGTACCCACGTTGGAGCCATACTACTATATACATATCAAAACAGGCTCGTTGAAGCCGTCTATTATAGAAATATTAAAACAGGCGTACCCCCGTTGGAGCTGTGCTACTATAGAAATATTAAAACAGGTGTTCCATCGGTGGAGCTGTTCTACTATATAAATATTAAAACAGGCTCGTTGAAGCCGTGCTACTATAGAAATATTAAAACAGGCGTACCCTCGTTGAAACCGTACTACTATACAAAATATTAAAACAGGCGTACCCCTGTTGGAGCCGTACTGCTATAGAAATATTAAGACAGGCGTACTCTCGTTGGAGCCGTACTACTATATAAACATTAAAACAGGCTCGTTGGAGCCGTACTACTATAACAATATTAAAACAGTCGTATCCTCGTTATAGACGTGCTACTAAAGAAATATTAAAACAGGCGTACCCTCGTTGCAGCCATACTACAATAGAAATAATAAAACAGGCATACCATCGTTGGAGCTGTATTACAATAGAAATATTAAATCAGGCATACCCTCGTTGTAGCCGTACTACAATAGAAATTATCAAACAGTCGTACCCTCGTTGGAGCCGTACTACTATATAAATATTAAGACCTGCGTACCCTAGTTTGAGCCGTACTACTATAAACATATTAAAACAGGCTCGATGGAGCCCAGCTACTATAGAAATATTAAAACAGGCGTACCCTCGTTGGAGCCGTACTATTATAGAAATATTAAAACAGGCATAACCTCGTTGGAGCCGTATTAAAATATAAATATTAAAACAGGCGTAACCTCGTTGGAGACGTACTACTATAGAACATTTAAAACAAGCGTACCTTCGTTAAAGCTGTACTAGTATAGAAATATTAAAACATGCATACCCTCGTCGGAGCCGTACTACTATATAAATATTAACACAGGCGTACTCTCGTTGGATCTGTACTAGTACATAAATATTAAAACAGGCGTACCCTCGCGAATCGTACTACTATAGACATATAACAACAGGCGTTCCCTCGTTGGAGCCGTTTTACTATATAAATATAAAAACAGGCGTACTGTCGTAGGATCTGTTCTACAATATAACTATTAAAACAGGCGTACCCCTGTTGGAGCTGTACTAGTATAGAAATATTAAAACAGGCGTACCCTCGTTGGAGCCGTACTACTATAGAAATATTAAAACAGGCGTACCCCTGTTGGAGCTTTACTAGTATAGAAATATAAAAACAGGCGTACCCTCGTTGGAGCCGTTCTACTATAGAAATATAAAAACAGGCGTACCCTCGTTGGAGCCGTACTACTATATAAATTAATAAACAGGTATACCCTCGTTGAAGCCGTACTACTATAGAAATATAAAAACAGGCGTACTTTCTTTAGAGCCGTTCTACTATATAAATATAAAAAGAGGCGTACCCTCGTTGGAGCCGTACTTTAACAGAAGTCATAAAACAGGCGTACTCTCGTTGGAGCTGTTCTATTATAGAAATGTTATAAAAGGCTTACCTTCGTTGGAGCTGTACCAGTATATAATTTTAAAACATGCATACCTTCGTTAAAGCCGTACTACTATATACATATTAAAACAGGCTCGTTGAAGCCATACTAGTATATAAATATTAAAACAGGCGTACCCACGTTGGAGCCATACTACTATATAAATATCAAAACAGGCTCGTTGAAGCCGTCTATTATAGAAATATTAAAACAGGCGTACCCCCGTTGGAGCTGTGCTACTATAGAAATATTAAAACAGGTGTTCCATCGGTGGAGCTGTTCTACTATATAAATATTAAAACAGGCTCGTTGAAGCCGTGCTACTATAGAAATATTAAAACAGGCGTACCCTCGTTGAAACCGTACTACTATAACAAATATTAAAACAGGCGTACCCCCGTTTGAGCCGTACTGCTATAGAAATATTAAGACAGGCGTACTCTCGTTGGAGCCGTACTACTATATAAACATTAAAACAGGCTCGTTGGAGCCGTACTACTATAACAATATTAAAACAGGCGTATCCTCGTTATAGACGTGCTACTAAAGAAATATTAAAACAGGCGTACCCTCGTTGCAACCATACTACAATGGAAATAATAAAACAGGCGTACCATCGTTGGAGCTGTATTACAATAGAAATATTAAATCAGGCATACCCTCGTTGTAGCCGTACTACAATAGAAATAATCAAACAGGCGTACCCTCGTTGGAGCCGTACTACTATATAAATATTAAGACCTGCGTACCCTAGTTTGAGCCGTACTACTATAAACATATTAAAACAGGCTCGATGGAGCCCAGCTACTATAGAAATATTAAAACAGGCGTACCCTCGTTGGAGCCGTACTACTATACACATATTAAAACAGGCGTACCCACGTTGGAGACGTACTACTATATAAATATTAAAACAGGCTCGTTGGAGCCGTACTCCTACAGAAATATTAAAACAGGCTTACCCTCAATGTAGTCGTACTACTATAGAAATATTAAAACAGGCGTACCCTCATTGGATTCGTTTTCCTATAGACATATTGAAATTCAAACATCAACAGTGTATTTAGGAAAGCTGTTCGCTATCGAAAACAAATGGACAACCATTGCTAGAATGTTTCTAAAATATCTATGATTTGTTTATGTTTTTGGTGTTTTATGCCGTTTTCAACATCATTTCAGTTATATCAAGGCAACAGTTCACTTAGCCATGACCCCTGGGTAAACAAACCAGTTTAGAAATGTGCCTTTCCCCAAGGACACTCCGTCATAATCGTCGTTCCGCGACTGGGGATCGAACCCGAGACACCCGGTTTCAATTCCCCGACGCTAACCAATCGACCACGACCGATTCATAAAAGAAAATTATTTTACTAATTGGCGAACTGCGTAGAACCAGATCACTTTGAGCTGGTAATTATTAATATATCTATAGGTGCTACCTATTTACGAAAAAACACAAGATAATTATAAACAAAAAATAAAGAGCATAATTTGGCCATAAAAAAGGATTTATAAGTAATTAACTAGACAATAATAATGTTAATATCATGATTCTTGCATTATCAAAACATAATTGGAATTCGTATTGCCGTCGTCTATTATTACGAACAGAAAATAATAAAGTAAAGACTTTCAGAAAATCAAGGAATACTTTTATAATGAACGAGGTTAAAACATGAGGGCCAAGATGATCCTTAATCGATCACCTGCATTATGGTAAAGAAGCAAATAGATCAGCCCTTTTCTGATGCCACCTGGCGACTGCCTTTTTCAAACAGTCAATATGACTGGAACAAATTATGTAAGGGGTAACATTTCTGCTAAACCCTTTTCCTATTAGAGACGGTTTCTGAGGCCTTTGCAACAGACGATTTAGGAAAATATTGTCGCCAAAAGAACAATTGCTCATTATGAGAAAGTTATCCTTTTGCCACAATGTTTGATAAATAATTATACTTTGAATGAGTGAGTCAATAGCTCATGTATAGGAATTTTGGGTCTTCCATGTTGATCCCACTTTTTTTGCGGGAAACGACATCGCTCCATTGACGTTACGCCAAGATGAAGTGTTACGGAAATGACGTCACGTCCTTCTTTGGCTACGATACAGTCAACATTTGGGTTCGGGCGTAGAAGGTTAATGCTGTCGATTTTTTGACAAACGGGAAAACATATTTCTTACAGAGTTCCATTTTTTTTAACTGTTCGTACTAATGTTAATTCCCACATAAACACAGCGATTTAATGATCTTAAATATCGTTTTAAAACGAAAATGATTAAAAAGACGTCAATAATTTTCAATCCGTGTTTTTCGTCTCATTTTATACATACCCAAAATATCGATTTAAAAAAATAATGATTAAAAAGACGACAACAATTTTCAATCCGTGTTTTTCGTCTCATTTTGGCCAGTTTCATTTCAGAAAGCTTCATGGGTTATTGAAAAAAAAAAAATATCTCACACCTGTTACCTATGTATTCATTTTTGGTAGACTTGCGCATGCGCAGAGGCTGCCATAGTCATAGTGAGTTTGAAGTCACGTGATGTATATGCCCTTCACCACCAACAATTAAGTGCAATTTTTGGTTTGACTAATTTACGAATGCTCACAAAAGCAAACATAGAGTAACGAAAAAAAATCCGATTATTCAAGCTTATAATAGAAAATAACAAGTCTTGTAAGTGTAAATATCATATTTAAAGTGTACACAATTATTTAGATATCACTACGCCAATATAGCACTGCACCGCGCAATTACCCTTTGTAAATTGTAACCCTTTTTTCCCTCTCGGCAGAGATGTAAACATCCACTCGCCCGCTAGCATAAGCGAGTGGAATGAAGGATCGGCTAGTACGAAATTCTAGGCGCTAGTCCATACATATTCGTTCATGTCCTTATTCATAAAGATAGTATGCATTGCTAAGCCTTTTCTTTCTCTTTCTCTCAATCCATCTATTCCTTCGACAACGATTAACGATGACTTTTGCATTTTGGATAGGTGCTTTCGACAAGGTCCGCGTCTAAAGAAACACATTTCATCAAATGATTTGAGCGCTTTAAATCACTTGTTTATAAAGCGTTTAGAATACTTTGATTATAATAGGCAGAACGAATAAATCTTGCAAGAAATCGATCATTTCTTTCGGCCAAAATCAGGTAAATGACCCGCGGATATTTGTTGTTACAACATAACTGATTCATCCTTTTATTCTAAATTTGTATTACACAGTTCAAAATTAGATTTTGACGGTTTGTTCGTTATGATTTTGACGTGATTCAAGATTTTGACGCGATTATTTCGTTCATAGAGTTGATTACTAACAGATGACTAAGTTGATGATGGAAAGAACATAAACAAGTTAAGTTAAGCTAAAACATGCACAGGCAGGCGAGTGTTTCATTAGGATAAGTGCAACACTCAATTCCCAATCCTGCTTGCCCTTTAACAAATCACAACCCACCCCACAATATAAAAACTCTGCATCAGACGAATTAAAAAAAATCTGAGCAAAGATACAGAAAATCACATTTATTGGAAGTGTAATCATTGAATATAGTTGAAAACATTGTTGCAAGAGGAGAAAGCTTGTTATGAGCAATTTCTTCTTCTGCATCAATGTTTTCAAAAGTCGTCGGCTGCAATTACGTATGCAAGTGGGAAAGGTTTAAATAAGAAACACTTTTTCAAATGATAGTCAGTTGGCTATTCTAGTATATAATGTCCGTCTTAAATAATAATGACAAAACTTTCAAAAAACAAGAAAAAGATTTTTTACAATTTAATTGAAAACATATTTAATCAAAGTTGGGAAAGTTGTCCCTTTCCGTGCTTTTTTTATGAGAGTTCAAATCACAAGCAAAACCTATGGGACAGAGTTGACAAATAACACATTGACACAATTTCAGATTTAGGCTTTGTTTCTGTCAAACTGCTGAAGATGACAACACTGAGACACACATTTTGATTAAAAGTTTATTTAAAAAAAGGAATAATTTTATTTATGATAAACAACATTACAATGATGGTGTAGAAAATACATGTCAACAATACATTTTTCAATTTGTACATTCATTGCACAGACCAAATCTTAGCAAGTTATGGACCTCTCAGCACATTTTTTTCTCAATTCATTACTTCTTGGCAGGATTTTACTGCTAAAATCTATAGATTGGCGATGTCTGTCTCTCCGTCTGTCTGTTCATCAACATTTTGGTTAAAGTTTCAGGTTGAGGCAAAATCTCAGCACTGGAAAGGGTTACACACTTGAAACTTTGCCTGAAGGTAACCAGTAACAAGTTCTATTGATTTATATGGTTACTTTGACCTTGACCTTGGTTTATCAATTTTCAAGGTCAAATTGCCGACAATCCGGCGTTACAGTCTTCAGCAGTTTCTTGTTAAATATGACATAAGAAAGCCTTCCCTCAACATTTTGAAAACACCCTCAGAAGTCACCAGAATGCACCATGTTGCGTCCAGGATTTCAATTTTCTTTTTAAACATCAAGTCAAGGTTAAAATATGATATCTTAAGTGAAAGTTTCAGTTGTTTCATTGGAGCGCCACAGGGGGACTGTATGGCACCATTTGCACTTCTGTATCTCTTCTTAAACGATCGCAATTCTACCTTCAGTACTTTCAGTACTTTGATTAATAATATTTATAGGTGCTACTTATTTACGAAAAAACAGTAAGATGATTGTAAATACATATTAAAGTGCATACTTTGGCAATATAATTTATAAGTAATTGACTTGACGATAATCATGTTAATCTCATGTTTACTGCATGATCACAAAATGTTCGGAATTCGTTTTGCTGTCGTCTACTACTACGAACAGAAAATAATAAAGTAAAGACTTTCATAAAATCAATAAATAACATTTATAATGAACGAGGTTTAAACATGAGGGCCAAGATGCTTAAGGTCCTTAGACAATTACCTATATTATGGTAAAGAAGAAATGTTTAACAGCCCTTTTCTGCTGCCATCTGGCAACTACTGGTCACTTTTTTGCTTAACTCTTTCCCTAATAGAGACGGTTTCTGACTCCTTTGCAGCAGACGACTTAGGAAAAGATTATCACCAAAGGTACAATTGCTCATATGTGAAAGTTATCCGATATAATACTTATACTTTGTATGAGTGAATCTATAGCTCATGCATAGGAATTTGAGGTATTTAATATTCATACCACTTTTTTTGCGGGAAACGACGTCGCTCCATTTTGTGTGTTCCCGGAACGCCTACTCGACTTAAAGTGTATTAGGGAATTAGGGGGGCCATGTAAAGGGTAAATTACAGATTTATGTTGTAGATGACTTTGCAACTCTTTATTATAAACTTTTGATATTGATTAAAAAAAGTACTAAATATCTTTATAACGATCTTAGAGAGTAAATTATGTAAATAAATTATCATATTTTATGTTCTTACAGTTTGATAGATATTAATTAATTAATAATTAACTTTAATTTAATCAGTTATTAATTTGTAATTAATTTGTTATAAACGTGTAGAACAAACAAATTATCATTTAAACACACAAACTATTTGCCTTTTAAGTTAAAGCTTTATGTTCTTACAGTTTGATAGCTATTAATGTTGAAGGATGGCACAGCTAACTGAAAGAAATGACCCAACATGGCCACCCTAACATATTCACGGCCATACAGATGTTTAAAGACGTTCAGAACTGCAACGATATCAATATAATTGCTGCAGGTGGAACTACTAGACCACGTACCAAACGGCACCTGAACATTGATCGTCGCCTGATAGTTCTCAAAGAGAGATCAAACTGGAAAGATTGATTTAATGACGTATGTGGACTCAGCATCCCAACTCATACAGTTTGGAGCTTAGCTATGTGAAAATAACATCTATCTCAAGTATATCATGTGCTATTGTATATATATATATATATATATATATATATATGTTTGCCTAAACAAGAATTTCTACAAATATTCATTTTCTATATTGTTGATTAATATGATAACAAATAAAAAGGTTTAAATTGTATTATTTATTTGTAGTTGTTTATGTAGTTTAAATATATTTAAACCGATTTCAAGTGCAGACGAGAATCAAACTCATGCCTACAGAATAAGCACCCTAACCTGTTGCCTCTTTAGATTGTGTACCACTTGAAATTGTTGTGGGGAAAGTAGCCTACGCTTTTAACATGCATTGGCCCTTTTTCAACAATACATTTTAATCACATTTCATCCAAATACCATTTTTTCAACTGTATAAATTTGGAAGTGTTTAAATTCAGATTGAGTAATACATACAAAATAATCTTTTTTGTTTATAAAAGAAAACATCTGACCCTGTTCAATTATCTTGTGATAATGATAATCAATTAAGTCCACAAATATATCACTTATAAATGCCCTTTAAATAGCCCCCTAATCCTCAATGTTGACCAGGTAGAGATTAAATCGAGTAGGCGTTCCGGGAACAAATCCTCCATTTGACGTTACGGAAATGACGTCACGTAGTTCTTTTGCTACGGTACAGTCAACAGTTATGTTCTGACGTGAATTGCGGTCGTTAATTTCAAAGTTCCATTTATTTTTTAACTTTTTTGTACAAAAGTTAGATCACACAAAAATAACACAGCACTTTTATGACCTTAAATGTCGATTTAGATTTTTTTTAAAAGATTAAATAGACGAAAATAATTTTCAATCTGTGTTTTACGTCTGCTTTTTATACATATCTAAAACGGCGGCCCCCGTGGATTTCTCCAGTTTCATTTCAGAAAGCTTCATGGGTTATTGAATTTAAAAAAAAAGAATCTCACAACTGTTACCTATAAGCGAAAAAACCCATATTTTTTTTTTCGTAATAATAATGCTGATATGAAAAAGATGATTTAGAATAAACAAAAAGTAGTAGAATAAGAAGAAAAATAATAATATTATAAAGTGATAACCATTAAATTATGAAGATATCAATATTGACATACCAAATCATGTACATCCTATATATCTTCCTTCTTCATCTGCATTAATTACACACACTCAATGAAAATCCGGGATACGGGATGTGACGAACTTCATACGTTTACAAGAGTTAAAGGGTCACTCTCGCATGTGTGTTAATAGGGGGGAGTATTGTTGTTATTATTATTGCTGTTATCATTTGTTATATTTGCAAAATATCACATTTCAACATAGAGATACAAATATATATATTCTGATATAGTAAATATTTACCTCAACCAGAGACATATTCATCATGTGTCTCGGCTTTAATCATGGGATGTATTGTAATCATTTATCCGGTATACATACGAAGAAACATTATTTTTACACAGTTTCATGTCTTTACAAATTGAACTTTTGGTACATATAATACTAAATATATTTGAATACGTATAACTTTGCTTTATATCAACTTGGAGTATGTATTCTTGCTAATTGAAAAGTGTGACCCCCTTTAAGCTGTAGTAAATTTATCTCGATTAAGTCTTAAAAACCTCTTTGCCACAAAGCTTTCAAACGTCGTCTAATGCATAGGATGAGTAAAGGAGAAATTACGAAAAATGGTCAATTTCTCCTTAAGCTACATTTTTTTCCATACGATAGATATCATACCCTATCTCTACCCACAATGTGTTCCACTCTGTATTTACGTAAAGCTTCATTACCGTACACCGAAAATATTATCCTTTAATCAATTCATTTTACATTATAGTCCATTCTTATATCTACCATAACAGCACCAAAGAGTCAGGGGTCATACCACCATTTTTAGCTATGACTTCAAATGATAGGTCACCCTTAGCCCGAAATGAATTTCACTTTAAATTTCAGAAAATACAGAAGTCTGAAGGTGTCAATATAGTCAAAAGAAAGCAGCGGTTACTTAAAATCACTCACATGATAATGTAGTTTTCAAAAACACTGCCAACTTGCAGCAAAATCATTATAGTCCAATGGGAGACAATTTCAGTCTCATATAATCATCTGAAATTTATGAACAAGTTGATTTTAAAATATTGAAAAATGGTAATGTGAATAATTGCTATCTTAACCGTATCCCGTTAACTGCCTGCAGTTTCTGGTGTTTTACAAGTTCTTACAGGGGTATGGACTATTTTCTTCGAAATATTGCCGAATGAGCAGGCTGATCTTGACCTACATTGTTCGCAAGTGTGATTATAAGTCGTGTATAACATGTGCTATATATGCAAATGTTGTCATAGTTTAGTTAAGAGTATTAAGGGTAAATTGTGAGAGAACTTGCTCGCTATGGGTCATGATATATAAACTTGTTTGCATATGTAAAACGATTATGAAAAAAGTAAGAATATAGGAGCCTTGATCTGGGAAAACCAACCACGGGATATTTGCGACCACTGTCAATTAAGACCAACTACCAGTATTTGCGACCACTGTCAATAAAGACCAACTACCGGTATTTTGACCACTGCCAATAAAGACCAACTACCGGTATGTTCGACCACTGTCAACAAAGACCAACTACCGGTATTGCGACAACTGTCAATTACGACCAAATATCGATATGTGAGACCACTGTCATTAAAGACCAACTACCGGTATTTGCGACCACTGTTATTAAAGACCAACTATCGGTATTTGCGACCACTTTAAATGAAGACCAACTACCGGTATTTGCGACTACTTTAAAAGAAGACCAACGACCGGTATGTGCGACCACTTTAAATGAAGACCAACGACCGGTATTTACGACCACTTTATATTAAAATAAACCACGGGTACTTGCGACCACTTTCAATAAAGATTAACCACGAGATTTTGCGACCACTGTAAACCAGATCAACATGCGCATCAAGTCAGATACGGATTTAACACTGTACAAGCAAATATGCTCAGATAACTGTTCATTTTCACTTGCCGTCATTCATCTTTTCCCAAAAACATCAACTCTTGAGCAGACCATATTTGATAAACATCCAGGCAAAATATGGAAAATCTCTACAAATGAAAGTATGATTACTGAAAAGGTTGGATACATTGTGGCAAAAGTAGAAATAGCTCGTAATGACCAATTTTTACATTCGACACTATATTATATTAGAAAATCGTTTGCTGCAGAGGAATCAGATAGCGACTGCATTTGAGAATTTGGGAAAGGGTTGACACACTAAGGGTTATTTTATGTGTGGAAAATTTCTTATGATATTGAAGTCGTTTTCGTCATTTAATAAAAATAAAAAAATCGTCCGATTGCTGTTCTCGCGTAGTTTGGCACGATTTCAAGACGTGAGTATTTTTTCTTTCTTTAATAAAGTCTTATTGAAAATGCTTTTAATTGATTTTAATTGCAAAGCATACAAAAGGATAATACTTGTAAATCCTATTTAATCAGGCTACGCTGTAAATCAGGAAGTTATACATGTCTGACGAAATACAATCCCTTATACTATCCCCTGATAGTGTTTGAAGAGTCTGATTAGCTTACTATTTTAAGTATAATTCAGTGGTTAAAATAATGTAGGTCTTCGTTCAAAATTAAAGCATACAATTATGAGGTACAATCGAATTGGTATTTAAGATATCTCCATTTTAGAGCTTTCAACATAAAGTGTGATGTAGTTTGCAATCATATTTGTTTATCCACAGGTTTAGAAGATTGCTTATCGTTCATGAAAAGCTGTGTGTGAAATCTTCTTATATTAAATGAAAATGAAAAATAGATATTATGAGCAACTGTTTACATGTAAATAAGATATTGCGATGTTTTATTGTGTATGTTTCTCTGTTGTCGTCTCAATTCATTTTACTTGTCACATGGGTTTATGACCTGGTGAGAAATTAAATAAACTTGTAAAAAAAGGGGTAAACGAGTATATTATTGGCCGGTATTTTGAAGTGTACCATTGATACTCTTAACTAAACTTTAAAAACATTTGCATATATAGCACAAATTCCGATTTACTTGCATTATCAAAACATGACAATAAACAGTGGGATCAATCAGGCACTTTATCATATCGAAATGGGAAAAGGAGCATGAGTTCTTCTCAATACAACAACTCAGAACATTTTGATATGATATATATCTGTGTTTATAACAATACTGTTGAAAATGGAACAACTGTTAGACGTAAAATTTCAACTGTATCATATGCATAATAGAGCGACAGAGTGAGAGAGAGAAGAGAACGAGAGGAGAGAGAGAGTGGAGAGAGAGAGAGAGAGAAGAGAGAGAGAGAGAGAGATGAGAGAGAGAAGAGAGAGAGAGAGAGAGAAAGGGAGAGAGTAAGAGAGAGAGAGCGAGAGAGAGAGATGGGAGAGATAGAGAGAAAGAGAGAGAGAAAGAGAGAGATAGAGAAAAAAGAGAGAGAGAGCGAGAGGGAGAGATAGAGAGAAAGCGAGAGAAAGAGAGAGAGAGAGATAAAGAGAGTAGAGAAAGAGGAGAGAGAGAGAGAGAAAGAGAGAGAGAGGGGGGAGAGAGAGCGAAAGATAGAGAGAGAAGAGAGAGAGAAAGATAGAGTGAGAGAGAGAGAGATAGAGAAAGAGAAGAGAGCGAGAGAGAAGGGGATAGATAGAGAGAAAGAAAGAGAGAGAGAGAAAGAGAGTATAGAGAAAGAGAGAGAGAGAGAGAGAGAAAGAGAAAGAGAAAGAGAAAGAGAGAGAGAGAGAGAGAGAGAGAGAGAAAGAGAGAGAGAGCGAGAGAGAGAGGGGGAGAGATAGTGAGTTAGAGAGAGAAAGAGAGAGAGAGTAGAGAAATAGAGAGAGATAAAGAGGTAGAGAGAGCGAGAACGGAGAGCGAGAGAAAGAGCGAAGGAGAGAGAGAGAAAGAGAGACAAAGGGAGAGAGAGAGAGAAAAGAGACAGAGAAGTGCCGAATGAAAATATTGGGTACACGTATTGAGAGAGAGAGGAAAGAGAGAGAGAGCGAGAGAGAGAGAGTGGGAGAGATAGTGAGAAAGAGAGAGAAAGAGAGGGATAGAGAGAGAGAGAGAGAGAGAAAGAGAGAGAGGGGGAGAGATAGAGAGAAAGAGAGAGAAGAGAGAGAAAGAGAGAGAGAGAGAGAGAAAGAGAGAGAGAGAGAGAGGGGAGAGATAGAGAGAAAGAGAGAGAGAGAGAGAAAAAAAGAGAGAGAGCCAGAGAGAGAGGGGGAGAGATAGAGAAGAAAGAGAGAGAAAGAGAGAGAGAAAGAGAGAGAGAGAGAAAGAGAGAGAGAGAGAGAGGGAGAGATAGAGAGAAAGAGAGAGAAAGAGAGAGAGAGAGAGAGAGAGAAAGAGAGTAGGAGAAATAGAGAGAGATAAAGAGGTAGAGAGAGATAATAGAGGAGAGAGAGAGCGAGAGGAGAGCGAGAGAGAGAGAGAGAGCGAAAGAGAGAGAGAGAGAGAGAGAGAGAAAAAGAGGAGAGAAAAAGGGAGAGAGAGGAGAGAGAGAAAAAGAGACAGAGAAGTGCCGAATGGAAAAATATTGGGGACACGTATTTATAATGTCACATTGCACAAATGATATTCCTTCTTTCCGAGTACATGTTATATCAACTAGTTGAGCACATTTCGTGTTCAATGTGTACAGGTATGACAACCTATGTCATTGGAAAGAATTACTTCTTACCTTTAAGATAAAACATTGAGTGTTATGTTTTATGAAAGAAAGAATTCACCCAGCGAAGAATTATTAAATTGTTTCTGTTAAAAAGATTAGATAGTGATATGAATTACATAGTTCCAATGTTTTAATGTAACCCTTTTTCCCCTTGAAAAATAATTGTGGCAAAAGGAGAAAGTGCTCATAAATATTTACCACAGTTTTTTTTCAGTTCTATTCAATATGTATACGTGCATATCAAAAAAATGTTAATATTCTTGACTTCAATCCTCCAAATTTGTCTTCTGTAGATTTTATGTAATTGGCGGAAGGATTTAGTAAATATTTTGTTAATTCTCGTCTTATTGCGATAATATTAGTAAACACTCGTTCCTAATACTTTCCTTTCCGATTAGGAATAATTCGAAACCAAGGGCATTTAGTTTGCTTTTAATTGCTGATTTCTGCCAACAATGTGTGTACTTGTATCCTACCTTGTATGAGATAAGATATTGATGTGCTAATACGTTCATAATTCACTTTTTTACACATGTCCGTATCCACCAGAAATGCCCGACTCGTTTACGAACAATACGGAGCTCTTACGACTTTCGGACGAAATCGCCGAGCCTGCATGTTATAAATACTTGCCACCTTTGTTCGGAATCCGTAATCCACCCTTGGCCTAATGGTTAGCGCCTGGGAACTGAAACACGGGCGTCCGGGTTCAATTCCCAGTCGCTGCGATATGGTCTTAGCCTAGTACTGATTTGTACTTTACTGAATAAGTGGAACTGTCGCCGTGATATACCTAGAATAATATTGTTGAAAACGGCGTAAAACCACAACAAAACAAAATGTACAGAATCTGACGATCTCATTAGAACTGATCTTTTTATAAATTATCTTACTGTTACACTGTTTCGAACGCTACGGAAACGTTATTATATGCCTCAATAAGGAAACCTAATCATGTCCCTATGATAAACAAGGGAACACGAAAGTGAATGCGAATTTTATAAGATGTTATTACTTACAACTTTACATAAAAATGTTATAAATACACTTGCTTTCTATATACAACAAACGATGCAAAAAATAATAATTAAACACTTACGTGTCAATGTAGGTACATGTAATAATCCCCATATAGTACTAATATCAATAGACAATATGTAAGTCTATGTAGTCAATACTTATTTTGTTTATATTGGTGCCCGTACTTATATTTAAAACACACAACATATATATTTTATATATTTTATAATATTCGTGTGTTAAGTTTAAAGTTTAGAAAAATATAACCTGTGGTGTTCTTAAAACCTATTAAGCAGACGAAAATTTTCTAAATCAATAAATAGAAACATATTTGACAAACTATTTTTGCGTTAAAAGCAGTTATGGTTGGTTAGTTTTCGCTTATATTTCCCTTCTTACACCTTGGATAAACACGTTATGAGAGGTTTGATTAATAGATAAAACATTTAACATCATGTTCTTGAGATAGATAGGGTAGTATGGTAGAGCTAGAGAGTTTTGTTTTATTAGGTTTTTACGTTTTACGCCATTTTCAACATAATTTAAGTTATATCACTGCGACAACTCACTCTATTCATGATCCTTTGCTTAACAAACCAGTGCTAGGCTAGAAAATGTGCCTTGAACATTGACACTCCACCATGACCGTCGTGCTGCGACTGGAGATCGAAGCCAGAACGCCCGGTTTCAAATCCCCGAAGCTAACAAATCGACTACGTCGGATTAAAAAAAATATATATTGCTAATTTGCGAACTGCGTAGAACCAGATCAACCTGTGCTGGTTATTATTATTATAAATTATTAATAATAATAATGATAGGAAGAAGATTATTATGATGAATAGTTTACAATAGAAGAAGAATAGTATGATGAATAATTTATAGTAGAAGAAGAATATGATGAAAAGAAAAAGAAAAAGAAGTTGAAGATACGGAAGAAATGTTTTACTAATTGGCGAACTGCGTATAACCAGATAAACCTGTGCTAGTTATTATTATTATTACAATTTATTAATAATAATGATGCTAAGAAAAAGAAGATTAGGTTAAACATATTTTAGTAGAAGAAGAACATAATAAAAAGAAAACGAAAAAGAAAAAGAAGAAGAGGCAGAAGAAGAATATTTTAAAGTTATTACCATTAAATTATGAAGACATCAATATTACCAGACCAAATCATGTACATCCTATGTCTCCTCCTACTTCATCTTTATTGATTACACACACTCAAGGAATATCCGGGATGTGACGACTTTCATAGATATATATATAGATTATTATTGACTTAAACTATACATAGTTTTTCATCATACAACATAAGTATTAATAAATATATTGCATGCACAGGACACATTCGCACATACGCGCAATTTTGTTTATAATTGTATGGTAGTAGATATTTAGATTTTTATGAAAGGAGCGACAATGCTTTACAGTCGACTGTTGGTGTATACAGCGTATAGCAAAGGGTAGACATTAAATGTTGCAAGATACCATTACATATAACAACTTTAGTTATACTTCAAATAATGTCAACATAATACAGTGTAACTTAATCAGTGGTTTGAGTGTATATTTGTACTTAATCTCATGATTGGCACAATAATTGGAGTACACATATCCACCAAAATGTTTCACATATTGAAACCTTAATATACGGATGATGTTTTACATGTACTTTAGACACAAATTATTGTATTTTAAAAACATGTATTTTTAAATTTGACATGTGACAGTTATGCTCCAGCCAGCAGGGTTTTTTCTATAATCGTTGAACATTTTCGTTTTCTATAGTATTATATAAAAAAGTCTCTGTGTGAAGGCTTTCTTCATATAATAGCATAAGTTTAAAATTTTATTTTTATTTTTTTTAATCGAGTAATTTAGATAATTTAAACATACTTGGATTATTATGATAGTATTTTGTTATGATTTTAATTCTAAAAGGAAATGATATTCGTCTTCGATCTCTGCAATGTTACATATGTTACATTTTCTAAAGCGTCTATTTTCTGAGGCGATTTTGACTATATCTGTCTGTTTCAATTCTTAAAGTGTGTAACGATGAACGTATTTTTGACATGTATGCCCTAAGTGTTTTATTACGTATATAGTCCAGATATGGTTCATAATCAAATTCTGTTTTGACAGCTTTATAATAGGGTCAGTATTCTATTTGCTTCTATGTCTGATGACCAAGTTCGTATGTAGTTATCAGTAAGTCGCTGTTTGAATACTTTTGGAAATGGTTTGTGGTCAACACTCCATGGATTTTTCCACACATATAAGAATCCAGTATTACATAAAATAGTTTTGACATCGGAAAGCCAATTATTACACCCACTATTGCAATCTTCGTGTAAGTTATTGTACATACGTTTCCAAGAGTTAATAGTTAAAGGAATACTCCCGCGTGAGGTGTGGGGGGGGGGGGGGGGGGGGGGGTTATGATTTGGTGCCATTATTGCGGTTAGCATTTGAACTTTGAATCGTTGTTAACGTGTCTTTATTTGCAAATTATCACATTTCACCATTTCAACATCAACACGAAGATATATATTCTATTATTGTAAAGATTTACCCTAACCAGAGACATATTTATTATGTGTCTCGGCTTTAACTATGTAATGTATTGTAATCATTTATCCGGTACACTTACAAAGCATTATTTTTGCACAGTTTCATGTCTTTACAAATTGAACTATTTGATCAAATACTACTTAAACTATTTGAATTCGTATTGGTTTGCTTCATATCGACTTGAAATATGTATTGGGATAGCTCATGCTAATTGAAAAGTGTGACCATCAAACTCGTGATACAGTCCCTTTAAGCTGTAGTAATTATCTCGATTAAGACTTAAAAATATATTTATTTATAATAATGGTCAATATAAATTGACACTGTATAGTTTTGCATTACATTAGGTTTATAATATTGACATCAATTATGTCGCGTTAATTTGGGAGCTTAAACATATCAGGGAAAAACTGATCATTCAGTGCGTAACCGTCTACGTGTAAAATCAAAGCGCCAATGGCACTGTAGTGGCGATCGTATGGAAAATCCTGCAAAGTAACAAGCAGTATATCGGTGTAGGGCTTGCGATGACTCTGGTGCGGGTATATTTGAGAATGTATCAACCATGCATCTTTTGACAGTAGAATAATGTTAGTTTGCCAGAATGTTGTCTTGGTGATTATTTAGTTACGTTCTGAAATTGGTCATGATGTGTTCAAAATTAGGCCATTCCAAAGTTATGAAAAATCTAGTTAGTATTCGATGGACTACCGTTTTAGCTCATTAGAATGACTATTTGTAATCTAATTGTTCGGGTAATCACATGTTTATCACCAGGTCGTTAGGCCATATTAAGATAAAATATATTTTACACTTTAGAAATGACTAAAGAAAGGAGAGAAAACAGTATCCATTAGTTTGGTGTTTGTTTCAATAATGTCCGATATTAAACAGGTCTGTTCAATTTAGTCCCTTCACATTGCATGATTGAGGGTTGTCACAGTGTATTTATATGTCTCTGAGGTTGTTAAACTGCTTCGAATAATGTGAGTGCAAAAACAAACACAAAACATGCTCCAAAAGCACAGTTTCACTATTTGCCAAACTGTTCAATTTATAAAAATATAGGCATATATTATAATGCTCGATCTCCAAACTAAATTAGGCTACACTGTCAGCATTGATTGCTAATTGACTCTAGAACGTGCAGACGTGTATACATCACGTGTGTACACACTGACATCGTGTGTCCTTTAAACCTTTGTAAACCAGTCTTATCATCTAGACGCTTTCATATATTTAAACAACTACAAAATAAAGCGTTTATAATATTGAGATTTACAAGCTCTTCTGGTTTTTGGTCTCGCGAGCTATTTATAGAACCTTTTGGAATTTCCAGATTTGAGTATCATCAGAGTTGTCGTTATTTGCAAGGCAGAACGCGCAATGATATTTATTATCTGCCAAATCCTGCCGAATCAGGTTAAAGGTCAAAAGGTTACGGTTGACTACAGTAAAAATCAAAGCACTGAAAGTGCTGTGGGACGGTACCCATTGTATGAGGGGGGGAAAAGATGGTCAACTGTTCCATTTTTTGGAAAGTTACAACACAAGTCACATATTAAATAAATTTTAAAAAATGTAAACAAAAAAGCAGAAATGCATACAGTTCAAACATTTATTTAAGACAGGGTTAACCTTATTTCCAGAGATCTATAATTAAACTCTTGAACTGTAGACAGTAGATACAGTTAGATAAACAAACACATTTGTGATAGGTAATTTATCACATGGATAAACTCTACAGCAGATGATTTGAAAATGTTTAACTAAAGATACTGGTAAATCTGCATTGATGAAACTAAAAGTGAATAAAACATTGAGAAACCTGTCAAAATTTCTCATACCATCCATCTGTTGAAGATTAGACAACATGTGTCTCTAGTGTAGAAAGGGTAAAATAGTACCTGTAGCAAAGCTATTTATTATCTATAGTATCTAAAGAATCAACTTAATATTAACACTCTTAGTAAAGAGTCATGCAAGGAACATTTGAGAGAAATGTGGTGACTAGAGTGTTTACAAAATAGTTCTCAATATTGGCCTAGTGACCTAGTTTTTAGCCAGACCATATTCGAAGTTAGCCTAAATATCATCAAGATAAACATTCTGTTAAAGTTTCATCATGCTAGAGTTAAAAACATGGCTTCCAGATCATTAACAAGATTTTTCTTAAATTTGATCAAGGGACCTAATTTTTGACTCAAAATGACCAATGTCTAAATTTGCCTGTATATCATCAAGAAAAACTGTCTGACAAAGTTTCAAGCCGCTAAAGTCAAAATTGTGGTCTCTTAAGTGTTAAATCAAGATTGTCCTACAACTTGGCATAGTGATCTAATTTTTTAACAAACATTACCCATATTCAAAATAAATATAACAAGAAACCGCTGAAGACGGTAAGGCCGGATTGTCGGCAATTTGACCTTGAAAATCGACAAACCAAGGTCAAGGTCAAAGTAACCATAGAAAACAATAGAACTTGTTACTGGTAACCTTCAGGCAAAGTTTCAAGTTTGTAACCCTTTCCAGTGCTGAGATTGCCTCGACCTGAAACTTTAACCGATTTTGCCTCAACCTGAAACTTAACCAAAATGTTGACGGACAGACAGACAGACAGACGGACAGACGGACGGACAGACAGACATCGCCAATCTATAGACCGTAATTGCTAGAGCAATCCAGCCAATAACTGTTGAAAGCAAATTAAAACACAATTTGCTGTGATATAACTATTAAAATATTGAAAGCAAATTAAAACGCAAGTTGATGTGATATAACTATAAAACTGTTGAAAGCGGAGTAAAACGCAATTTGCTGTGATATAACTATATAACTGTTGAAAGCAAATTAAAACGCAATTTGCAGTGATATCACTATAAAACTGTTGAAAGCAAATTAATACGCAAGTTGTCGTGATATAACTATAAAACTGTTGAAATCAAATTAAAATGAAAGTTGCCATGATATAACTATAAAACTTTTGAAAGCAAATAAAAACGCAAGTTGCCATGATAAAACTTTAAAACTTTTGAAAGTAAATTAAAACACAAGTTGATATAACTATAAAACTGTTGAAAGCAAATTAAAACGCAAGTTGCCGTGATATAACTGTTAAACTGTTGAAAGGGGAGTAAAATGCAATTTGCTGTGATATAACTATATAACTGTTGAAAGCCAATTAAAATGCGAGTTGCCGTGATATAACTATAAAACTGTTGAAAGCAAATTAAAACGCAAGTTGCCGTGATATAACTATAAAACTGTAGAAAGCAAATTAAAACGCAAGTTGCTGTGATGTAACTTTAACCAAAATGTTGACGGACGGACAGACAGACAGACAGACAGACAGACAGACAGACAGACGGGCAATAGCAACATGAAGGTCAAGAGTTATCATGGAAATCAAAAGAACATGTTAGTGGCTACACACAGACCAATTTTCAAGTTTGTAGCTCTTTCCATGTCCGAGATTTTGCTTCAACCAAAAACTTTAACCAAAATGTTGACGGACAGACAGACAGACAGACGGGCAATAGCAAGGTGAAGAGTTATCATGGAAATCAAAAGAACATGTTAGTGGCTACACACAGCCCAATTTTCAAGTTTGTAGCTCTTTCCATGTCCGAGATTTTGCTTCAACCAGAAACTTTAACCAAAATGTTGACGGACAGACAGACGGGCAATAGCAAGGTGAAGGTGAAGAGTTATCATGGAAGTCAAAAGAACATGTTAGTGGCTACACACAGACCAATTTTCAAGTTTGTAGGTCTTTCCATGTCTGAGATTTTGCTTAACCAGAAACTTTAACCATTTTGCCTAACCTGAAACTTTAACCAAAATGTTGACGGACAGACAGACAGACAGACGGACAGACGGACATCGCCAATCTATAGACCGGAATTGCTTGAGCAATCCGGCCAATAAAAACAATCATTCTGACAAAGTTTCAGCATGCTCAAGCTAAAAGTGCCGCTTCCAGAGTCTTAAACCTTTCCATCATACGACAATTCTGCAGCAGACGACTTTGAACATATTTTGTCAAATGATCCAAAACCTCTATAATTGAATGGATAACCTATGACTAAAAGTGGAAAACATTGTGGCAAAAGGAGAAATTGCTCGTTTTGAGCAATTTCTTCTTTTGTCTCTATGTTTTCAAAAAGCCATCTGCTGCAGAACGCCTCTAGAATATGAGGGAAGGGGTTAACAAGATTTTCCTCCAACTTGGCTTAGTGCCCTAATTTTTTATCCCAAATAACCAATATTTGAAATTGGCCTATCATCAAGACAAACTTTCTGACAAAGTTTCAAAATGCTCAATACAAAAATGCAGTGTCTATAGTGTTTGGCTAAGTGACCTAGTTCTTTACTGGATCTGACACATATTCTAACTTAGGCTAGATATCATACAAGCAAATATTCTGAGAAAGTTTCAACATGCTCAAGTAAAACATGCGGCTTCCAGAGTGTTAACTAGATTTTCCTATAATTTGAGCAGTCCTGCGAGCAAACCAACATTATGGACTCTGCGTAAAGTATCGATCCGGATCAGCCTAAGCATGCCACACAGGCTTACAAGGATAGACAAATTTCACCTGTGGATTTTCTGTCAAATTGACCTGTAACTTAACCAACAATGTCCAATTCTCTAATACAACCAAAATACACAAAAATTGATACTTTTTACCCCAAAACATAGGCTACACTCAGCCTATTTAGTATACAATGAGAAGAAGAGTATTAGATGAACAAAATAGTTTGATTGATTAATTGGGGTTTAACACCATTTTCATCAATCTTTCAGTCATATCACGGCAGCCAGTTCAACTACTCATATGTTTCTTGGCTTTCTCATACCAGTACTTCACACAACATACTTTCCAAGCAACTGGCTGCTTTTCCACAAAGTCTGAAAGCCCATTGGTGGTAGTCATGTCAAATTTCGGAAGGAATGTAGGCCAAGCTGGTGTTCGAACTCACAACCCCTGGATTAACAGCCTGTGTCTCTACTGACTGAGCTACGGTAAACTGAGTAATAAAATAGGAAACATGCTGTACCAAAGTGAGCTTGCAAAGATATTTTCAAAGTTGTCTGCTGTAGATTGGTTAAATTTGGGTAAAGTTTTTAAAAAGAGCCTGTGATATTGTTTCCGTTCAAATATTTCTTCCAATCCTTGAAGTTTGCAAAAAAATCAACAGGTCAAAATGTACAGTTGTGTTAAAAATTTCAAACTTTTCTTCCCATTACTATGTTCAACAATTGAAAAATTGGGGACATATTTTGTACATGTAAATTCTGTTGCATGATGAGTACATATCAACTTGAATATACATAGAAAAAAATAGTAAACTGACCTTTGAATGTATAATAGGTTGTAGACAATAATTATGCAATAGAAAATCTTTAAACTTTATGTCAGAAGTTAAATCTCATAATGTGCTTTTTCCTTTTGTGATCAATAATTTGATTGTGAAATTAATTCTTCTTATGAACATGTACCAGTACTCTCTGGAATCTAGACAGAGAAAGCTTTGATCAGATTTAAAAAACAAGAGGCCCAAGAGGGCCAGTATCGCTCCACGGCCATTAGGCAAAAATTAAATCTTCAAACAGCCCCGCCCCCTGATGGCCATGTTTTTGACCAATCAACATTGTTGAAGGAATCTGATAGAGGACCATCCTAGGAACATTTCTACAAAATTATTTGAAAATCAGCCAGAAACTTTCGGAGGAAAAGATTTTTTTTAAGTTTTCACTATAGCCATATAAGGCAAAATAGCCCCGCCCCCTGGCAGCCATAGTTTTCGACCAATCAACTTGGCTTGAAGGAATCTGATAGAGGGTCACCCAAGGAACATATCTACAAACTTATTTGAAAATGAGCCGGACACTTTCGGAGGAGAAGATTTTTTAAGTTTTCACTATAGCCATATACGGCAAAATAGCGCCACCCTCTGACTGCCATGTTTTTCGACTAATCAACATGGCTTGAAGAAATCTGATAGAGGGTCACCCTAGGAACATTTCTCCAAAATAATTTGAAAATTTGCCAAACACTTTTTGAGGTAAAGATATTTTAAGTTTTCACTATAGCCACATAATGCAAATAGCCCCGAGGGCTAATTATAATATTTCAATCACCCTTTCCCTCAAATAGACATTTTCTGACGCCTCTGCAGCAGACGGCTTTTTGAAAACATGGAGGCAGAGGAAGAAATTGCTCCATACGAGCAATTTCTCCTTTTGTCACAATGCTTTTTACTCATGCCTCTTACTGTTGACAAATGCTAGTAAACTTAGTTTTACTTTTAAATTTTACATCTTGGGTCATTTAATAAACCTTTTACAACTTGGGTCATTTAACAAAACAAATGATCTGCGTGATCAAAATTATCAACAGGTTCACCCTGTGTGACACAATATGTAGTTCAAAATGATCTACTTAATGTTAGTTATCATGTACAAATGTCTTCCTGGAAGGCTGTGTTATAGCTCAAAATGATTTACTTGAATGTCTTGTTCATAGTAATTAGTTAATTACACAGTTATCTTCCTGTATTATAGTAAACAAAAACAGATCACATTGTGCATCCTTGATTTATATTTGTGTCGTTTATATCTCCTAGATACTTGTCCTTCCATTCCGTTATTGTTTTCCGAGTTACCTTTACAGAATAAACACTTTCATTCAGAATACTTGTCACAACGACTCGCTGCTGTTACCACTCTGGAGAATGTCATTAACGTCGTTTTGTTTTTGTTTTCTACCCGTTTTGTTGCGTCCAGGACTTGCCATGTTCACCCTGTGTGACACAATATGTAGTTCAAAATGATCTACTTAATGTTAGTTATCATGTACAAGTGTCTTCCTGGAAGGCTGTGTTATAGCTCAAAATGATTTACTTGAATGTCTTCCGTCAACATTTCCATGATCTGAAAAGAAACAAAAATACATACAGTTACTGATTGCACAATAAAAATAAAATCAAGATGTGAATACATGTCTGCACAAAATCATTCTTTATCACTATATATGTATGCTATGATTTGAATAATAAAATAGTCTGTTTATAATAGATACTTTGCAATTATTCACTTAAATTATTGATCTGCATTAAGTTATTTGGGGTTATAATGCATATGTATCCAGTGAAGACTCAGAGGAGCCTATGTATCATATTATGCAGTCTCACCAGTCTTAACTGACCATTTACATGTAATTTAGACCTAGAAACGGCGTAGCATCACTACTTTTATGTCAATATAACTTTATAAATGACGTCAAGGCAAAGTGTCAGTTAGACATGGATTCACTAGACAATTTATAACATAACGTACACAAATATACATATGTTTTTGTGCGTTAATTGAATAACATTTTTGGCAAAGCATCATGCATATGCTCCATCTAAGTAAAGAAAAAATCTAGAAAATTCATTTATCAATATACATTGTATTTCTTCATTCTTTTCGGTCTTTTGATATCATCAATACAAATAATTGTACACACTTAAGTTTGAAAGCAGTTTTCACATCACTTAACCACTTTTGTCTCCTAAGTCCTCAAATGAGCCTAAATAGTGTATACATACAGTAACAATGATATACTTGTATATATTGAAAGTCTCCGAAGTCCTTCATTTATTATTTTTTATTTTCCTTCATATGCCACCCTTTTAAATAATTAACAGATGTCAGATGATAACACGAACAAGCGAATGTCTACAGGAATTGGGCTATTTTCAGACATACGTGTACACGAAATACATGTGAGCTTATTTTCATATTCGGTTACGATACAGCACAGGGCGAAAAAAAAATCCACTCCAAATTACAGTTTAATTGACAGACCTACCTCGAACGTTTTACGGATTGATGACTAAATGAACATGTTAGGCTTCCACTCCTTTCTTTCCTGTCAGTCTTCCTCAATATAAAACTTCATGTGTCTTTTCTCCATAATAACAATCTATCGTCAGGGCAGCTTGTCAGATTTCTACTTTCATTTAGAACGGAAGTTGCAAGTTCTCCTTCGCAAAGTTGTCGTTCCTTACCATCTCTTTCAGTAAAATGAATCGAGTGGCTAGATAAGTAGTTGGCAGATAGTTTTTCATGGAAGCGTTTGGCATTATTGTTAATACTACAGATAGTTTTTCATGGAAGCGTTTGGCATTATTCTTAATTCTACCAAACATCCCAAAATCACTTCTGATCTACAAGAAAATCAAAATATCACGTGATATCATCAAAATTGCCGTACTACGATTTTATATTAAACGAAATTTTAAGAAACATAATAACGTATGAATTGTAATAGTGTCAATAATATTTCGTTTCTAAAAATTAAATTCTTTCTGATTGAAACATGTAAAAAATTGGTATATATTCATACATTGTTTATGAATATATTAATTAAAACTTCAACGCAAAATTGTAAACGTAATACTTCAACCACTGATGCTGCCTTTTTACAGTCCTTTTTCAAAATTCAGATATCTTGATTCACCAATGTTTTCGAAAAGCAGTTATATTGCCTGATAATTGGCACTACTTTTTTGTTGTGGGTATAAAAAAAGCCCTCTCGGTTTTTGGTACCCAGCTTTACTCTGTCATACTGTTTATAATCAGGGAGCCAATTGTTGTACGATTTCTCAAAATGCACATGGCTATAGACAGTACCCTTAGGGGTACCGTCCAATAAAACGAGGCACAGGAGTATCATGATACTCTGCATAGCGTACCCAAGACGCCCGATGATATTTATTATCTGCCCAAACATGAAGAAAGATAATATGTAAATAGTTTAACTCTATTTAGATATTTTCTCGATAAATCTCAAATATTAGTACCAATCCGGTATCAAAGTAGCACTAACATTATCATTATTAATCGTGTGCCTGCATCACTGATGGAACTATATATATATATGGCGGTTTAACGGAAGTGAGTAAATTGCCTTTGCAGAAATATCCAACCGATTGTTCAAATACGACTATATAATTTTTTTTTCGTTGTTGTTGTTTTGGTAGCACTGTGGCGATTGTCAACCAATCGCCACAAAAAGCGTTATAGTCACTTCCTTTAAATATAGCGGATTCTTGCCATGAACATGAGTCCTATGATTTCCTTTTAGTTCGCGCATATAAACAGGAATGAGTTGCCCATGACATGATTTACAGCCAACCTTATTTCTTATCTGCGGACGCACTTTTAGTCGTCATATGCATTAGAATACGTTTGAAAACGTTGTGGCAAAAGGAGAAATTACTAAAAATGATAAATTTCACCTTAAGCTACAGTTTCTCTATACTACAAATATACCCTTTATTTATCAGATTTTCAAAACAAATGCCCATATGATTTCACGGTCGTCTGTTGCTGATTTGTGATATAGTGGAAGGGGTTTAATTTGCTGTATTATGGTTTAATTTTTGTTTAAATAGTAAAGTTCCTCGATATTTGGATAAACCAATGCAACAGACGACAGTTTTGATACGCTACGCGGAAGACTATTGCTATCATTAAGAAAGAAAACACAATTGATCATCGTTAGCAGAATCTCTTTTCCCCACAATGATTTCGGTATCTACATGAGGCTTTCTATTGCCCGAATGATACATTTACATCATGTGATCAGCGTGGAAAACCGTACAACGGAAGCAGCATCCTATTGATACGTAAATCAAGTGCGTTGAAGTGGTCACTTAGATTCTTCATATTCCTTCATCCTTACCACATACGTAAATTCTGCAGCAATCGAAATTGAAAACACCTGTGTTAAAATACGGAACATCTCTGTTAACGTAATTTTTAACTCTTTCCCACATACAACAATTCTGCCGGAGACGACTTTGAAAACGTCTAGACAACAACAAAGAACATATATATAGATGAAGGTACAATTACTGACACAAATTGAAAACACTGTGGCATAAGAAGTAAAGGCTCGATTTAAGCAATTTCTTATTTTAACTACTTTTAATTACTCATATAATGTATTCGGGTCAGAGGTTTTGTACTTGAGATTTTATAAAATATTCACTAAACATATAATATGGGGCAAATAACCACCGCTTAGGGGAGCTAAACCGGGCCATTTATCATCGGACATACATGGCAGGTTTTGTATTTCACTTACATCTGTAAATCTGTATAAGTCTTCTCTGTTGGAACTATTATTTTTAATTTGAATACAAAAGTATCGTTTTAGTTGTATAGCACTTTGCCAAATCGAACTAATAATAAATGTCCGGACAGATTGAATGGTAAATTTAAGCCATCCAAACATATTCTTTCGAGAAACGTTTGCGTTTACAATACTGTAGTTCACTTTTATAAACTCGATCCAATGAATGCTTTTCAAACTGAAATGCAATACTGATTGCTACAGCTCTCATATTTGCCCAAATACTAGTGTTAATTGCAAGTAACATATATTCAGATACAGCTAGCGTTAATACTGTCATGTCGTTGCTACATTCACATATAGTTTGTTTGTATGTATGATGTTTCACGCCGCGTTCAGCAGATGCTCAGTCAGATCACGGCGTTACCAGTTATACTGGTTCATCAATCCTGACACCTGCGTGTCAGACGTTATCCCAGCCCCACAATACATGTTAAAAGGAGTCATATAATAAAAATATCACTCAAGGAACATTTGGAAAACGGCCAGATTCTATCGGAGAAGAAGATTGTTAAAGTGTTCACTTTAGCCATATAAGGTAAAACAGCCTTACCCTATTGCGGAATCAACATGACTTGAAGCAATCTGATAGAGGGTCACCCAAGGAACATTTCTACAATTTTTATGGAAATTGGCTATATACTTTTTGAGAAGAAGATTTTTAAAGATTTCACTAAAGCCATACAAAACAAAACAGCCCCGCCCGCTAGTGGCCATGGGAATCTGAATGAGGGTCACACATTGGACATTTATACAAAATTATTTGGAAATCGGACAGATACTTCTGGAGCAGATATTTTTTTTCACTTTAGTCATATAATGCATAACAGCCCTCCCCCTGGTGGCCATGTCTTTTGACCAATTAACATGGTTTTAATGAATCTGGTATAGGGTTCCCAAAGGAACATTTCTACAACAAAAATTGAAAATTTGCCAATCGGTTTGGGAGGGAAATTTATTTCAAGATTTTTCTTGTGGTTTCCCTAGAAACCAGAATCTTGCATGGATAAAAAAGAAATGAAGGAATTATGGTGAGGATCTAAAAGATGCTTTCTGTGAAGTTTCATGCAAATTGAGCCATTCTTTACAGAGGAGAATATGTTGACGAACGCCGCACGACACATAACGGACAAAGGGCGATCACAATAAAATAGCAAATCATTATGTAACGTAATTGTTATTAATACAATTTTACAACTGCACAATTTGCAATGATTTTATTCATAAATACAACACGCTTTGAACTCCTTCTTTGTAGTATATATACCGTATACGTATATGAATTGGTGGTTCCTAATATTGGCGTATTTTGGGCGGTTTTTAATTAATGGGGACTTGAAATGGCATGCAAAAATAATTCCATCGCATACTATGATCTATACAAACCCTCTTTGTTCACCTATTCTGGAAGTCAGTGCTTCGATTGTGAGACTCGACAAAAACCGAATACAATGGGGTTTGTGGTAGTCACCGTAGTATAAATATAGTATCATTATATTTATTCTTGCCAACATACATCATTTCTGAAGCAGGCTACTTTAAAAAAGCGAATAAAAAAATAATAATCAGCATTTTGGCAAAAGTTGATCGATTGATTGTTTAACGTTTAGGCAAAAGTTGACCGATTGATTGTTTAACGTTTAGGCAAAAGTTGACCGATTGATTGTTTAACGTTTAGGCAAAAGTTGACCGATTAATTGTTTAACGTTTAGGCAAAAGTTGACCGATTAATTGTTTAACGTTTAGGCAAAAGTTGACCGATTAATTGTTTAACGTTTAGGCAAAAGTTGACCGATTAATTGTTTAACGTTTAGGCAAAAGTTGACCGATTAATTGTTTAACGTTTAGGCAAAAGTTGACCGATTAATTGTTTAACGTTTAGGCAAAAGTTGACCGATTAATTGTTTAACGTTTAGGCAAAAGTTGACCGATTAATTGTTTAACGTTTAGGCAAAAGTTGACCGATTAATTGTTTAACGTTTAGGCAAAAGTTGACCGATTAATTGTTTAACGTTTAGGCAAAGGGAGAAATTGCTCATTATGCGTCTGTATGTGGTAAAGGGTTAACATAAGGGATTCATAAAGGAGTACATAATTCATCATGCGACAGTTAAATTTACACGAACAATACTAAACTAATATGTTAATAGGCAAAGCCTAGGTCGTGTGAAAGCAAGAACAATTAATTAAGCACTGTCTGTCCCCCAACAAGAAACAAATTAATAGGCAAATTGTAGAAATTTAAGTTACAAAAACAGAATTTGAAAAACATATTGAAAAAAACGAAACTTAGCATGCATTTAAGTTTAATTTGTACATATATATCTGTTTTATTTTTTATTAGGTCAGGATTGTAATAGACTGTAAGATTTCCAAGGATGTTGATGGAAAACAACACTAGAAGGCATTGAAGAATGTTCTGATTTATTTTTACAAATGCCAGTTATTTGTAAACTAGTAATACATATAATTGAAAACTGACTCTTACCATGGTTGATTGAATGACTTGCGCTTAACATTACTCCACACAACAATCTTACAAGGCAGATGGCTAACTTTGCATGATCTGGCTGAATGTATAATCTTGAGACAATTTAAGATGACTGAGAAAAATGTAATTTTTGACAAATATTTTCAAAAGTCCCATTTATAATGATGTATGTTGGAAAGGTTAAAGTTTAGCCGGCCTTGTCTGATGTAAATTACTTGATTTCTGTGACTAATCCGAATACATTGTCTGAATGGTGTAATTGATCCAAAATGAACATATCCAAAATGAACAATATGTTCCTATTCAACAACATTTTCACTTTGAACACCTATCTCCTTTTCTGGTTTTTAATTTGTAAAACATGAAAACAGCATCAGATTATTTGTTAATAAGTACCAGACTTAGTGTCAACAACAGTTACTGAATATATATACATGTATCTGAAATATGTTGTTTGAAAAAAAAATGGATAATATAAGATCTGATCAATATATTCAATATACATTTTATTGCATAAAACAATAAACAGTATGTTTATAGCAAATAAAGAAATTATAAAAAGTACAAACAGAGAAATGGATTTTCCAGAAGAATTTGCAATAATTTAACATTGTTAGTGATCATGTTAAAATTGCTCTATTATAAAAATATGATGTATAAATTTCGTTAAAACTTTGATATTAGAACGGTTATCAAAGCTGGATCAATCCTTGAACATGTACAGATTCTCAGAGTTATCAATGTTGATAACCATTCCTTTTTTTAATTGTTATTGCTCAATTATAAAAGCTTTTGAAAAGGGTACAGGGAGTAAACTATTTTCACTAGAAGCCTGGATAAAAATGTAATAAGTGTTTAAGTAAGACAACTCCCCACAACATAATTGTTTCATGTATACATTGTTAAGTTTAGTTGCCTCTTTCAAAACATGTACCTGCTGAGATTTGATCTTAGAACTCTTGTTAGACCAGGTGTTTTACCATTAAACTACAGTATAGGTTTTTATTTTGAGCAGCAGTTCATGAAAATATGTGTACTTTTATTACCAGTAAAGTATAAGATTTTTTTTGTTACAATGAATGTATACCAATTTAAATTTTACCATTTCTATTGTATAGATTATACAATTTCACACAGAAAAATGGATTTCACAATAAATTACATAGAAAACAGATACATTTCTGTGGTATTTCAGTTATATCAGAGGACAGAACACTTATGTGAGGTCACTGGGTGACTAACATAACTGACATTAATTATGAACTGCCTTAATTATAGCCTTTTTCTGTTGAAAAACAGATTACGTTTTCTTTATTGTTCAACCAAAATGTTTATACAAATTTATTTGAATAAAAAGTATTTTGAGTGTTTGTTGAATTTAAAAAGAGATTGATCCTCTTTATCTACAGATTTCAATGCTCAGTTTGTTTTTACCTTATTTGAGTTTGATATAGTTAGTGTACATTGCCCTGTTTCATAGACGGACCTAAATCAGTGACCGTAAAAGGCTTTTATTTTGCATTTGCTCTTCAATTTGAAGAGTTCTATGACATCATTGGTTGTTGTGCTCCCAAGTATGAAAATAGTGCTGTCAATAGATGTTGAATCTTTTTCAAATATTGTTTGAATACATACATGCAGAGTATTTAAAATAACCTAGTGAAAATAATGTTTAAATTCTTAGTACCAAGTTTGTCCAATCTGATCAATAAACACATTTTGGATAAAAAAAAAAAAGAAGGAAACTACTAGAAATTCAGCCTGTTGAAAGAAAAGTAAAGTGTTTTACTGATAGCCCCCATATGACATCATTTCTTTTAAACAATCATGACTCATTTGAGTTTGATCAATAAACACATTTTGGTTAAAAAAAAGATGAATCTACTAGAAATGCAGCCTGTTGAAAGACAAGTAATGTGTTTTACTGATAGTCCACATATATATGACATCATTTCTTTAAAACAATGGACTCATTTGAGTTTGATCAATAAACACATTTTGGATAAAAAAAAAAGATAAATCTACTAGAAATTCAGCCTGATGAAAGAAAAGTAATGTGTTTTATTGATAGCCCACATATGACATCATTCCTTTAAAACAATGGACTCATTTGAGTTTGATCAATAAACAAATTTTGGATAAAAAAAAATATGAAACTACTAGAAATTCAGCCTATTGAAAGAAAAGTTATGTGTTTTACTGATAGTCCACATATAACATCATTTCTTTAAAACAATAGACTCATTTGAAGGCATGAAAGTGTTTTCCTCTCTTTCAGGTTGGAGGATATAGACATTAAGACATTTACTATGTATACCCCAAAATCAGGGTGAACTGATTCTGGTCATACTTTCATGATTTGACAAAGACTAGGTCATAGACATAAACTGTTAAACTGTACAATGTAAAAAAATAATGTAAATTGAAGGCAAATAATTTGAAATTGACTGTAGTTTTGTTTGTTTGCTACATTTACTGCAATAAATAGATAAACGTCTTAAAGTCAATACAACTAGACAGTCGAAGATATAATAGTTTTAATAGCTATTTTCTTGAGTGGAGTCAACATTTGACAAGACGGCTTCGGCTTCAAATGACAGATACAGTCATAAACGATACACACCATGTGACGTCACGCGATGTGACGAAAGCATCGTGGATCGTTCCCAACAGATATAACAAATAATTTAGAAATGAAGTTATATTTTTAAGCAAATTATTGATATAATAAATAGCTTACCTTGAAATGAAGCTATGCCGATACAGAAACAGAATTGTTCGTCCTTTTCAGTTAAAATAATATCCGAGGCAAGTGTAACGAACGATAACTTCCGTTGAAATTATTTACAATCATTTTCAAGTGTTTATTGCTTCTCTATATTGCAAAGATATAAAATCCATGAAATAATGATGACGGGTACAAAAGAATAGTCGACTTAGCCTTCATAAAGTCCTTCCAGTGAATGAAATCCATTTGTCACAAATGGATTTCATTCATTTGATTCGTATCTAAAACTAATTTGATCACAGATTCATATGAACTAAAGTGCCCAGACGCCGGTACTAAATCGAAAGGTGCAGTAGCAAGTGTGTAACTGTTAATGTCTCGCTTGTAAATGAAACAACTCATCCGTAATGGTTGTTTGTGATAAGACATTGCACATAAGCTGAGGAAAGCCAGGAGGAAACAAGCAATTAGACGGACAAGTTAACAAAATGGCCATTGAATGTCACATGTTAATTACCTATGTTGAATATAAAAAGGGTTAATATATATCAAAAGTTATCTTGTTTTGATCAGACATATATGTCTTTCTTTTGAACAATACCGGAGCGAAAAAGCTTTTGTGGCAAAAGAAGAAATTGTTTATGATGAACAATTGGTCCCCTTCTCACAATGTTTTTAGCTATATTCAATTACATGTATAATAGTTTCATTTCCCGAGATTGTCCATATTTAATATGCCTAGATGTTTTCAATATCGTGATTATCCATGTTTATGCCTAGATGTTTTCAATATTGATAGTGACCATATTTATGCCTCGTTGTTTTCAATATCGAGATTGACCATATTTATGCCTCGATGATTTCAATATCGAGATTGACCATATTAATGCCTCGATGATTTCAATATCGAGATTGACCACATGTATGCCTAGATGTTTTCAATATCGAGATTGACCACATTGATGCCTAGATGTTTTCAATATCGAGATTGACCATATTTATGCCTAGATGTTTTCAATATCGAGATTGACCATATTTATGCCTCGATGATTTCAATATCGAGATTGACCATATTTATGCCTAGATGTTTTCAATATCGAGATTGTCCATAGTTATGCCTAGATGTTTTCAATTTCGTCTCCTGTAGATTCGTTATATGCCAGTAAGAGTTAAAACGGTGTTAACCTCCAATCAGTTCATGTTTTTCAATTATTGAAAGGACCCGTGCCTAGATTATAGGGAGCTTATAAGGTAAGCACTTTATTTGGTTGAAAGAAGTACAACACTAACAATTTATTTTGTGATGGAATGTTTTTTATTAGCATCATCAAAAACATGTGTTTATATTAACAGAACAAGAAAAACACAAATGACAGGTTTCGAGAAATCTAAAAACAGTTTGCCTTAAATTAATCATTCACAAACAAAAGAGGTTATTTCTTACACAATTATAACATGACTTAAAGTGTTAAACGGAACGTGTTTTATGTAGGTTAACCGTTTTCAGCGATACTGACCAGACTTGAAAGCATTGGTGAAAATGGAGATATCGCTCAAACGAGCAACTTCTCCTTTTCCAACAGATGCTGTCGATGATGTATATTGAGGAGAAAACTTCCAACTTGCATCTTCAGATGGTCGCAATGCAGACATCAATTAAACCTTTCCCACATAAAGCAGATGACTTTTGTCATTATCATTTCAACTTTATTCAATGATTATACTTTCCATTACAGAGAATTTTCATACTTTCGTCCAGACGTGCTCAAAGGCGTCTGCTGCAGATTTGTTATATTAGGGGAAAAGTGTCATATCAGAGAGAGGGAGATTTGAATGATACTCTTGAAGATAGGACAGAAAAGTCATTATAGTCCTATTCAATTTTATACACAACATGGTTTTGTACAAAAATGCAAATTCTATAACAAACAAGGAGTGGGCGATGGTCCATTTCTCCTTTTCACGCAAATAGATACCAATGTATTATTTTGTTCAGAGCAGACGATGACTGTATAGGATTTATGAGAAGGACTCTGGTACATGTATAATGGTAAATGTACAACACACACCAAGATTTAGGTATAACTGTGAAGAACTAAACCAATGAAATTATCTTTCCCTATTTGTGATAAATTGAACATAATAGTATTTAAAACGGGTCTATAATGAAATTCACCCAAATAATTTGTAACATAATTATAGTTAGCCATATAACATTTGCTACGTGAATGGAGGAAACAGTGCAAATCTGTCTCATGTGCTTTATATGTTATGTTCTTGTCAGAGCAGCCAACTTTGTAAACATCTGAAGGAAAAACGGCAATATTTTGTTGAGACCTATCAATTAGATCCAAAGGTAAAAGCATTACGGAAAATGGAGACTTTTTGAAGCAATTTCACCATTTCATATAATTACTTATTAAAGTTGTTTCAAAACAATATTTATAAATAAGTGGTCTTCAATTTTACAGACTTTAACATAGACCACCCTTGTCCATCAAATAAGTATAAGTTTAAGATACATAGCTATGAACTGTTTCTGCACTATTTCCCAAAGACTGTCAAACAACGCATGTTAAAAGGAGTCGTATAAAAAAATATATCACTGTTTTTAATTATATATTTTTTACATACAATTTTTTAAAACCCTTTCCTTCATAAGGATTTTTGTTGTTGCATTTAAGTTGTGGAATCTGAAGTTGAAGTATCTAGAAATATCGAATGAAGGAAAGGGTCAATTTCATATAGCACTGTTCATACTCTATATCACACTTTCACCAAGTTTTTACAAGTTAGAAATGTTAATTCGTTTTTATTCATTTTCTTAAAACTTTATTTATTCTAGTATATACCCTTTGCACAAATACAATAATACTATTTTCTCTATTTACAATATTCACATGTACATAATTATTATACATCAAAAGTATAAGATACTTTGTGTGTTTGTTGTGTTTTCTCGACACGATTGCATGGATAAAAGGGCTAATTTTGTATTAGACATTCCTTTTCTTTTGTTTTTATGCACCTACAGTTCTATTTCAAACCTTCCACACATACTGCAAATCTGTAGCAGACGACATTGGAAACATCTTGGCAAAAATATGGAAAATCTCTAGAAGTCAATGTATAAGTATTCGATAGATTTGAAAACATAATGGCAAATGGAGAAATTGATCATTATGAGCAATTTCTCCATTTGCAACAATGTTTTCAAAAGTTGTTTACTACGGATGCAATAAAGTGCTTCTGCAAGTGGGAAACAGTTAAACAAAACAGTAAACGAAACAGTTTAACGATTTCCATGAAGTACATGTAAGTTGACCTGCTAATATCAGAAACACATCAATGACAAATGGTTTACATACATGTACATCAATGAACACCAGTCTGTTCCAAAAGTTGAAATGATTTCAGATTTGTCCTATTTTAACCATTTCCCACCCGAAGTTGCATTTTGAAGCATCTGCAGCAAACACGTATTGAAAACATTTAGGCGAAATCTCATCATGTGAATAATGATTATTTTTCTTTGGTCAATCTGTTTTAAAATCTAGGGGGATATACAATTGTGATTTATAAGGATTTTTTCTTAATTTCCAAATTATCTGTGACCTAACAGTTCTTTGTAAATAGAACATAATATATCAACATACATCATTATATGGCAGAAAAGGGTACTATTAAACTTTTCAAGAATGTTTTCTAAAGTAGTATATCACAAACAGGGTTAAATGAATGGGGTGACATTTGCAAAGTTAAGTAAATAAAACAAATCTCAGATCACAATTATTTTTCTTTAGATATAGATACCAAAGGCTATTCAACAAGAATAGTACAAGATACACTGCATATTTTATGAAGAGTACTAACATATAAGCCAATATTCCACTGCTAAAGAAGAAGACTAAATCACTAAAGAAATAGCCAATATTCCTTTGCTAAAGAAGAAGACTGAAGGACAATGTGGTCAGCATGAAAAGGAAGATGGTGCATGCAGAGTTCGATCCAAGAAGGATAAGACCAATCCTTGCACCAGCCAACATCTTTGATTGTTATGGAAACGATTCAAAATGTAGCAAATATATTTATAATTGAGCACATTCATTCTTAAATATACAATGATGCTTTTGTGAGCATTGTAGACCCTGATTAGTCTGTGAATCTGATAACCTTTCAGACTATTCATAAATAAAAAACTCTCAAAAGCTTTTGATAAGCTTCTGATGAATTGTGTAGACTAACAAAACTGCAAATGTACATGCTGATCGAAGTCTACACTATTCACAAAGGCCTATTTACATGCATGTTTATAGTATGACTTGAAATTTAACACAAATCTTAAGTCTAATTTACAACAAAAGGTTAAGACAAATATTAAATGTGTTTCTACATATTCTAATTGATTTGTGTTAACCCTTTCCCACATACAACACAGCAGACTCCTTCTCAAACGACTATGGAACATTGATGTAAAAGAGGAAATTGCTCAAAATTAAATAAAAGTTTCCAGAATTGTGTCTCTCTTTCTAAAACATCTTAATTTAAATATGGAAAATCTTTATAAATGATAGTTTTATTTATAAAACAAGTTGAAAACATGCTGGTTAAAGAAAAGAGAGGGACAAGATGGCCCTAAATCGATCACCTGAGTGGAATGAAGTGAAAATGAAACAGCTCATCACTTAAGGACATTTATAATAATGCATTTTATCTTTAACAAATTGAAAGAGATCTACCACAGGAACATTACTGTGAGGCTTATTTAATATCAGTTCATTGTTTTAAGAGGACAAGTCCTTTAAAGCTAAAAGTTTATTTTATAACTTTTTCTGATGCCGCCTGGCAACTATCTTGTTCAACCATTCAATATGGCTGGAACAAAATATGAACAGTGGCTGGAACAAAATATGAACAGTGTCACTACAGAAATATTTCTGCTAAACTATCTTGAAATCAGTTGAAAACTTTAATAAGGACGGAACTTTGAAGTTTTAACCAATCAATATTGCTTGATTGTTTTTGTAGATTGTCACTCAATGACAATTTCAATCAAATTATTTTGGAAATAGACCAGCGGATTTAGAAGAAAAGTATTTTAAAGTAATGTCATTTGTCTCCCTTTCTAATGCCGCAGTAACCAAAGTTCTGTATACAATGTATGTCTTTGAACAATTATAAAAAATGGAACCCCCAGGTTACATTACTATTAAGTTGGCTGAAATTAATCCAGTTGATAAGGAGGAGATTTCATTTGAAACTAAAAGTAAATTTTCCCCCTTTTCTGATGCCAACTGTATGCTTTGTCTTTGCACCAATAAATAATGCTTTGACAAAAAAAGTGTAGAGGGTTACTAAAGAGTCATTTATAAACATATATTTTGAAATCAGAAAAGCTCTTACATCAGAATGGAATTTAAAAAAAAAATCATTTTGCCCCTTTTCTGATGCCGCTCCGCTGCTATGTTTTCAACCGATATGGCTTGAACATTTTGTGTAGAATGTCACCCAAGGAGCATTTATATTAAATAACATAGGAATCCAACAAGCGGATTCACAGAAGAAGATTTTAAAGATTGGCAGTTTCCTCTCCTCCTCCCCCTTTCTGATGCCCCAGTTCTTCATATAATTTTTAAAAATCTTTGAACAATTATGAAAGTGGATCACCAAAGAATCATTCATGTGACGGTTGCTTAAAATGGGTTATGTGGTTAATAAAGAGACTTAACGACGGAAGACAGACAGAGATTGACCATGCATGACACAATTATGAATTTTTGAGAATCGCCAATTTCATTTGAAATTCAAGCAAATCCAAATCAATGTTCAAATAGAAGTGACTTTATTTTAGATGCCCAGGTTATTCTAACCGACTTTTCAAAAGACCGTCACATGTCACAACATCGCTTATGAAATCATATTTATCAATTTGGACAAACATTTAATACACTTACAAATATAATGGGCGGATATTGGATAGCGTCCACATTCTCTTAAAATGATAAATTCAGCTGAATTTTTTAATTAATTAACATGCTTGGACATGTAATTTTTCTATGATTTCTTAGAACTGTTATCCCAATATCTCTGACCCAAAACATAGATGGGTTTTATCATCGTATAATTTTTTTTCAAAAGGATCAGTTAGATTAAAATGACAAAATTCATTTTGATATTTATACAAACTTGCATTTCTAGCTTGAGCTGCCGTAATTTGGAGTGTTTTTGTCCCTGTTAACCTATTACTAAAAGACGTGTCTAAGTATTTGTAATATGTCACAACTTCTACTTAACCTTTTGAAATAAACACGTTATGACTGAACAAGGATCGGATGATCCATAGACATTCCAAGGCGAAGTGATACATTTTTATCTTTGAGTGAAGTCTTTTTTAGTCACACAATGGCTTGCTTGGATTCACACTTTTTCCATACGGTATATCTTAGTATTTCCCTGTTTGATTGTAAGACAGTAATGAGAGCATCTATGCATGTACAATCTGTTAGCAAAAAAGAATAGATTCCTGGATGATTTAAGGCACTGTAATCTTTAGATAAACCAGCTTCTAAGAATACATACAGAGTACGTCGTTCTATATGGTCACTGTATGCAATGTCAGTGAATGCGTACAGTAAAGAACACTATGAAATGGACCAATTTACCGTTCACGTTCCTCTCCGTTTCGTTCAGTTCCTCTCCGCTCTCGTTCCAATCCGCTTTTAAAGCGTTCAGTCGTTCTAATATTTGTGATAGCTTTTTTCCGTTCTGATCAAATTTATCGCTTTTTTACGTTCACTGGGAACACTTTTTTTCGATAAAAAATAGTTTCGTGAAATAATTATCGAGTAAATTTTTGCAACCGCTTAATGAGCGAAGCATTCATATGATTTAAATGTTTCATTCATTATGATTGTTTCGTGCAGATCGCAAACTTCTGTGCCGCTCTTAAAGCGTTCCAACTTCTATCCAATCACGCTCACGATCCAATCACGTTCTCCTCAGATTGTCAATTTCATGATGTTCTTAAATGTATACATTGTTAACGTATTAAACAAAGACAAAACCAGTTATATTACAGGAATTATTCACGTTATGAAGTTTACTGGTTTAAACGAAGACAAAACCAGTTACATTACAGGAATTATTCACGTTATAAAGTGTACTGGTTTAAAAGAAGACAAAAATAGTTTTCTCGTATCTATGTACTGTTATGGTTTGTTATCATTGTTGTAATATTCTAATACACGATCAGTTTCTATGTGAATGACTTCAATTTTAATTCCGAAAAAATCAACATCACTTTGTATGTTTTTAAAATGTTCATAGAAGGTAATGCCTATGCATATATATACTATATCCAGGTCATACATTCATTTCATGGACAGCGAAATTTGCTAAGTTTTTCAAAATATGAAATAGTTTTTGCTAGTTTCTTACCTTCTCCAAATATTTTGCCTAAATAATCGCAAATTAAAAGTTTTTTAAAAATTATGTATATGCGTAAAGTAAAGACACAGGTATATATTTTTACCAGTATTTACTGTAGGACTTAAAGTAACTAATTCTGTTTCCCACTCGTATTACTTCAATATAAATTTATATAATCTTGTTTCGTCAAGTCAATGAGACCAAGATTGTAAGTTGCTGTTCGTATGACATGGGATAATGCGTTTACTTCATATTGAAAAGTGCATTGTTTTTCATGTGTCTGTTTCTATTCAATGGTTCAATCTCTCAAACAGTTTTAGTATATGACCACTTGTACCATGCCGTCTATGACCACATTTAAGCTTTTCTCATTTTGTACATTTCGTCATGCATAATTCACATCGTACAAAGTCAATAATTTATTATATGTAAGTCGTTAAACGAATTAAAAAGTTGGTATACATATATTTGTAAATATAATTTCTTTAAAGAAAGACAAAAAACACCACATACACAATAATAAACCCGTATAAAACAATTCGACCCCTTTATTCGTTGGTCTGAGAGCGTAGTGTGTTTTCATAAGTTGGTGTCGTGGTGACGCTCCGCTGTTTTAATTCGTATGGATGTTCGGAGGTGAATGCTTCACGATCAGGCATCTCATATGGGTTGACTTCCTCGGGGATCTACTCTCCGCTTGTCCTTGTCGTCTGTAAAACGGACAACAAGCAATGATCTACATGTAAAACCTTTCGTAAAGAACATATTACAGACGAAATCCAATCTCCTTATATTATACCTGTGTAGAGAATATTTGAGACATGTTATGTTTTCGAAAATGGCGATTGCGATTAAAGCCACATTTTTAAAGTCGTTCTATAGTTAATACTCCTCTTTAAAGGCGCGCTTTATGTCTGAACGTCTAGATGCCTTAAATAAAATAGCCTAATCTTAGTGCACGGACGCGTAAGGTTGTCTGTTTATGATCTCGTAGTCAAGTCCTGAAGATGGATTTTCGTATGATATGGCCTTTATTTCATTCCTTTTGCATTATCATTAGGCGATTATTTCTTACAACAAATTGAAACTATTATCTAGAATAAATAATTTATTGTCCACACTAATGGTTCTGTTCAACATTTCTATAGTATTGGTGTTATTGGCATTATCGAAAACATCTATTGATTCAAAATATACAAAACTAACGACATATAATTGTGTATCTTCTCCTAAAATGGTCGTCATCATACTATAAACTTTGTTTAAAATTACGCACCAAGAAAGCTTTACAACCTCAGATAAACATAGATTATTGCGAACAAATCACCCTTGAAATGACTTCTGAATGGACATGTATGTACGAGTGCCAGGCACTGTTTTCATTCTTCAAAATATTCTTCGTGTTCAATATTGAATATATTTTATCTGTGGCGCTTAACCCAGGTTTAATCAAAGCACTGAAGGCACTTATTTGTTTGGGTACACGAAACTGTTCTTACATTTGCTTTGCATAGATTTACAAACTATACATTGTTTATAAATATTACAAGTTCGGGTAAAAGAATAAATGATACGACAGTTAAAGTTCATGTGCATATTATATCTAATTACCAAGTTTCAAAAGACATGTAAAACAAATGGATATCCATCATGGCCCAGACTCACTCACCTAAGTATTTACCTATTTTATTACCCAAACAAATCATAATTGACCAAGGGTTTTCTAAAATTTTACTCAAAGGCATCCTGTTTAAAAATCTGATTTACATTTTATAAATATTTTTAAAAGATAAATTTCATGTAATTTATATGAACTTATATATTTTGCAACTTCATACATATTTTGATGTACTTGCAGCAGTTGATTTTAGAAAAACATTGTTGCAATAGAAAAGCAATTTCTTCTGTATTTGTAAAGATATAAGACCTGATTAAATAAAACTGAAAATAGTTTTTAGTTTATACATATATAGAAAACTTTCTGATGCCACAGCAGCAAATGTTCTAGATATTATTCAATAAGTTGGAAAATTTTAAAAGAACATCCCTGTGAAATTATCTTGAAATTGGTGGTCTAAGAGAAGAAGATATTTTTTGTAAGAAAATGTGAATGAAAGGATTGTAGATTAGTAATCACAAAACAACACATTGTAACTTGTGTTCAGGTGTGCTAAGAAGGGTAGCTAGCCTGATTCCCTGATATATGTGTTTCTTTAATCAATCAATATGTCCTGAATATTTTTTATAGAGGGTCACCTGATACAACCTGGTGGCTGCGTTCAGTTTACGCTTTTGTAGAGGGTCACCACAAGATAATTTCTGACAAATCATTTTGGAATCAGAAAAGCAGACAGATGTCATTTGAAGCTTTAAAGTCATTTTACCTCTTTATTAATGCCGTCTGGCAGCTATCTTTTTCAACCAATCAATATAGCTTTGACAAATTGTGTACAGTGTCACTTAAGGAATATTTCTATTAAATTATCTTGAAATAAGACAAGAACTTTTAAAGTTTTGTATTTTTTTTTTCTTTTCTGATGCCATCTGGCGGCCATGTTTTTCAATCAATGAAGATGGCTTGAATATTTTTTGCATAGGTTCACTCACGGACCATTTCGCAAAATTATCTTTGAATTAAACAAGTGGATTCAGAAAATAATGTTATTAAAGTGTTTGGCATTTTCCCCTCTTTTTGATACCACAACAACTATAGTTCTGTGTGGAACAATTTTGAAAGAGGACCCTCAATTAAGTTTAATTGATATAAGTTCAATGAATAAGATAAAGAAAGAGATGTTTTTTTAAGCTTAAAGTTGATTTTACCCATTTTCTGTTGTCACCGGTATGCTGTATCTTTCAACCAAGCATTTTGCTTGGAAAAGATATGTAGATGGTCACTGAAGGAACATTTCTATACATTTATCTAGAAACTAGACAAGCACTTTCGTTATAATGGAATTAATATCAAATAATATTTGTTCCCCTTTTCTCTTTTTTTTTTAACCAATCAGTATGGCTTAAACAAGGTTTGTAAAGGGTCACCTTAGGTACATTTCTAACAAATTATGTTTGAATCTGTAAAGCTGATTGACGTTTAACCATTTTTCTGATGCCGTCTGGCTGCTTTGTTTTCAACCAATCAATATGGCTTGAACAAATTTCGTAGAGATTTACCTATCAAATCTCGTATGTTGGAATAAGATAAGCCGATTCAGAAAAAAAGAATTTTAATGATTGGCCATTTCCACCCTTTTTTATTCCGCAGCAACAGGAGTTCTTCATATAATTTGAATATTAAAATATTTGAACAATTTTGAAAGAGGGCCACCAAAGGCTCATACTTGTGAAGATTGGTTGAAATTGGAAAAGTGGTTTAGGAGATGTCGTTAAGAGAGAGTGATCCGAACGGCTAAGAAAAAAATGCAACATCTATCAAAATGATATTTCTCCGTGATCAATATTGAATATATTTTATCTGTGGCGCTAAACCCAGTTTTAATCAAAGCACTGAAGGCACTGTATTTGTTTCAAAAAATCATATTCATATTCTTCATAAACATTTCAAAAAGAAATGTTAAATATCTAAGATGGAGTTTTTCACAAAGTTGATAACAGAAGGCAAACTGCGAAAATTTAGGGTTTTATTGCTCCATATATTCTAAAATTAATCTGAACTGAACCATATACAACAAACTATAGATGTACATGTGTTTTTGACTATGACATTTGAACAAGTAAATAACTATGTCATACATGTGTTACAACTTATTCCAGATAAAATAGACTCAGATAATGTTGCTTAACCCGTTCCCACATATAGACGCTTAAAACATTATGAACAATGTCTCCCTTTACCACAATATTTTCAACTTTATTCACTATTCTTTCAATGGTTGTTTAATAAAGGAAATGTTTAATGATAGTATTATTCAGCAATACAGTTTTTCTTTAATCATTTGAATGTAGTTCAATAAGCTGATAGTGATATTTTCCCCTCTGTTGCTTGTCCATTTCTTCACATCATGTTTTTGTAGGTCATCATCTATTTACCTCGTTCTTTGAACTTTATATCCAGAAGAAAAAAAATGTTGGTTTTAAATAATGAATCTTCACATGCATGTTCTTTCTCCAATTGTCCATACGTCAATATTATCTAAATTTAAATTTAAATCAAATTCGAAAGCGAAACAAATCAAACTCCATTTCATGAAGCCTATCTTCCATTAAGTTTCTCAGCCAGGATCCTTGCTCAACACTTATTTATTTATAATTAAGTATTGGTGTGTTTGAATGACAGCTAAACGTCTTAAGGATTGTGTCACTCAACATTTGAAATAGATGTTTCCTGAAAAAGACAAACAAGAGTGTCGTATAAGAAATTGTCATAAAATACACCAGTGAGCGACGTATAACTCTCGAACGACTATATTTATTTGTCAACTTTTGTTGCAACCGACGTTTTATTGCCTATAAAGATTCAAAACGACTTTGATACAGATTAGCCACAAACACCAACTTTTCATCAGACGACTTTCAAAACATCAAGGCCAAAATATGGAATTCCTCTATAAATAAAAGTTGAATCATTGCATAGAGGTGAAAACATGGTGGCAAGTGGAGATTCTCCTTTAGTCACCGTGTTTTTGAAAGGTCATCTGCTGCAGAGGCAGAGGATAATTTAAAGGTATGAAGTATCTATTTTCAATGATATATGGTGTTCTACCTGGGAAACGCTTAGAAAGTGTGACAAACGAGGGTTGAAGCTGGTTGATTTACATGTAAACAAAGAAGGACTTTATTTGGTGTATTGTGACCTAAAGCACTTCCGGGTCAAATTTTGAATGGTCACTTTTGTATCTTCTGCAATAATGAATACCTTCTGGGATACAGTACGAGACCGACTACACTCACAATGCATAGTAATTGTAGAAACTGGTTGCCTGGAGTGGACAAGGGGCTCATGTGGGCATTCAGCTATTAGGTACGGCAGAATGCGTGTTAAATTTCCACATGAGTCCCAATCAAAGATGTTTTATGTGCATAGGTTGGCTAAAATGGTTCAGTTGATAGCCATATTGGGTACGGACCAATCCATTAGCCACCTGTGCAATAATTCCTTGTGCTGTTTTAGTGGACATTTGAGCGTTGAGCCGTTATTGATTAATTGTCAGAGAAAGACATGCCACTCTCAGGGTACATGTTTGGGAGGTCATTTTAACCAAGAAAATATCTACCCTGACTGTGTCATACTGACCTAGATGAAAGGTAAACAAAGCTGAAGTTTTTTTATGTATAGAACTATCTTTTGACCTATTGATAAATAAATATGACCAAATATGGTTATTAAACAGTCATATACTACAAATATAGCTGTAAAATGTGGGAAATGTGGGGTTGGTTGGTAAATGTTTAAGTATGACCATGGACATTCAATCTTTCTTCAATATTTTCACACACACAATATCCTATCAGTGAATTAAAACAGTCAATCAATCAATCAGTGCATTATTTATATATAACTATGGTCACTGAGATGGGCTAAGCCCTGAGTATTCAACTTTGGGTCAGTCATTCCCTTCCTGTAGTGTACCTTTTCGTGTACATTATATTTTCGCAAACGTCCCGCATACCTACACGTTTTATGTTTAGATCTGTATTGTTTACTTTTGGACAAGTTAATATATATTTGTGTACTAACCAGCTGCTTCACTACAGAGGAAGCCCTGGTTATATCTGCATGAAGGTTACAGCATTTTGTGAGGACAGAATTAGCAAAGTCTTTGTTCAACTTATGAATTTGGCCATGAATGCGACCCCGAAAATTATGTGCGAATGTGGTCGCTTTAGGCACCACTGCTTGATAGGACCTGTTTACGGCGTCACATGTTTGCGTCGATGTTAAAAACCAAGCTTTCCCCCAAGTTCTCAGTACCTAAGAATAAATTAATGCACCTTGTCAGTATTTCTTCATCAAGTTTCGATATTCTAAGTCTCACGTTTTGTGGCAGGAAGTATTTTACTTGAGACTTATGACCGGTACAAACGAAACTTTGCCTAGCACATGTAGAACCGCAGTAACCTCTAAAGCATACGACTATTGTTTCAATGATTGTTGGCATTTTTATTTTACACATATCACCATTGTAATATGTATGTGCAGATCTCAGCTCACCCAAACACCTTGCTTTTACTGAGAGTGCAAACCTATTTTTCAAGTTTGACTTGTTACATGGAAACATTGTCTTAGTGAATGGGGCTTTATAAACCTGTCTCTTCATAGAATTAGCAAGATGTCTCAAGTCTTTTAAGCTGATTACAGTGTTCTCCTGACATTTATTTACACCTTTATGACCTTTACTGTCACCGTCACCAGTAAAATGTGTTATTTTTAGATCCTGAAATATTTGGCACGCAGCCTTTTCATTCCATTGGTCTTCCTGCCCAATCGGTGTTTCGCCCGTTATGTTTGCCGAGCAATAGCCTGCATGATTAGGGCAGGAAACTTTTTCCCCTTTGTTTCGCAACCGTGATGAGCTTACACATAATTTACTTGCTGTGTGAACCCCAATTATTTTATTTTCACGAGTATTGTTTTTGCATAGAATTGTTGTAGCCATAGTGCCGGCTTGAAACGGTGTTGATTCGCTATTGAAAAGAGGGTTATTGTAGCATGTATCTCCCTCTATCCTCACTGATTTAGGGTCTTTCTGTCCAATAGTTTTATTATCAGCCTCTAGTGTTTGCCTTATTTCTTTAATACTCTCATTATTCAATTTAGTAAAAGCCTCTGCCACAGAATTTGCAGTTGTTTGCATACCTGTAATAGTTGGTGCAATTATGTTAGTGCAGTTCAGTATGCGTGTTGCACAATGGTTACTAATTGGTGTCAAGAATAGACCTATTTGAAAGCCAACATTGGCTTTTGCTGTTTGTCTACCTCTTCCCTTATGGTTCTCTTCATATAAATTATAGTTTATACCAATATATGTACATTTGTCACATTTAAGCAGTTCGCGCCAGACTAGACCCCACTTTTGGGAATAAGCACTGTCAAAAACCAGAATACCATTACAATTTATGCTCAACTGTACATGTATCTTTATTTCAGAGTTAAACATAGGTTGCACCTTAGCTGGACAGTACAGTTTATTTGTGTATGAGTTGGGGTGATATGTATTGTTGCGGGTAACACCAAACTGATCGATAATACCAGCCACTTTCCCAGATGGCCGCAAGGGACGTACATTTGTTTCCGAACCATCAACATCAAGAAAGGTGAATATACCCAAATGTCTATGTATACGAGCCTCAAAGGCATCTTTAGTACATCTGACATACTTTGTTGGTACTTTTTCTATACAAAAACATCCTATTCAAACCTGGCACACCTTTTCGAAAAACAAATGACTTGCACTGCCTTTTACGGGCCATCTTTATCTCAATTTCTCCGTCAATTACAATACAAAAGCAACAGAACACAACTAATATAATACAAATGTGTTAGGAAATTATTTTATTGGAACCTACTTCCTAATACAACCCTCTTCAACTCCAGCTAGTCCCTTAATGAGTAAATATTTATGACATATACATGCCACAAATGTGTCAAATTTCACACATCAATGCAGTGACCGGTAAAGGTGTCAAAAAGCCTTAATTATGCAGCTGGCTGGCCAGTATTGGTATTAAATTGTTTGAAATATATAAATGCTTGTTTCTTAATAAAACGTTTGTAGAAAAACATCAAAAAGCATTTAGAACAGGATTTTACTGGAAAAAATGCTAGCAATATTACATTTTTCTCCCTAAAAATTGATGTTTTCAAGCTATTTAGACTTCTCTGTTAGTGTTGCATGGCCCAAATCATGCATAAATATGAAGTTTGTTCATGTCTATAAACAATGGACACAGTTTAAACTTAAAATATAACGCGTTTCTTATTTTGTTCATCTAAGGTCTATATGATGCGCGATATCCCAAAACTGGCCAGACTCAAGCCGTAAAACCGAGGTTTCAGCCGGTATAGGAAAATTGAAATTTCTTTGAAAATAATTGCCTTACTGTCCTAACTTTGGCTGTTTTGCTTTCAATATTGATAACACTTTGAAAATAATGGCAAGAAACTCGTCCTTGGAGGCAATTTGTTTTCTTATAGGTAAAATTACGCTAAATACATGATTTACAGCACCGTAGTGCGTTAACAAAACTTTGTTTGCCTAGAAATGGTTGTTCATCTGGCCCAGACTGCATTGGATATGTGACAATGGGTGTAAATTCTTTGTAAATATGTAGAGGATGAACTCAAACTGTTTGATTTGATCATTTTAGATATTTTGACCTTGGGTGAAAGTGAAAGTAGAGGATGCGAGTTCTTTCTTTGCATAACGCATGACCCCACATTTTCTATGGATTTGTTTAAAGGTAAGAAGTATCTCTTTCCAATGATATATGTAGTTCTACCTGGGAAACGCTTAGAAAGTGTGACAAACGAGGGTTGAAGCTGGTTGATTTACATGTAAACAAAGAAGAAATTTAGTTGGTGTCTTGTGATCTATGGAGTTGACTTGTTAAAGAACATGGCCCAAATAAAAACGCTACAACATGTTCACCAAGATTTATGAAAATCAGATGAAAAATGTTCGTCTTAGAATGCGGAGAAGGATTATCTTGCCAATTTTGAATAATTTAATGTTAAATATCAAAAAGTGTCTTGAGTGGTAGGCATGTTATGTAAATTTGCCCAGAATTTAGGGCTACAATCTTGTTCACTAAATTGGTGAAGATCTGAAGAAAACTGTTTGACTAGGCAAGTAGACAAGGCTAGTTTGGAAAATTCAAGGGCCATTATCCAAAAGTGCCTTTTGTAATTTGACTGTTTGCCTAGTTATTAAAGCAACAAACATTTACACCAATAAGGTCAAGATAGAATGAACAAAATGTTGGCTTAGAGACCCAGGCGAGGCTAATTTGAAGGATTTTTTATTTTTATGTGCAAAATCGAAGAGTGCCTTGTGTGATTGTGCTGGTAATTGTACTTGGCCCGAACCTTATACCCACTAACATGTTTAACAAGTTTGGTGAGGATCGAATAAAACTGTTTGACTAAGTCACTTAGAGAGCTGACAATGTCAGGACACCAACCAGTCGGACGCCAAAGGTTTCCCCATAATCCAGTCCTATGGGCGAATAACAATGGTTGTTCTGAGTAACATCTTAACACTTTCCAACATACAGATACTTCTTTTATATTAAATTATGAAGAATTATGGAAAAAATGTAAATATTGTGTCAAAAGGACAGATTGCTAGTTTTAGAACATTAAATGAGTTTCTCATTTTGTCACAATGTTTTACTAATCGTCTGCTGCAGAGGCATTATTAAGTGTCTATATGAGGAAAAGGGTTAATCATATAAATTAGAGTTTGAAATGTTTGCTAACGAATTGTTGACGGTAACAGAGATACAGAATAATATAATCATATTATCTATGATATTTTATGAAGTTGTCTTCCGCAACAGTTTACAAGAAGTAGGATTTATTTCAGTAATCTTATTAATTCATTAATTAAGCATCATGTTATATGAATGTGTACATTAAAAGACATTCTACTCAATACATACATGTGCTATTATCATATCCAAGGTTAATTTTAGATTCATTGTCATTTCTGTGACAATAATCTTAGTTTGTGCCACATAATTGTACGTTTACTAAGACTATAAGATAATATTGCTGCTGTAACTGTAAGGATTATTGGAAGACCTCTGCTGTCTTATACAAATAATATACTATAAAACTGTCAGGCAGAACAAGAGTCCCACAACATACACAAACTCATACATAATTATATATGAAATGATTATATAAACAATGTGTTGTTCACAACTTCATTATTTGTTTTGCAAAATCCAGAGTAAAGTGGTATTGAATTAAACAAATCAGAGACATATAACTTCACGTCTCTGAATACATATCAAGAAACAAAAGTTGTATTAAGTGACAAAGTTACCTTAGTCAAAGTCTTAGATGTATGCTGTAAAAGAAGCAACAGTTCACATTCCTTATGTTGATATGAAATAACAATGCTTCAATCCGCAGCTACAGGGGAACAATATTCCAGTGTAGCCCATGACAACAAGTTGATTGATATCAGGAAAGCATAATCCACTCTGGTACGAAAAGTTATATTGTGTGTCCTGTTAAACAAATTCAAAAAAAAATGTCATCGTTTGAATGGAAAACACATGGACTATTAAAGGTTAATTCTGGAACAAATAGGAAATTACATGTGTCATTTTTTTTTTTTTAATTGATATGTTAAATGTCTATTTCGAGACATGTTTAAATCTTTGTTTACAAAAGCAATTTGACTTCAATCATTTACATTTTGTCACCATATAAAAAGTTACCAGTAGGTTACTAACATATATATAATGCAAAAGTACGAATCTAGGATTAATGTGTAGAGCATAATTTTGAAATTACTACATGTTTTACTCTGCACTCTAACTCATGAATATCTTTGAAAAAACGCAATACAGTATAATCTATTAGTCACATGATGTTGCCAACACACTTCACATTATATTGACTGATTATGTCTATGACCACATAATACAGAAGAAAATGCAGTCATTGCGTAATTCATTATTTCTCTTTCATCCGATTAGATTACGGCATACGAATTTATGAACGAAAAGACAACAGGCCATTTCAAAAATACATGTACATACCTTTATCGGTCATTATCAACTACGGGTATTCCAGAATCAAGTTTCCAAATATCTATTGTGTTTTATCAAATAAACCGTTCATGTACCTAAACTTCAATTAAAGGTTTAAATATAAATTATGTTTGTTTAAATACACTCCATTGGATCCAAGTTGATTTTGCCTGTGCACTTTCCAAATGATGCAATAATGCTAAAAGCAGGTGCAATGGCAAATTATACCACGTTGGATAACACATACCGTTGCAATAGTAAATTATTCGACGATCACAATGTCTCTGATAATGTTTCACTTTCTCAGATGTTTCAACTCTAGTTTCCATATATTTTGATTTCATAGGCGACGGACCCATCTGGAACAATCTTTAACTATACCTAAGATTGTTGTCGATTTGTTTATTAACAGATCCGTGACTCAGTCATATAATATCTGCGATGATGTCTATTGCTTTCTGTCGATCTGATGACTTGACGCTTTTCAATTTGTCCATGAGGTCACTTCTTTTATTGACACTTGTTTCATCAAGAACATTACGAAAACGTTGTGTCAATTAAACACAATCTTCATTGAACGCTTTATAAGTCCCATCTTCGGCTGAATTGTATCCAGGTGTCTCTTGGTTTCATTCCAGCCCTAACACACGCTTTTATAACTATACGCTGCTCTATTCACACGACTGACCTCGACATATCTACGCCTGGTTGCGTTGCTTTTTCATAAAACAATTCATTCTGACATGATCACGTAGGATTTCCGTAAAGTTTTTAAAACACATTTACGTAATGTCATACAAAAACACGATGAAATGAGCCCAGGTAACGAACAGATTTAAGCCAAAAAAACATTGGATAACAAAATTGGTTACTCAATTTATCAATGTGCTAACAGCCATGCATATAATTAAAATAAAATATATAACGAAATAAAGATCCCTCTTGTAGCCTGATACACAGCCAGTATCACAAACACCATTTATCTTGTTACAAACAGTATCATTTTTACAGTAACCACACTGACCGTGACAGCTGTCCCCATATGAACCGTCTGAACAGGCTACAATAATAACATATCATTTGAGACAAACAGATACAATAGAATATATCGTTTGTTTTGGTCGACTGAAATTGTTAAACATGTAATTTTATTCATTCCCGATAGCTGAGAAAGCAAGTATCAACAATGATAAACCGTATGGATTATATATCCTCCACAAAAAGAATTACACTTAACTACGTTTATTAAATACATGTACATATGTGTATGTAATGCTGTGAATGTTAATTTTGTCACAACAAAAAATAAACTGATTCTCGAAAGAATACCGTGCTAAATCAGTTCGATTTGAGTAGCTTATAAATGTATGCACCTGTAAGTATATCATAATCACAGTTAATCAATTATTGTTTATATTTAAGTCAAGCATTTGAAATTGACTTTTCTAGTATTTTTCAAAAAATTAAACGCTTCTTTTTATGGTTATAACAATGTAAGAATCAAAGCACTGCAGTTCTGACTGAAGGGACTGAAGGAAGGTTGGAGAAGTAAGGAAAATGTGAAAGAAAATAACAATTGCAGCTTATGTTTATGTATTTATTGTTAAAAGTTGAAAGATCATATCAAAAATAATAAATATTATGAAACTACCAATTTGAAAACAGAAGGTCCTTGTTGGCACTATATCGCTCACCTGAGTGCAAGAGCTCACAAGTATACACATTTCAGACATGAAGAATCAAAGGAAAATTTGACAGCAGGTTTAGGCAGAATAATTTGAAGTTTCTGCCTTATTATATTGAGAAATATGTCAATGTTAAATCATATTCCATCAAGTAGAATTAATTCTCTAAAACATGTAATAGACTTGAGAAAGTGTTTGACAAATGCAAAACTCATCAAGACAATTATTCTGACAAGATTCAAAATGCAACATCCAGTGTGTTATCCAGATTTTCTTTCATTTTTCCTAGTGACTTATATTGTTTACCCAATATGAACCTTATTCGAACATGGACTAGATATCATCAATTCAAACATTCTGACAAAGTTTCAAGCTGCTGTAGCAAAAAAATGCGGCCTCCAGAGTATTAACAAGATTTTTCCTTCAATTTGGCCTAATTTGTTTTTAACCTGGCATAACCCATATTCGAACTTGGCCTAGATATCATAAAGATAAACATTCTGACCACATTTTAAATAGTGTGGCTTGTACAGTGTTGACAAGATTTTCTTTCAATTTGGCATTGTGACCTAGTTTTTTAACAGACATGAACAATGTTCAAACTTGCCCTACATATAATCAGGACAAACATTCTTATACAGGTTCAACATGATCAAGTTAAAAATGCAGCCTCCAAAATGTTAACAAGATTTCCTTCAATTTGGCCTAATTTGTTTTAAACCTGGCATAACCCATATTCGAACTTGGCCTAGATATCATAAAGATAAACATTCTGACCACATTTTAAATAGTGTGGATTGTACAGTGTTGACAAGATTTTCTTTCAATTTGGCATTGTGACCTAGTTTTTTAACAGACATGAACAATGTTCAAACTTGCCCTACATATAATCAGGATAAACATTCTTATACAGGTTCAACATGCTCAAGTTAAAAATGCAGCCTCCAAAATGTTAACAAGATTTCCCTTCAATTTGGCCTAGTGACCTAGTTTCTGACCCAATTTGACCCATTTTCGAACTTGACTTAGATATCATTAAGACAAACATTCTAACGATAATGCCGTTAATACCTCCACAGCGCTTGTGGACACCTGCACAGCGCGATCGGGTCGCCCGGTTGAGGGAGAGGTTTTCGTTTGCACGCAACCTCTACAACTTAGTTATTGCTGCATTGGAGGCTGAAGAGAAAAGGTATGGTCTCATTCCCTTTACTGCCTCTCCCTCTCTTGTGGGTACTGCCCTCTTATTCTCCTTCAGTCTTCCCTTCTTTTTTAGGGCATCTTGTAGTACTGTTACTCTGACACTTTTGTTATAAACTGTGTGTTAAAATTGATACCTTCTGTGAAGAGCGCGACTGGATAATCAGATGAATGATGCGAGGAGCCGGCTTTTATAACCTGCGAGCCACATTGGTTGGTCGGTCACTGATGTTCCAACAACATTATAATGATGTTTTTTGGGAGATCTTAACCTTTTAATGCATTTTTGTTGAATCCATGATGAACTATTTCTCTCGCGCAGTCTGTCCCTAAAATGCGTTGTTTGGTGTTATTAGCAATCGGCAGGCTGCCGACTCCGAAAAAATGGTTTTACTACTATGATCAGTGGCTAAAGCCCCAGGAAAAAAAAGAAAAATAACTCCTTTCTCTGTTACCATTTAAAAGACTTTAGTATGACCAGATCGATAATTAAACACATTCTCCTGCACTTGAGGCGCCCGTTCTAGTGACTACACATATATTGTGCCTATATATCTAAATTGCGATCCTGGTCAGTCCTGGCCTGATGGTCGGTTTTTCCTGAAACACTACCCGAATGAGCATCAATTATATAAATATACCTACACTGATTACAGTACGATCCATTGTATCCTGGACTGCATCCTTGTCCGCATAACCCTGATACTTTGTTACACGATGTACCATTAGCACAGTTACCACACTTTAATTGGCATCCATCACCGTAAGAACCGTCGTCGCATTCTATTGATTAGAAACGAAATAAAGCATAAATATTATATCCAAAATGAATAATTGAAATGATATTGTAGTAAAGATCTATTTCATAACTGTAATAACAAACACGTGATCATTTTATCAAATAATCCGAAATCTGGATTTGTTGACTTTTTATAGGCCTTTGATTCTTAAATATTTGAATGGTATGACAAAAACAGTGATTACGCTTTTACTAATTTCATACATTATTCAGTCATATCAAGCTAGTATGTTGTCATTGGTATTGGTTTCATGACGTATCCCTATCAGTACGCATGTGCATTCTATTTCAAACAGCCATGGTTTTGATCTATTTCGTTATCAGATCCGTGAATTCGTGTCTATCAAATTCCATGTATTGTTAATGGCCTAAATGACATGAGCCGATTGTCCGGAGACCAACTTTCGCGTATTTGATGACAAACTATAAGACTGTGGATCTAAAATACATTAACCATATTGATCACAAATCCTATGGTTTGTTTTGACAGACACTAATTCAATGATACTAACCTGTTACACATAAATCACCCTGAAATCCAGATGAACATCCTGATGGACAGGTTCCGTTTGTGTTTATACATACATTTCCCTGTCGACACAGTCCACAATCTGTATCACAGTTCTTCCCGTAGTAACCCGGATTGCATGCTGGAAGAAAAAAAAGTTGATCATTTGCAGTTTAACGTTCAATTTTCCATTATAATAATAATAATAATAATAAAGATAGTGTCATTGCATTTACTCATTGTGCTTTTTGGACATTAACAACGAAGGGTTTCGATCAATATGCACATTCAAGGTTGTTAGTATGGAATACGATTCTTACGAGGGTTGATCAAGAAGGAATGAGCTTTTGTTATAATTTCGACACAAAGCAATCTTGTAAAAACATAAGCATGATTTCATTAAAAGTCCACATGTGTCTTATATACATGGATAATTGGTTGAAAATCTAAATTTGCAAACTGCATGTACCATTGGTACTTAAGTAATTATAACGTGTTTTTTTTTAAGCAAGACAAGTTGGTTCGACAACGTGGATAAATCTTTAAATAATAGTTATTTCAACACACATTTTGCATCACGTTCCCCAGTAACCATTGATTCCAAACACATTCCATAATCGCTGGTCATTGAAATGCGTAAAATATGATGTGTAACACATGACAATTCGTATGATGAAAAACGACACTGGCACTGTTCCTTTCAACTTCAGAACTTGCTGTCTTGCAAGTGACATTAATTTTCCAGTTATTTCTCTACTCCAAACATGCAAAAAAGTGTATGTATTTATCGCTATTAACTGCTTGATTTCAGGTCAACTCCACTAAATTTCCATTTTTCAAAGATTATTTCGTTTTTTTGTCTCCGTTGTGATATAATTTACTATAAAGCAATTTTTCATTTTTATTTGACGTCATTTTGTATGTGACGTTCTTGCATGTTGCTTATCAACTTTACTATTTTGAAGGCCACTTTTGTAATTAGAACAACGTAACAACAAAATAATGTCATTCAATTATTATGTTGGTGTATATTTGATATATACACAGTTTATATGTGTACTTCCTTGTGAAATTACGGTGTGACCCACCTATGCCTCATCTCGTTTCTATGACAACGATTCATAATTTATCTAAAGACAATATTAAAAAAATTAAGTCGTCATAAATTAGAACAAAAACAAATGTATATATGGTATGAAATTCATATATGTGTATCAACTAATACAACATTTTTTAAGAAATACCTATTACTTTTGTATCACCCCACGTATGCTCCATACATATTAAAGTACACAGTCCTTTCAAATCCAATCCGATAGTTTTGAAGTCCTTTAAAGGATGTGGTTAAACGAAAGAATACCTTTTGCCTTTCATTTTTATCAAGTTTTGTTCATGGTAAGAGATATTTGCCTTCCAAATCAGCGTCGATAAATTGTGTTTACATCGTATTCAAAGTAAGCAATTACTGAAAAAAATACCTCATGCTTGCCAGTGGTTATATTGAGTGCTGGAATTGCGTGATCCTTCAACATACCTAGTCTGAAGTGTTGTTTACGTTTACTGGCAACTAATTAAGAACTAGAAAATGAACGGGAAAATTGCCGCTCCATCCTACCGGTCCAACCACTGCAAGACTATCATGTTATGGAAAGTTTTATTATATTTGGCTTATGGGTGTATGTAGATATTTCTATTTTGCAGGAAATACTTTGCTTGGTTGTTGCCGTATTTTACAAACTACGATGTCCTCACAGCAGAGAAAGTAGAACAACACCAACTCAGTAAGTTCGAAGTAGAAGTATAGTATTACTTTAGCCTTTACCTAACAGTTCATACCATAACTGAAACAAACCAATACATATCCAGATCGAAGTAGCTCATGTTCAAATTCCTGCTACCTTATTACATGTTCCTCCGTTTATGCTATGTTTAAATGTGCATATTCAAATGTAAATATTCTTTTTAAAAAACTTTGTCTTTGTAGCAAACGTCAGGCAATGGTAGATTTCATGTCATAGATGAAACATACAAATACATACGCAGATCGCATTTTTGGTTGAGATAACCGTCAGCACAGCCATTCGTACAAATTCCTGTCACATGGTTACATGTTTCTCCGTTTAAACAGGATCCACATTGGGAAGCACAATTCTGCCCATAATAGTTTGTATCACATTCTGAAATACATAGACAGTTAGTAAGTCGTTAACCCTTATCCTGCTGAAATCCTGCGACTATTATAAGTCTTGTATTTTAAGAGTGTAGGTTTCTTTACTACAAATAACAAATAATTTAGACCAAGAAAAGACTACACATGTATGAAGTACCCAAGTAAAGATCTACACTGTTTGTAATTTGTTAAGTAGTGCATAACATTCAAATTATGTTCAAAATGAAAGACACTATAATGCATCCCATTAAATCTGTAATTGAATATTTGTATAACTATATTAAAAAGTAAAATAGTATCCGTGTACCGCGTGATTCGATTTCGAGTCGTGTTTCATCTGCGGTCAGTAAAGACTCAGATGTGCATGTGCGTGTGCAAACAGTCTCCCTAGAGTCTTTACTGTCCGCCTCGTCGTGATATAACTTGAGATTTATCGTTTTTAAAAAACCTACAAGTACAGCCCAACAATAATTACGTTCATGCATCTGCCATCGGTACGGCATGGCCCGTATACAATTATTGGTAGCCATCAAGGTACTTGCGTTGAGCTCTGCGAAAGCCAATCATATTTTAATAGCGAGTAGTGAAGATCTGCACTGTTTTCCTAATTAGTTACAGAAACTTCCGACAAACATTTGTCCATTCTGATCCGAGTAAAAAGGACTCAAAAATCTTTATCGTTATAAAGCTGACTTTTTTTTTTTCTTTTTAAACAAAATGGTGGTAAGGTGTATTGTGTACTTTGTTTACAGATAGCTCCTTGGTACCCTGCTGTACATCTTCCCAGACAGTTTCCATTCGTTTTGTCACATTCATCATTGTTTAAACAGTTACCGCATTGTTGGGTACAACCCGAACCGTAAGTTCTGTCCTGACATTCTGAAATATTAAAGGGATTGTTTCAAGTCGTTATTATGTAAATAATTAATTCCCTAAATATCATTAACTGTTAATAAGCCTAATAGTTTGTTTTAAAATGAAAATACATCCATAGCTTGTGAAGAAATATCTTTAAATTGAGATTAATGGTTATATGCTCTTACTGATATGTGTGACGAGCGTGCATTTCGTTGAGGGATGTTGTATAATAAGTTGTAAATGTTGTATGGGTCGATGGTCTTAGGACAAGAAGTTTTTTGGCATTGTCATTGTAATTCTGATTGTCTTTGTCATTGTCAATGTCATATGCTTTTACTGATATACTAACCCTGTAAAGTTATTGTTCACGCCATTAGCTATTGAAAATAATTCATTTTACAGCTATACATGTGGCCTTATCTACCTTGTCTACCAAGTAACAATCTTCGATACTGTACATGATTAAAACATTACGTCACATCGTATGGATATAGAGGTAAGCTTTGATCAAAAATATTTCATACGTTATGATTATTGAAATAGGTCCCTTGACACCTAAACCCAAACGATGACTAAAATATGTAAATCTTAACTTTTTCATTTTTAGACACATTTACTGTATTCACAACCATGATTACGGGCATATATTTTGTTATGATAGAGTATTTCAATTTAAATATGATATCACATTTTATTACACAATGATTGATTACAGGTGGAGTAAAATATCCAATATGTGATTGAAGTTTATATATGTTAAATCAAGTCGTTTTCAAAGGGGTGCACAATAAAAACACAAAACTTCATATACCATTTAGCAGTTATGAGATGTACGTGTTTATTTTGATCCGTGTCTGGCGATTTGGGTCTATTTGCATCTCTAGTTTAGCATAATATAGAGGGGTGTGAGAGGAGACCTAGAGGAGTTATAGCTACCTGTGTATCAGAAGTAAAATCAATATATGCGTTAGCCTACGCATAGACTCACATGAGCCTTCAATATACGCGGGTAAAACAAGATCGTTAAATAATCGCCAGATTTTAAGTATTGTTAACTAACGAAAGCATATTACCAGCATCACAATTTTCTCCAGAATATCCTGATAAACATTTCCCACTTGGACAAACACCAGCAATCTTATCGCACGGGTCTCCCTTACAGTGGCATCTGTTCTCACAGTAGTCACCAAATTCTCCATCATCACAATCTGAACTCAAAAATGGTTACATATATATGACTTTCTACAATTTGAACGGGTGATACATGTATGTAGTATCTTATTTGGAGAGTTTGAGACATTACTTTTTGAAAACTTTTTGAAAACTATATACACACAAATGGGCAAGTACATACGACCACCTACCATCTATCCCAACCGCTTTCTAGTCTCGGATCTACGAAGCGAAACAACAAATATTCGAATTACTGGTATTAGTGGCATTAGTCTTAAGATGAGAGTTAAAAATATGAAAATTTAAAGAAAACGAATAACTTGTTACATCATATTTGGAATTGACTATATAAAAAATGACTCGCTGTTGTTGTTTTTTTAGGAAAAGGATCAGGGTCCTAGTCAGCATTACATGAGCACATTATTTCAACTAGGGTCGGATTCGTAATTTTACTTAAGAATATGAATTTCACATGTAATGTCGACATGCTATTCTTATCGGACCCTAATTGCAACAGTTTCCAACTGAATTTACTGTTACTTTGATAATAGTCAGGGTTCGTATGCAACACTACTTTATTATTCCATAGACGACGGCTGCTATTCTGATTGGCTTAGTAAAATAATTCCTGAATATGACTCTAAAGTAAAAGAATTTAGTCCTAAAGTAGCAAGATTAACAATGCTATAACTACGTCGTTAACCACGAGGTCTATCGGTATCTGAGTCGTGTGTTCGAACCCCAACTCGGCCATTCGTTATTTCCTTTGATTTACAGAAGGCATTGCGTCAACACATGTGTGGCTGTTTGGGGAGAAGACTGGAGTACTGGAATACACGTGCGAGAAAGTGAGGAAACACATAGTTAAATGTAGATGAACTTGTCGCCGTGATATAATGGACTTTGCTGTTGAAAACGGCGTTTAACGCAAACAAGAGCACCACGTACGGCACAGACGCTCGACTGATAGAAAACAGAAAAAAAGCTGAGCTGAACAAAAAACCTTAACCGGACGACCACGCCGCCGCCGACGACGACGCCAGGGTCATGACAATAGCTCTAGTTTTTTCAAAAGTTGAGCTAATAAAAGCAATACATCATAAAAGCTCACCTCCATAAACAGTAAGCTCACAAATTGTGAAATGGCGCTTAACATTTCGAAGAACTAAACGTATATATCTGGTATATTTTGGAACTGGCAACTCATACGTAATGTTTGCAGTAATTTCCGTTATAGTCGTCTCTGGACTGTTCGTAAATCCGTCGCTTACTTGTCTAAACATAATCTGCATGTCCTGGAAGTGTTCTGGTAATAGAATGTTAACGAAATAACATAAATGGTTACGGACGTGAGACCAGTACGGCTACATATCAAGGTTTTCGTAAGAAGGCATTTCTATGCATCTTCGAAAGTAAGGCGATTGTTGTAGATTGTAGTGTAATGTTGGTTTTTATCGTGTGACTGCTCAATTGGTACAGACAAAACTCTGGAAAACTATGTTATTGTTCATGCCAGGAAGTTTGCTTAGCCCATCACAAATGGCATATTTCAATAGTTGGAGCACGTTATAGAATACGATATATCATCCCACATATATAGCAATTTAAAACTACCACATGTGGTACCCTGGTCATTTTAAAAAGAAATTTTGACCTGTAAATCTGGATGTCTTGCAACTCTTGAAATGACATTTATTGTTTCTTAGTTGTTGTAAAGGAAGACAACCAATTAGACCAAATGATTTTCACCTTTATATAAATATAAATCAACAAATGTCAGCTCTTAACTAAAACAATTAATACATTTTCCAGCTGACACTTATATCCCTGATACAAGTTAACTGTTAGCTTTAAAAAAAAGAAAGGTGATTGAGGGTCATGTCTTATATAATATTAAAGTAGACACTCCTTTTTAGCAAACCGCAAGATCGCTCCCCAGTTTGCTACACCCTATGCACACTTTTACATTGCGCGCAAACACGTTCTCTTCATCACATTTACATGCACGTATAGTAGCCTGTAAACTCGATTTAACTTTGCCAATACAGTCAGCTAGAGACACACCATCGTTTCAAATCAAAAGCCGAATAGTGTTACAGACAATTTGGGTGGAACAAGTGAAGCTAATCGTTTGTTTAGTTTGGTCAGGGGCACTGTCAGCTTATCAAAGTAACTGATGAAAAGAACGCTTGTTTTTAGAACGGTTGTCGCCATACATCCATTCCAGAGTCAACAAACTACACATTTCATAAACGGAGTTTTGGAGTTACTTCCTTCCAAATAACACTGTCAGCTCCGCCGAAACAAATAGTTCAAAGCAGAGTAATGTTCACGTCAAACAGATGATGTGACCTATATCGTGTGAGCAAACTACGCTTAGATTGCTATGGAATCAGAAAAGGGACAAATGGTATTTTCCTCTTAATGAGCTTGTCGGTTTCCAAGATAAGTAGGCATAATGCTTCTTAAAGCGACATTTTACAACAACAAAATCAATCCATATTGATTGTTTAATAATCATAAAATGGGCAAGATGACAAAACATTATAATTCTTTAGTGACACTCTGCATAATTCGTACAACGTTCAAGCCATATTGATTGGCTAAATAAAATAGCCTTCAGTGGACATAAGAAAATGGGTAAAAACTATTAGTTTCAAACGACATTTACTAAACCACTATAGCAATATCAACTTATCCTCACAGAAATATTTCTTTGGTGGTCCTCTTTCAAATAATTATAATATTAAATGCTTTATTCTAAATGTTCTTACTGATACGCTACTTTATTAACAGTGCCCATTCCTTGCAGTTTCATTCCACTCTTAATCCAATTTCAACTGATATTAGCATATACACATTTGCTTCAATACCATCACTCAGGCAATCGATTAAGGACCATTATGGTCCTCTTGTTATTTGTTATTTTGTGTTTGTTCTTGTTTGTCAGTACATTTTATGTTACACTGTCAGAACGTGTACTTAGAGAAATGTTAGTTTTCCTTGTTCATACAAAGTGCTGAAGGTTGGTTATTGTGACCACCTAGTGTCCTGCGTCTGTCCACCCTTTATCTTGTTTACGCACTGGAGGCTGCATTTTTTACTGGATCAGAATATGTTCATGAAACCTGGTCACAATGATTGTCTTGATAAAATCTAGGTCAAATATGATTATGGTTCATCTAAGATAACACAAACTAGGTCCCCATGTCAAATCATAGAAAAGGCCATGTGAATGTGATGGAGTCTGAACTATTCGCTGGAATTTTATGAAATCTGAACAGAATGAATATTTTGATAAAATCTACGTCAATGTCGAACATGCATTATATTCGGTTAAAACATAGGTTACCATATCAAATTATAAAATAACATTATATAAGCCATAAAGGTGACATTTACAATTAACTCAGATGGACATTGGTCAGAATGTTTTTTTCTAAAATACTAGGTCACTGGAACAAATCAAATGAAAACTTTGTTAACGGTCTGGAGTTACATATAATACATAATCGTCATGAAATTTGGTGTTTGTGTGGATCACCTGAGATTAAAAACAAAGGTCAACAGATTAGTTCCTAGGAAACCCTTATTGGTACTTTAAAAGTCACATGTTATAGCAAATAATAATGTAAATTAGTCTTTAGTAATTGTTTGTCTTGTCATTATCAAACAGAATGTTTGTGATTACGTTGAATTTTAGTCACCTTTGATCATAAGTATGTCTCAGGTAAGCCATATAGGGCCATATCGCTCTTCTTGTAAAAATATGTGAATGGAATATTGCAAAGTTTGCTATTCCTTGAATATAATCATGCTTGCACACCTATACCTGAAGTTATCTTCTTGGTTTAATGCATCTATGTGGATCAAATCGTATAATATTATCTCCACATTGTTATATTTCAGCTCACCTGAGAACGAAGTGCGGGTTGAGCTATTGTGATCACTCATCGTCTGGCATCGTCGTCGTCTGTATGCCAGTCCCTTAACAATTTATAACAAACACCTTATCCTTCTAAACAAACGTCACACACATGCAAAGGAAATCCACAGGAATGTTCCATGGGTGGGCCTCTTTCAATGATGAATTCCATGTAGTGTTCATTGAGTGACTCCCTACCAAGAGTATTCAAATTATACAGATCAAAAGAAAACCATTGCCTCCAGGGGTTAGAGCTTGTTTTCCATACATGTGTGTAGTAAAACTTAAAGTGGCATTTCTATCCAGAGGGTAGAAATTCATATAAAAAGAATCTAAACATAAGAAGCTGAATGGGTTTGGGATGAACCACAAACATGTTACACAAGAGCACACACTCACGAATTATACTTTTCTCCAAGATTTCAGGATTTTAAAAACGGAGCCGTTTATATACATTTTCATTCTGGAAACATATCACATTATGTCTGTCGGTTCGAATCGTAAAATCGCCGAAGAGCACATTTGAATAATTAAAATATGAAAGCTTTCTCTAATTAGAATCAAACGTCAAATCTTAAATGTTCTTAAGGAAAAATAATTTTTAGTTTACTTCTTTTGTTTATGAATTTCTATAAAAGTGCAACTTTAACTACCAAATTGTTATTGTGGTTATTTTAGTTTGATGATGCTTGGAATGTTATTTTTTTATGTATGCCATATTATGATGACTTTAAGGGTGGTTTTGTCTTCTTTAATGTAAACGTTACTATAGTGAAAATATCGGTTTTGAAGAGGGAGTGCGGATAGTTTAAAGATACTGTCTTATTGTAAGGTAAAACATGCTGATATTGTATGTTTACAAGAAACCCATTTCATTATAGACATTGAAAAGTTCATTTATTCAGAATAGGGCGCGATTCGGCGAAATTTCTTTCCGACGTTTGACAAAAGTCATTGCGACATGCGTCATTTGTCTTCCACCAATGGGCTAAGTCTATGTGGAAAAGCCGCCAGTTGCTTGGGAAGATTGTTGTGTGAGGTACTGGTGTGAGAAAACCAGGAAACACATGAGTAGGTGAACTGGCCGCCGTGATTTGACTGAGAAATTGTTAAAAACGGCGTTAAACCCCAATCAATCAATCAATAAATCAGAATAGGGCGGTAAAAGTTATTTTAGTCATGGAAAATCAAATTCGAAAGGTGTTGCTACACTTTTTTATAAAAAATTAAATATTAATGTTTTGTGTAGTAAAACGGATATTGATGGACAACATGTAGCCGTAGAGGTAGCTTTTTATGATAACACTGTTGTCCTAAATAATATATACGCGCCTAATACGGACGATCCACTTTTTTTCGAAAACGTTTTTGACCAAATCGATTCCGTCAATTCTAAAGATAATTACATTGTATGTGTAGATTTCAACCTAGTCTTAAACCCTTCCTTAGATTATACCAACTAATCATAATAGAAACCCGAGAAACGTTCTTCTATCATGTATTCTAATAGAGACATTAAACATCCTTTCAGAAAATATAACGGAAATATTAGAAAGTTTACTTGGAGGATATTTATTTACACCTTTAAAACAAAGATGGCTAGATTACTTTTAAATTTCAAATAACATTAAATTATTTTTAGGAAATTTCGATATAGATGTAAGTTCCAAATCAGACCATTCAATGATTATGCTTGATCAACAATTTTTAACAATTAAACACGGAAAAGGCTTTTGGAAGTTCAATAATTTACTTTTAAATGATATCGATTTTGTAAATTTTAATAAAACAAAAGTTATTTGGATTGGATCACTTAAATACAGTTCACGTTCAATTAAACTAAATGGAAATTATCCTGAAGAGAAACTCAGTTTAAACTACTTTGAATTTGTTTTCATGTAAATCTTAAAAATATGTACGACTTAAATTTTGAACCAAAGTTTAGAAGTTTATAAATGCTATAAAGTAGTCAACAAATTATTTATTAAAAAACTGTAGGAAAGCAATACACTGTACAAGTTTCAAAAGCAACAAAATAATGATTTTTTTAATTGATGTTCTGAAATCGTACATTTTGTTTATTGAAAAATCGCAACTCAAAGAATGGGAACAAATAGTGAATAAGCCTTTGTTTTTTAATGAGAATTCTCTCTTATTTAAAATGAAATTAGTATAAACAAATGTGCGTTCTTTTTGCGAATCAAACGAAGAAACTCTAATACATCTGTTCTATGAATGCGAAAAGCTTAAACCTTTACTTCAAATTAGTTTACATGAGATTAGGGAACTAGATCCAACTATACAAATAACTAGCTCAGTTACACTCTTAGGATTTTGTAAAAACAACTTTAAACTGGACATTTTATTCTTAGAAATAAAACATTATATATACTCACTCCTGTAAAAAACAAATTAATTACCCCTTCAAATAATGGTCTAAGAAATCGATTACGTTTAGCCTCGAACATGCACAATTCCACAAGACAAGCCGAATCAGATAAAGAAAGCTGGACAGTTGTAAAATATGTTACGATATATAATTCATTGTATGTTTAGATTATCCATTTTCCCTAGACAGAAATCAGCTAATAAATATCTTGAAAATGGTGTCAGAGTAAAGTAATTAAGACGAATTGTCAGCATATGCTGCCTGAAAAGAGCATTTGCATCACCGACAAGCAGCTTGGCGACGCCCTAGTGTATAATCGATGCGATTACTCAGCGAAATCTTGGAACTATATTGTTTGGATACTGTCTGTCAGTCGAACAAAACCTTGGATCTTTTCCTGCGAAACTTCAATTTTCAGTGACGCGCATTCGGAATGGCATCGGGCAAGATTCCCGTTCCAGCTTCAATGGTAGTTAAGGGCGATCTGAAGGATTAGTGAATGAAAACATTGATGTGTATGTAACAAGAATGAGGGGCCTATCTAATTCCTGTGAATTTGGAGCTTTGCCAAATCAGATGATTAGAGACAGAATTGTTTTTGGCACAAAGGACAGTGATGCTAGGTCTCGTAAGCTCCTTGAGCCAGATTACACTTTGGAAAAAGCTATAGATATGTGTAGTTCAAGTGAAACGGCTGATCTACAAATGAAGAAACTCAGCTCTACTGAAGCAGTGATATCAAACACATCAAAAAAAAAAGACACTTTCAGAAATGCAGTTAGAAAGAAACCCAATAAACCTTATCACACTACGCAGGTTAACGATCAAAGTTTATGTCGCTACTGTTGTGAAACACATTTAAAGGGGAACTGTCCAGCATATGGTAAAACGTGTGCAAAATGCAAGAAGAAGAAGAATTTTACTAAAATGTGTTTACAGAAATGAAGACGGTCAAAACCGAAAGTACATATAGATGAAGAAACAGATAGTGATGAGTGATGATTTTGTATGCACTCAAAACATTGAAGGCAAACTGTGGTTCGTCAACATAAAAATGTCTTTACAGAAAAACAAGAAAACTGTTAAATGTCAAGTTGATGCAGGTGCTATCTGTAACGTGATTTTCTCTCGTGTTATCGCAAGTCTCGTAACAGGGAACACAACGAAATTGATGCCAACGGCAACACAAATTAAACTATATGATGGAGCAACATTAACACCAGTTGGGAAATGTTTCATTAAGTGTTTCATTAGAGACGTTACAGAATGATTATAATTTATTTTTGTGGACATGTAACATAGACATTCTTCAACATTATTGTTAGCTGCCGCCAGTGTAAAATAAGGCATAATCACGGTAAATGTTGTGAATAGTATCATTCAAGTGCCAGGAAAAGCTGTAACAAAAGAACAATTAGTTAATGAATATATTGATATTTCCAATGGACGTGGATGTCTTCGAGGAACATATCCAATTTATCTTGACCCTAATAAATGTCAAAGTTCAGCATCAACTAAGGAGGGTACCAGATGCTCAAATAGACAGACTTGTTAAAGAAAAATGTGATAACAAATGTGGTGTAGCCGACTGACTGGATTAGTGGTATGGTGGTCGTTAGGAAACCAAACAAACTGCGCATTTGTTTAGATCCTAAAGATCTGAACAAATCAATAAAGTGTTTAAAATACATGATGCCAACAATATATGACATTCTTCCAAAGGTGTCGAATGCCAAAGTCTTTACAGTCCTCGATGCTAATGATTGATTTTGGCAAGTGAAACTGGATAAAGAAAGTAGCTTCTTCAAAACATGTTGGACACCTTCTGGTAGATATAGATGGCTCCGTCTGCCATTTGGAGTATCGTCAGCACCAGACAAATTTCTGCGCAGACGACAAGATGTGTTGGAAGGGTTGCAAGGCACAGACATTATCGTAGATGACATGCTAGTGATCATGATCAGAAACTTGTTAAAGTACAAGAGCGAGCAAGAGCTGTTGGGCTAAATATAAAAACAAAGACAAATTGAAGCTAAGGCAGACCGAGGTTAGCTACATGGGTCACATACTTACCACAGATAGCATAAAGTCAGACCCAAAGAAGGTACAAGCAATGTTAGAGATGCAAAAGCCAATCGACATCAAAGGGGTACAACGTTTTCTTGGATTTGTGACTAACCTTGCCAAATCCATGCCACATCTCTGTCAGAATCCAGTGAACCATTGAGAAGGTTAACAACAAAGGGTACACAATGGTATTGATACTATAAAGAGACTAGTTACAGAACAACCAGTTCTTATATACTATGATTTGGACAAAGAAGTAACACTACAGTGTGACGCGAGTGAAACCGGGTTAGGGGCATATTTACTTCAGAAAAGTCAACCAGTCGCATTTGCTTCTAGAGCATTGACAACTGCAGAGAAGCATTACGCTCAAATAGAAAAGAAGTATTAGAATGTGAACGTTTCGATCATTACATATATGGTCGCTCGCTGGTTACTGTACAGACAGATCATAGACCTCTCGAAATAAAATTTAAAAAAAAAACATTGTTAAATTCACCTAAGAGATAACAACGTATGCTATTAAGGCTCCAGCAATACAGCTTACATGTAGATCTCGAATATACAAATGGGAAGGAAATGTTTATAGCTGATACATTGTCTTGAGCATTCATACTAATGAGAAAAACAGACAAAGAGAGCAATGCTCAAGTAATCAGCATCAAAGAGCAGACGCTTCCGGAAGATTTGGCAGCAATTAATTGTGCAGGATCAGTTAATGTTACGGAACAATATTCCATACAAATGCAAGTGCATACAGGCCAAGATGAAGCGCTACAAACACTAACATATGTTATTCTGTCGGGATTGCTAGAAACGAAGGCAGAAGTATCAGTGTTGATTCGTGAAAACTGGAATTTTCGAGATGAACTATCCGTGCAAGATTGTATGGTATTTAAAGGAATAATCACTAATACATTCAAGCCATATGGGAATTGGATCCTGTCTCAGGAAATCTCGAGATGTACTGTACTGGCCAAACATGAACAAAGAGATTATTGATCACATTGAAAAATGCATCAATTACTGTAATAAACTTTCTAAAACGACACTTCAGCAGACATAGTATTCCAGACACTGTTGTAACAGACAATGGACCGCAACTAAGCAGTGCCGAATTCAATAAATTCTCAAAACAATGGCAATTTGAACATATCACTTCTTCACAGTATCACAGTCAGTCAAATGGAAAGGACGGATCAGCTATCAAAATAGCAAATGGATTGGTTAAGAAAGCTACCAGAAGCAATAGTGACGTCTGGAAAATAATTATGGATATATGTTACAAAACCTCTCTTAAATTCTGATATAGATTTATATTCGTATTACAAATAGAAAAATGCATGTTTTTATTTCTTTTTGTTTTCTTCTTTTTTGTTTGTTTGGCTTTTTTTGTTTAGCCTCCTTTTCCCATCATATAAATGTATAACTTTATTAATACTTATGATATCAACAAAACTTTTTTAAGTTCGATCCCAGGTGTAGCGGTCATGGTTGATTGATTCATACTATAAACCTTATATACTAACATACATTTACTAAAACATATTTATTGTAAGGTGTAAGGGCTTAACACATCTATGCACGTGGCTAATAAAGTTATATATTTATAAACAAAAAATGAATATTAAAGGTCGAAATTACTTAATATATTTTAATCAATAATTGACATCACGTAATGTTCCTTTGATCATGATGCTTTTGAAACAAATTGGTGAACTCGGATAATGTTTTAAGAATTGCAGTTTTAACAGATTCTCACGTTGACTTCTGTATTGTATTTAGTATATCTTTGTCATTCCTACAAACAATTCATGTTATTTCCTATTTGAAAGTTCGACACACTAGCATCTGTTCGATAAAGTGATCATGTATTTATATTACTTTGGTTATCGGTAATCGTTCATAATGATGTGGCAAAATATAGACTGTGAACAATTAGATGCATTAGAGAGGCATTCCGGGAACGCAACCATTAGTTAGAAAAAACATGATGACTCATGTTTATTCTACGACAAACTGTGTGCGCATGGGTATAACAATAACACTTACGTCCATTGTTGTTAAAACTCGCGTCCCCTTTGACATCAATCGTGTGTATCCAATAACTTTTACCAAGGTCAAGTTCGTACCAGGGGTTCAGTTCGTTATTAGTTGCAGAACAACATTGGCAAGGATTAGAGTTTGTTCTAAGATCACCATCCACCACTCTCGATGGTACCCAATTGTCGTAGGCGCTACTGGATTTTACTGCTTTGTTTCTTGACAATATTGCCGAATGGATTTTACCTGAAAGTGTTTATTTATCTTTTATAAACGTTACTCTGTATGTATAGAGAAAGTTACGTCCTTGACTTAAGATATGAACTTTATCTGACGAGGTTGGGAGAATTGATAATTGTCGAGCCTTTGTCGAGACAATTATCACTTCTCTCAGCCGAGTCAGATCAAGTTCGTGTCGAAAGTCAAGAACGTAATATTCTATTTATCTTGCCTGCTAAATCAGGATTTCATATAGATCTATATTCATTTTAACATGTTTTAAGAAATTACAATTTCTGATTTTTATTTGTGTTTGTGTATTGAATCATTGCTCTGATGGCTATACAGATAGTTATTGAGAAAAGTAGTTCCGGCGATTACGTCTTTTATAAAAAATAAGTATACATATAAACATAAAATGTTATCATATCAGTAGACATGTAAACAATAAGTTTATCATACCAGTGTTATATATCCCATAATCTGCACATTGCAAGATAAAAGTATAAACCGGACAGCGTATATTGGCTGATATAAATAGATTTGTAAACATAAATTGTCAACCCAACAGTCGACAGAAAGTGTTCATGAAACAAGGTTTAACATTTATTATATAAAACTCAGTAGTCGGTGAATATACTGACTTGTGGGAAACGTGATTTTGCTGTGAGTCAAATACAATTTATTTAATTATAGAACTTAATTATCAAAACCAAATAACATGTTTTTCAACAATCAATCAGTCAACATATCGCGTCCAGGGTATTATTCAGTCAGTACTGAATATGATCAATCTTACCTACAATGTTCTGTTACACAAATAGAAACCTTTAACAACTTATTTCGCTGAAAGTACTTGCAAAATGTGTTTCGTTCTCTTTCCAGGTATTTGTATATCAGATGATTTTAGGGGTTATTAACGAAACATCTTTACGTCAAGTCGTAGAACTCCACTAACGGACTAGAGCGATTTACGTATGATGTAAATATTTATTAACAGTACATAGGCTCGACGATTTCCGTCCAAAGTCGTAACATATTGGAATTGTCATGAACAAAGTCATTTCCGGTGAATAAAAAACCGGCAAGTCAAAAACAAACGATCTCCAACAACTTCATACAAAACTCGCGAAGCAAATGAGGGATAACCTAACATTAAGAAAATATTTTATCAAAATGATCAATATTTCAAAGACATGAGACATATTTGGCAAAGACGAGTCCTGTTGCATCTCCGTAACGGGCTTACATACGGCGTGCTATGGGGATACAAATAGAGCAGTTTTGCCAGAAATTGTATCTTGGAATATGCTATATAAAATCTGTAAAGGTTTTGGCAAGAATGCAAGATTGCACAGGCCACTGAATTGAGTGTTAAAATTTTGCCAACCTTAACATATAACACTTACCAAAATGGCATGCCAGTATGAAGAAAACAAGATTGTCAAAACCTCGAACCATTTTCATAACTGAAATAAACAATAATTGTGTAAGTGCATAACATTGAGTGTACAATGAATTCTTTCAATCGCTTTTGGTAATGCATTACATTGAATGTTCATTGGATAAGTGCAGTCGTTATTGTGAATGCATTACATTGAGTGTACATTGGATTATTGCAGTCACGTGACTGATATATCAGTGATTTCTAGGTATTTCTATTTAATGTGACCTTGTTATGTATTCAACAATTGATAGGTCAATTTACACGGATTATAAACGTATATTTAAGATATTGATATAGATAACGTCATACACATAGAACATACCCATTAGTGATTAAAGCATTGGGATTTCCAAGGATAGCACAGATCGGTACGGATGGTTTCAGAATGAATTGCGGATCCATCATGCATACACAGTGACCCTATATGTATCCCTAGTTTAATACTATTTTATTGTAAAAGATATCAATACATGTTTATAATACATTGCACAGGTTATACATGTGTTCATATAAGCAGCTTACAAATAGAATTGAAATGCATGCAAATTAATTAATTAATTAATAGTTATATTGAGATCAAAGACAAAAGGGTTGGGCCACAAGTTTTACCAACATTAGTGACGGCCCTCCCCTTAGAGCAGGTTGTGGTAAGGTAAGATGAGTCGAATATATAAACAATATAAAGTCATACAAGAAAAAATAAATAAATAGATAATATGAAAAAAAAGCAACAATGAAATTGATACTACTTTTATGCAGTATTCTCAGCCTCCGCGCGAAAACCAACTAAATGGAATTTTCTACGAGCGAGAACACAGATCAGTCTGCACTATCGCGCAGTCGTAAAGCTTGTCCCGTTCTTTGCCCGTAAGCGGTATCATCACCATTTATGTTTGATAAGTTGTAACATATTTATGGACAGGTCTTTTTTTAAATATTGACAAATGGTAATGTAAACACCAAACCTAAGATACTTGCTATCTAAAACCTTACCCCGTTCAATGCCTGCAGTTTCTAATGTATTACACGTGCTTACAGGTGTATGGAAATATTGACGAATTGTGCAAGCTGAACTTGACCTACATTGTTCGCAAGTGTAGATATAAATCGTGTATAACATGTGCTTTATATACAAATGTTTTCAGAATTAAGCGTAATGCAGGTAAATAATGATAAAACTTGCTCGTTACCGGGCCATGGTATATAAACTTGATTGCACATGCAAAACGATTATGAAAAAAGTAACAATATATGAGCCGTGCTATGGGAAAACTATCCAGGGGTATTTGCGACCACTGTCAATTAAGATCAACCACGAGTATTTACGACCACTGTCATAAAGATCAACCCGGGTATGTGCGACCACTGTCAATTAAAACCAACCACGAATATTTGCGATTACTGTCAATCAAGACCATCTACTGGTTTTTGCGACCACTGTAAATAAAGATCAACCACGGGCATTTGGAACCACTGCAAATCAAGACCAATCACGCGTATTGGCGAACCCTGTAAATTAAGACCAACCACTGGTATTTGCGACAACTGTAGATCAAGACCTACCACGGGTATTTGCGACCATTGTAAATCAAGGCCAACCACGGGTTTTTTAGACCACTGTAAATCAAGGCCGACCACGGGTATTTGCGACCACTGTAAATTTAAATCAGCCACGGGTATTTGTGACAACTGTAAATCAAGATGAACCTGCTCATCAACAATACGGATTTTATACTGTACAAGCGAATATGCTCAGGTAACTATTCATCTTCACTTGTCTTTCATTCTTTCACAACTACAACAAATCTTCTGCAGACGAGATTTTAAAACATCCAGGCACAAATATGGAAAATCTCTATAATTAGATATACTTAAAAAGGTAAAACACATTATGGCAAGAGTAGAAATTGCCGGTTATGACCAATTTCTCCTTTCAACACTATATTTTAGAAAGTCGTTTGCTACATATGGGAAAGGGTTAACACACTAAGGTTTGTTTTTCTCTGCGGAACGGCTCTTATAATAATGAAGTCGTTATCGTCATTTAATAAAAAAAACGTCCGAATATTTTTCTTTCAGAATAGAAGAAGAGTTACCTAGCTATTATATCTGTTTGACGACTCTTCTTAATGAAGTCCGATTGTAAACGCTTTTAATTGCAAAGTATACAAATGGATACATTCTATTTAATCAGATTACGTTGTAAATCAGGTAGTTATTAATGTCTAACGAAACAAAATCCCATATAAGTTTAAGACATTCCCTGATAGTTTGTGAAGACTCTGATTAGCTTACAATTTTAAGTTGTATTCAGTGGTTGAAATAAGATGGGTCTCCGGCCAAAATTACAACATACATTTATGAGGTAATACAACAATCAATCGAATGGGTATTGTCCAATTTAAGATATCTCCATTTTAGAGCTTTCTTCATCAATTGTAAATTCTTACCACCTTTGCATATATTCGGAATCCGAAGGTTTTGGACTTGGTTAGAGTGCCAATGGGCAAGACACATTTTCTAGCTTAGTACTGGTTTGTTAACCAAGGGATCATGAATACGTGAGCTGTCGCCGTGATATAACTAGAACAATAGTGTTGCAAAAAGTGCAAAACCCCAACAAAACAATATGTACATTGGAAATAATCTTATTTAAAATCACCAAACTGTTACACGATTTTTATCGCTACTGAAACGGTTATATATGCCCAAATAAGGAAACCTAATTATGTATTTTGATAAACAAGGGAACACGAAAGAGAATGCGAATTTTAATAAATGTTATTACGTAAAACTTTACATAAACATGTTATACATACAGTTGCTTTCTATAGACACAATCGATGCAAAAAAAGATAAAAATCACTTACGTGTCAATGTAGGTATATGTAATAATCCCAATATAATATTAATATCATAAGACAATATGTACCTCTATGTAGTCAATATTTAAACTGTTTATATTAGTGTACGTTCTTGTTTTAACCAATATTCGTGTGTAAAGTTTAAAGTTTAGAAAGATATAACCCGTGATCTTAAAACTTTTTTAGCAGACGAAAGTTTCTAAATCAACAAATAGGAATGTAAAACGTTATCTACTCCACAACGAATTTGGAATTTGACATATAAACTTCCTGTTCCATTGACAAACTATTTGTGTAAATATGAAAGATTCGATGAATAGATAAGATATGTAACATCATATTTCCATGAGAATAACGAGAAGCGCAGAGAGAGAGAGAGAGAGAGAGAGAGAGAGAGAGAGAGAGAGAGAGAGAGAGAGAGAGAGAGAGAGAGAGAGAGAGAGAGAGAGAGAGAGAGAGAGACAGAGAGAGAGAGAGAGAGACAGAGACAGAGACAGAGAGACAGAGACAGACAGACAGAAAGAGACAGACACAGAGAGACAGACACAGAGAGACAGGCAGACAGAAAGAGACAGACAGACAGAGAGAGACAGACAGACAGACAAAGACAAACTGACAGACAGACAGACAGACAGACAGACATACAGACAGACAGACAGACAGACAGACAGACAGACAGACAGACAGACAGACAGACAGACATTATCTTAAACTTGTCTTCATAAATATGAATTAGCCCTTAAACCTAAACCTTTCTTCCACTTGTCACACATCTGCTGCAGACTACTTCGAAACATTTAAACTAACACATGGGAAATCACTATAGATCAACGTGTAATTTTAGAATAGAGCAGCAATCATTGTGGCAAAAGGTAAAATGGCTCCTTATTATTTCTTTCTTATTTCATTTGTCTCAATGTTTCAAATGTAGACTGCTGCAACTGCGTCAAAATGCCTCTCTGAGTGGGAAAGGGTTAACCATTTAACCCATGTTTGTTGTAAGTAAACAGACGGGCACACGTTACACGGAAGTATTTGAGAATGCATGCGAAGGTTTTGGTCACACAAATAATTTGCTAACAGTATCGCTACACATATTAACCCCTTAAGATAATAGGATCATTTGGATAATTACCAACTAGGTGTGTTATACCCTTCATATTATACAACATGTATAGATATTTTTCAATTTTTCGTCTGGTACAAATTTGTGATGTCTGACCGTCCGAGTTGGGGCTCGAGCCGACGACCCCCATAGCAATAGATTGGCGCTCTAACCAACTGAGTTAACCGGGCAAGCATCTATTACCACCACATCTAGACACTTTACAGTTTTATATATTAGTTACTACCGTGGAGATTGCTTCCACTTTCGTGGTACCAATAGTAGAAACCTGTGGGAACAAGTAGTCACGTGCTCCTCCATGGCGCGCCGTGTGATAAAATCTGCTGCAAACTTCTTCGAAAACATTTAAACAAATAAATGGGAAATCACTAATCAATGTGCAATTTTAAAAAAGAGCAGCAAACAAAGTGGCAAAAGGAGATATTTATATATTATAATGTCTTTCTTTTGTTTGTTTGTCCGAAAGTCGATTACTGCTATTGCCTCAAAATGCCTCTGTGATTGGGAAAGGGTTTAGCCATGATACCATGATGGTTGTAAGGAAACAGACGGGCACGATTTAAAGAAAGTATTTGAGAATGCATACAAAGGTATTGGTCACAAAAATAAACAAATCAATATGATTTTAACAATAGTGCCATTGAATATATATAATTGGCACCTTATTCTTTTTTAATCTGCAATGATTAATTATAAATCCGTAAAACCCTTAACTCTTGTTACCGGTATCGCTACAAATTTAGGGAATTTAGTTGCTTTTCGTGCTGCTTTCTGCAACACTGTGTGTGCACTTGTAAAGAGAAGATGATGATTTATTAATACGTTCATCATTTACTGTTTTACACATGTCCTATCTACAAGAAATAACCGATCCGTCTACGAACAATACCGAGGTCTCACAACTTCGGACAGAAATCACCGAGCCTTCACATTGTAAGTACTTCCCACCTTCGTACAGAATCCGAAAATCTCATCGAAAATGATCTAATTTAAAATCACACTAATCACGTGTTGGCCTTGAACGCTCTAGTGCGACAGGGTCTTTACTGTTACACTATTTTGAACTCTACTAAAACGTTATTATATGCCTAAATAAGAAAACCTAATCCTGTATTATGATAAACAAGGGAACACGAAAGAAAATGCAAATTATATCAATTGTTATTACTTAAAACTTTACATTAAAATGTTAAAATAAACTTGCTTTCTATAGACAAAATAACGATGCAAAATCAAATAATTAAACACTTACGTGTCAATGTAGGTACATGTAATAATCCCCATATACTATTAATATCAACAGACAATATGTAAGTCTATGTGGTCAATATTTATATTGTTTATATTGGTGCACGTACTTATATTTAACACACACACACACACACATATATTTATATATTTTACAATATTCGAGTGTAAAGTTTAAAGTAAAGAAAATGATAACCCGTGTTCTAAAAACCTGTTTAGCAGACGAAAGTTTCTAAACAAATAAATAGAAACGTAAAACGTTATACATCTACTCCACAACGAAATTGACATTTGACAAATTACACGTGTATTTGTCAAACTATTTTGGTTGAAAGTAAGTACGGTTGGTTAGTTTTCGCTTATATTCCCCTTCTTACACCTTGTCTAAACCCATTATGAGAGGTGTATAATAGATAAAACATTTAACATATTCTTGCGATAGATAGGGATAGAGTGTGGGTGAGCGAGAGAGATACTGAGAGAGTTTTGTTTTATTAGGGTTTTACTCCATTTTCAACATAATTTCAGTTATATCACGGCGACAATTCACTTATTCCTGATCCTTTGGTAAACAAACCAGTATTAGGCTAGAAAATGTGCCTTGCCCTTGGACACTCCACCATGACCGTCGTGCCGCGACTGGGGATCGCAACAGGGGCGCCCGGTTTCAAATCCCCGACGCTAAACAATCGCCCACGACGGATTCCCAAAATATTATCTTTTACTAATTGGCGAACTGAGTAGAACCGGATCAACCTCTCCTGGTTATTATTATTATTATAAGTTATTATTATTATTATTATAAGTTATCATTATTATTATTATTATTATTATTATTACTATAAGTTATTATTATTATTATAAGTTATTATAAGTTGTTATTATTATTAGTATAAGTTATTATTATTTTTATTATTTATTATAAGTTGTTATTATTTTTATTATTTATTTTAAGTTGTTATTATTAATATTATAAGTTATTAATAATAATTATATGTTATTATCATTATCATAAGTTATTATTAATAATTATAAGAAGAAGAAGAATATTATGATGAATGATTGATAGTAGAAGAAGAACATTATTATGAATATGATAATAAGAAAAAGAAGTTGAAGATAAAGAAGAAGAAGAAGAAGAAGAAGAGTGTTTAATTGGTGTTATGCCATTTTCAACATTATTTCAGTTATATCAAGACAACAGTTCACTTATTCATGATCCCTGGATAAACAAACCAGTACTAGGCTAGGACATGTGCCTTGCCCAAGGACACAACCATGACCGTCGTGTCGCGAATAGGGAACGAAGCCAGGACGCCCGGTTTTAATTCCCCGACGCTAACCAATCGACCACGATCGATTCCTAAAAAAAAAACTTTACTAATTGGCGATCGGCGTAGAATCAGATAAACCTGTGCTGGTTATTATTTTGATTATGAATTATTAATAATAATAATGACGATAAGAAAAAGCTGATTAGGGTGAAAAACATTTAGTAGAAGAAGAAGTCTGTGTTTTTGTTGTTATTATTAATGTTAGCATTTGTACTTTGAATCATTGTAAACTTGACTTTATTTGCAAAATATCACATTTCAAGATGGAGATGTGTACCCTGTTATTGTAAATATACTGAGCCAAACAAGTAACGATACATACGTAGATCATTTGTAAAATCTTAAAGCTTAAACTTGTGTTATATGTAATGTGATTACATAATTGCTTAAACGTATGACTGTTTTCACAGACCATTATCGATTATTGTAGAATATCGTGTTACTGGCAATAGGGATTTTTACGTTTTGCACGCACTGCACGGGAAACGCATGATGATGAACATGTATCGACATAAAAATATACGAATTCCACATATATTGTACCTGTATTGTGAAAACATAGGCAGAATTCAATATTTCTCTGCTGTAATTATGCCGAGACTGAATGCAAATCGACGCCTTATAGCCATTGGTATGCTACAAGCAAACTTACGTCACGCTGACGTCGCTGCTCACTTTGGAGTGTCTATGTTGACTATAACCCGACTTTTAGGCCGTTATCGTGATCTTGGTTCTGTTAATGACCGTCCCCGTTCTGGTAGGCCCCGTGAAACGACTCCTGCACAGGACCGTCACATAAGGACGTCACACTTACGTGACCGGTTTCTTCCATCTACTGTTACTGCTGCTGTAACACATGGTCGTACACACAACATAATTAGTGCTCAAACAGTCCGAAACAGACTCGCCGAGCGTGGTATAAGAGCCAGACGCCCGTATCATGGGCCTTTATTAACCCAACGTCATCGCGTCTTGAGACGTCAGTGGGCAACTGGACACTTGAATTGGACAAGAAATCAATGGAATACGGTAATGTTCACTGATGAATCGCGTTTTTGTTTGAGGCGCGGAGATGGACGTGCTAGCGTATACTGTAGGGTCGGTGAACGTTATGCTGACGTCTGTGTGCACGAGGTGGACCGTTACGATGGTGGAAGTATCATGGTTTGGGGCGGAATATCCTACAAGAATCGCACTCCATTGGTTATAGTGCGTGGGAATCTAACAGGACAACGTTATCGAGACGAAATTTTAACACCAGTTGTCGTACCATTTCTTAACGCTAACGTGAACGTCACGTTTTTCCAGCAAGATAATGCTAGGTGCCATACAGCCATACAGCACATGTATGCCGCAATTTTCTTACCGAACAAAACATTAATGTTCTAGATTGGCCTGCTAGTTCACCAGATTTGTCCCCAATAGAACATCTTTGGGATGCCCTGGACCGTCGGATTAGACGTCGCAATCCCCAAACATTAGCGCAGTTGGAGTTTTTTTTATTCAAGAATGGAATGCCATTCCACAGCGAGATATTCAAACACTTTTCAATTATATGCGTAGACGATGCACTGCTGTAATGAATGCACAGGGAGGTCACACCCGGTATTAACAAATTCCAGAACTTAACATTTTCATCAGTCCATTTTCTTTTTGATTTTCAAAAAGTTTAAATGAAATTGAAGCATAATAATCAATTTAAATTATGTATCAAAGACCATATTTTCAAAAAGCTTAAAAACATATTCATTTTACTGACCCACGATAAAATTGTATCCAATTGATTTCATGTATCGTAACTTGTTTGGCTCAGTATATTTAACCTGACAAGAGACATATTTATTATGTATCTCTGCTTTAACCATGTGATGTATTGTAATAATTTACCCGGTATACTTACGAAGTAACATTTCTTTTTTGCACAGTTTCATGTCTATACAATTTGAACCATTTGTACAAATACAACTAAAACTATTTGAATACGTATGACTTTGCTTCATATCGACTTGGAGTATGTATTGGGATAGTTCTTGCTAATTGTAAAGTGTCACCAACAAACTCCCGAAACAGTCCCTTTAAGCTGTAGTAATTATCTCGTTAAGTCTTAAAAATCTCTTTATTTATACTAATGGTCAATATAAATTAACACTGTATAGTTTTGCATTACATTGGGTATGTAATATTGACATAAATTATGTCACGTTAATTTGGGAGCATAAACAAATCAGGGAAAAACTGATCACTTCAGTGCGTAACCGTCTATGGGTGAAATGGCGTAATAGTCACTTCCTTTGAATATCGCGGATTCTTGCCATGAACACGAGTGCTATGATTTCCTTTTAGTTGGCGCATATAAACCAGAATGAGAATTCCTGGACATGATTTACAGTTAACCTACTTTACTATCTGCGTACGGAATTTGACTCATCCTATGCATTAAACAACGTTTGAAAACATTGTGGCAAAAGGAGATATTATTAAAAATTATCAATTTCTCCATAAGCGACATTTTGTCTATATAATAGATTTTAAACCCTTTAGTTATCAGATTTTGGAAAATACCCAAATGTGTTCAAGGTCGTCTGTTGTTGATTTGTGATATAGGGGAAAGTGTTTAGTTTGCTGTATAACGGCTTTAAAACGTTTATAAATAGTAAAGTTCCGCGATATTCGGATAAACCAATATGACAGACGACAGTTTTGGTACGTTAAGCTGAAGACTATTGATAACATCGAAAAAGAAAGCATAATTGATCAATACTAGCAGAATCTCTACCCACAATGTTTTCTACTCTTGTATTTACGTAAAGCTTCATGTTGCCCGAATAACACATTCACATCATGTGATCAGCGTGGATAGCCGTACACCGGAAATATCATCCTATGATCAATTCATTTTACCTTATAGTCCATTCTTATATCTACCATAACAGCACCAAAGAGTCAGGGGTCATGCCACCTTTTTATAGCTATGACTTCAAATGATAGGTCACCCTTATCCCGAAATGAATTTCACTTTAAATTTCAGAAAATACAGAAGTCTGAAGGTGTCAATATAGTCAAAAGAAAACAGCGGTTACTTACAAATCACTCACATGATAATGTAGTTTTCAAAAACACTGCCAACTTTCAGTAAAATCATTATAGTCCAATGGGAGACAATTTCAGTCTCATATACTCATCTGAAATTTATGAACAAGTTGTTTTTAAAATATTGATAAATGGTAATGTGAATAATTGCTATCTTAACCGTATCCCGTTAACTGCCTGCAGTTTCTGGTGTTTTACAAGTTCATACAGATGTATGGACTATTCTCTTCGAACTATTGCCGAATGAGCAGGCTGATCTTGACCTACATTGTTCGCAAGTGTGATTATAAGTCGTGTATAACATGTGCTATATATGTAAATGTTGTAATAGTTTAGTTAAGAGTATTAAAGGTAAATTGTGATAGAACTTGCTCGCTATGGGTCATGATATATAAACTTGTTTGCATATGTAAAACGATTATGAAAAAAGTAAGAATATAGGAGCCTTGATCTGGAAAAACCAACCACGGGATATTTGCGACCACTGTCAATTAAGACCAACTACCAGTATTTGCGACCACTGTCAATAAAGACCAACTACCGGTATTTTGACCACTGCCAATAAAGACCAACTACTGGTATGTTCGACAACTGTCAACAAAGACCAACTACCGGTATTTGCGACAACTGTAAAGTACGACCAACTATCGGTATGTGCGACCACTGTCATTAAAGACCAACTACTGGTATTTGCGACCACTGTTATTAAAGACCAACTATCGGTATTTGCGACCACTTTAAATGAAGACCAACTACCGGTATTTGCGACTACTTTAAATGAAGACCAACGACCGGTATGTGCGACCACTTTAAATGAAGACCAACGACCGGTATGTGCGACCACTGTCAACAAAGATCAACAACCGGTATTTACGACCACTGTTATTAAAGACCAACTATCGGTATTTGCGACCACTTTAAATGAAGACGAACTACCGGTATTTGCGACCACTTTAAATGACGACCAACGACCGGTATGTGCGACCACTGTCAACAAAGATCAACAACTGGTATTTACGACCACTTTAAATTAAAATAAACCACGGGTATTTGCGACCACTTTCAATAAAGATCATCCACGAGATTTTGCGATCACTGTAAACCAGATCAACATGCGCATCAAGTCAGATATGGATTTAACACTGTACAAGCATATATGCTCAGATAACTGTTCATTTTCACTTGCCGTCATTCATCTTTTCCCAAAAACATCAACTCTTGAGCAGACGATATTTGATAAACATCCAGGCAAAATATGGAAAATCTCTATAAATGAAAGTATGATTACTGAAAGGGTTGAATACATTGTGGAAAAAGTAGAAATTGCTCGTAATGACCAATTTTTACTTTCGACACTATATTTTAGAAAATCGTTTGCTGCAGAGGAATCAGATAGGCGACTGCATTTGAGAATTTGGGAAAGGGTTGACACACTAAGGGTTATTTTATGTGTGGAAAATTTCTTATGATATTGGAGTCGTTTTCGTCATTTAATAAAAATAAAAAAAATCGTCCGATTGCTGTTCTCGCGTAGTTTGGCACGATTTCAAGACGTGAGGTTTTTTTCTTTCTAGTTACGACTCTTTTTAATGAAGTCTTATTGAAAATGCTTTTAATTGATTTTAATTGCAAAGTATACAAAAGGATAATACTTGTAAATCCTATTTAATCAGGTTACGCTGTAAATCAGGAAGTTATACATGTCTGACGAAATACAATCGCTTATACTATCCCCTGATAGTGTTTGAAGAGTCTAATTAGCTTACTATTTTAAGTATAATTCAGTGGTTAAAATAATGTAGGTCTTCGTTCAAAATTAAAGCATACAATTATGAGGTACAATCGAATTGGTATTTAAGATATCTCCAGTTTAGAGCTTTCAACATAAAGTGTGATGTAGTTTGCAATCATATTTGTTTATCCACAGGTTTAGAAGATTGCTTATCGTTCATGAAAAGCTGTGTGTGAATTTATATTAAATGAAAATGAAAAATAGATATTATGAGCAACTGTTTACATGTAAATAAGATATTGCGATGTTTTATTGTGTATGTTTCTCTGTTGTCGTCTCAATTCATTTTACTTGTCACATGGGTTTATGACCTGATGAGAAATTAGATAAACTTGTAAAAAAGGGTAAACGAGTATATTATTTGCCGGTATTTTGAAGTGTACCATTGATACTCTTAACTAAACTTTAAAAACATTTGCATATATAGCACAAATTCCGTTTTACTTGCATTATCAAAACATGTCAACTTTATCATTTCGAAATGGGAAAAGGAGCATGAGTTCTTCTCAATACAACAACTCAGAACATTTTGATATAATATATATCTGTGTTTATAACAATACTGTTGATAATGGAACAACTGTAAGACGTGAAATTTCAACTGTATCATATGCATAATAAAGCGACAGAGTGAGAGAGAGAGAGAAAGAGAGAGAGAGACAGAGAGAGAGGGAGAGAGAGAGAGAGAGAAAGAGAGAGAGCAAGAGAGAGAGGGGAGAGATAGAGAGAAAGAGAGAGAGAGAAAGAGAGTAGAGAAAGAGAGAGAGAGAGAGAGAGAGAGAGAGGGGGGAGAGAGAGCGAAAGAGCGAGAGAGAGAAAGAGAGAGAAAAAAGGAGAGAGAGAGAGAGAGAGAGAGAGAGAGAAAGAGAGAGCGAGAGAGAGAGGAGGAGAGATAGAGAGAAAGAGAGAGAGAAAGAGAGAGAGGGAAAGAGAGAGAGAGATAGAAAGAGAGAGAGCAAGAGAGAGAGGGGGGAGAGATAGAGAGAAAGAGAGAGATAGAGAGAGAGAGAGAGAGAGAGAGAGGGGGGGAGATAGAGAGAAAGAGAGAGAAAGAGAGAGAGAAAGAGAGTAGAGAAAGAGAGAGAGAGAAAGAGGTAGAGAGAGCGAGAGAGAGCGAGCTAGAGAGAGAGCGAAAGAGAGAGAGAGAGAAAGAGAGAGAGAGAGAAAGGGAGAGAGAGAGAGGAAGAGACAGAGAAAAAGTGCCGAATGGAAAATATTGGGGACACGTATTTATAATGTCACATTGCACAAATGATATTCCTTCTTTCCTTCTTTCCGAGTACATGTATATCAATTAGTTGGCACATTTCGTGTTCAATGTGTACAGGTATGACAACCTATGTCATTGAAAAGAATTACTTCTTACCTTTAAGATAAAACATTGAGTGTTATGTTTTATGCAAGAAAGAGTTCACCCAGCGAAGAATTATTAAATTGTTTCTGTTAAAAAGATTAGATAGTGATATGAATTACATAGTTCCAATGTTTTAATGTAACCCTTTTCTCCTTGAAAGAAAATAGCGGCAAAAGGAGAAAGTGCTCATAAATATTTACCACAATGTTTTCAGTTCTATTCAATATGTATACGTGCATATCAAAAAAATGTTAATATTCTTGACTTCAAGCCTCCATATTTGTCTTCTGTAGATGTTATGTAATTGGCAGAAGGGCTTAGTAAATATTTTGTTAATTCTCGTTATTGCGATAATATTATAAACACTCGTTCCTAATACTTTCCTTTCCGATTAGTTATAATTTGAAACCAGGGAATTTAGTTGCTTTTAATTGCTGATTTCTGCAACAATGTGTGTACTTGTATCCTACATGTATAGATAAGATATTGATGTGTTAATACGTTCATAATTCACTTTTTTACACATGTCCTATCCACCAGAAATACCCGACTCGTTTACGAACAATACCGAGCTCTTACGACTTCGGACGGAAATCGCCGAGCGTGCATGTTATAAATACTTGCCACCTTTGTACGGAATCCTAATCCACCTTGGCCTAATGGTTAGCGCCTGGGAACTGAAACCGGGCGTCCCGGGTTCAATTCCCAGTCGCTGCGATATGGTCTTAGCCTAGTACTGATTTGTTTACCCAGGGGTCCTGTATAAGTGAACTGTCGCCGTGATATACATAGAACAATATTGTTAAAAACGGCGTAAAACCACAACAAAACAAAATGTACAGAATCTGACGATCTCATTAGAACTGATCTTTTTATAAATTATCTTACTATTACACTGTTTTGAATGCTACAGAAACGTTATTCTATGCCTCAATAAGGAAACCTAATCATGTCTTATGATAAACAAGGGAACACAAAAGAGAATGCGAATTTTATAAGATGTTATTACTTAAAACTTTACATAAAAATGTTATAAATACACTTGCTTTCTATATACAACAAACGATGCAAAAACGTAATATGTAAGTCTATGAAATAAATATTGTTTATATTGGTGAACGTACTTATATTTAAAACACACACATATATATTTATATTTTTTATAATATTCGTGTGTTAAGTTTAAAGTTTAGAAAAATATAACCTGTGTTCTTAAAACCTATTAAGCAGACGAAAATTTCTAAATCAATAAATAGAAACGTAAAACGTTAAACATCTACTACACAACGAAATTGAACAACAAAGCTAACAAATCGACTACGTCTGATTCAAAAAAATATATATTGCTAATTTACGAACTGCGTAGAACCAGATCAACCTGTGCTGGTTATTATTATTATTATAAATTATTAATAACAATGATGATAAGAAGAAGATTATTATGATGAATAGTTTACAATAGAAGAAGAATAGTATGATGCATAATTTATAGTAGAAGAAGAATATGATGAAAAGAAAAAGAACAAGAAAATGTGTACATGGAACACGGATGCCCCGGTTTTTTAAAGAATGATATGTTAATAGTAATTTGTGTGAAGTTTCATCATGATCTGACATCAGCTTCACTAAAAACTAACTTGACCAAAAAACTTTAACCTGAATTGTATGGACGAACAGACAGACGAACAGACGGACGGACAGAGGGTCACAACGTCAAATCGGCACAATTTTTTAAAGAATGATATGTTAATAGTCATTTGTGTGAAGTTTTATCATGATAGGACATCAGCTTCACTAAAAACTAACTTGACCAAAAACTTTAACCTGAATTGTATGGACGAACAAACAGACGAACAGACGGACGGACAGAGGGTCACAACGTCAAATCGGCACAATTTTTTAAAGAATGATATGTTAATAGTCGTTTGTGTGAAGTTTCATCATGATCGGACATCAGCTTCACTAAAATGTAACTTGACCAAAAACTTTAACCTGAGAATGGAATGGACGAACAGACAGACGATCAGACGGATGAACAGTTGGTCCAACCTCAAATTGATACAATTTTTTAAACAATGATATGTTAATTGTCATTTGTGTGAAGTTTCATAATGATAGGACATCAGGTTCACTAAAATCTAACTTGACCAAAAACTTTAACCTGAGAATGGAATGGACGAACAGACAGACGAACAGACGGACGAACAGTTGGTCCAACCTCAAATTGATACAATTTTTTAAACAATGATATGTTGATTGTCATTTGTGTGAAGTTTCATAATGATAGTACATCAACTTCACTAAAATCTAACTTGACCAAAAACTTTAACCTGAGCGGGACGGACGAACGGACGAACGGACGGACGGACGAACGGACGGACTAACAGACCGGAAAACTATATGCCCCTCATACTTCGTATGCCGGGGCATAAAAAGAAGTTGAAGATACGGAAGATATGTTTTACTAATTGGCGAACTGCGTAGAACCAGATAAACCTGTGCTGGTTATTATTATTATTACAAATTATTAATAATAATGATGATAAGAAAAAGAAGATTAGGTTAAACACATTTTAGTAGAAGAAGAACATAATAAAAAGAAAACGAAAAAGAAAAAGAAGAAGAATCAGAAGAAGAATATTATAAAGTGATTGCCATTAAATTATGAAGACATCAATATTACCAGGCCAAATCATGTACATCCTATGTCACCTCCTACTTCATCTTAATTGATTACACACACTCAAGGTAAATCCGGGATGTGACGACTTTCATAGATATATAGATAGATATTGTATTGACTTAAACTATACATAGTTTTTCATCATACAACATAAGTATTAATAAATATATTGCATGCACATGACACATTCGCACATTCGCTCGCTGATGCGCGCGCGCGCACACACACACACACACACACACACACACACACACACACACACACACACACACACACACACACACACACACACTCACCCAAACACACATACAGACAGACAGCCAGACAGCCAGGCAGACAGACAGACAGACAGACAGACAGACAGACAGACAGACCCCCCCTCTCCCGTAACTTCTACTTGTCTTATATGTAATATATACTTAGAAGTTAAATTATTGCAATATTGTAACTACACTGGCTGATCTACACGATTTACGATATTCACATACTACATCCATGACTTAAGAGACCGGTTTAGTTTACAGAAATATAGTAATACATAAAGACATACCTTCGGATAGACAGAAATTCAGATAGGCATACCTTCAGAGAGACATGAATACATACAGATACACATATACAGTGACAAACATAGACATACATAGACAGATATACATAGACATACATATCCAATTAGAGAGACATACACTAAGATAGACATAAACTCAGATAGACATACATTTATATAGGCATACACGCATAAACACAGATATACATACAAAGTGATAGACATACAATATGATAGACACCCATGATTTTAGACATACATTCATGATGATAGACATACATAATGAAGGACATACAAACGCATAGACGGATAAACATACAGGTTGACATACAGACGTATAGACATGCATATAGACATACAGTCAGATTGACAGTTACAACAAGAGACAGACGGAGAGATATATACATAAACATCAATCCTGACATAACTACAGATGAACATCCACTCAGATAGACATAAATGCAGAAAGGCATACATTCATAGACACATGCATAAACACAGATGTATACATACATAGTGATAGACATACATAATGGTAGACACATATGCTGATAGACAGGCACACACACATAGACAGATAAACATACACATGCATACAGCCAGATTAAAAGTTTTCGTATGCACATGTATATTGTCAATCTACTGAAGATCAATCCTATATGAATGAATGAAGGTATGCTATATCACACAAACACTGACAGCTATTACACCTAACATCAATATTAGCATCGTCTGGCGTATAGTTTGTGTATGCCCTATGCCCTATGCATTTGTGTATTATATTAGGAATAAACGGTTCTGTTATGTTCTGTTCTGTTCTGTTCTGTTCTAGTTCACATAAATAGCATTAAACCAATTGTCATCGTCTGATATGTTTCGTATAAACATGTATAATCTGTTTCAGCTTATATTCTGTTCTGTTCTGTTCTGTTCTGTTCTGTTCTGTTCTGACACAGTGATATGACGGAAACATTGTGAAAGTGACAGGAAACACCATTGAGAAGCGACACGCTAACCTGTACTAGTTTGGAAGGGGGCATAACACATCGTTGACAAAAACAGTTATAACTTGCCACGATCATCTGCATGGCCCTTAAGAGATTCAACTTAGTTATATATATATATATATATATACACTTGCATTTAGGAGAAAGTACACCAGTGTGATACCCAAATGGATCGCAAATGTGCGTATTCCGCTTTCGTTCCGCCTCGCAAACGTCCAAAAGTAGCCCGATCCTAGGTTGTTTTGGCATTTGTTGGTAGAGGAAACTCTCCTCTATCAAACCATATCTTTGGTTCGGCTTAGATCACTATATTCCAGAAATAGACCAAGGCCCATTCGAATACGGTCTACCACGAGTACTAATTAACTTTAGTGTAAATCAAATCGCATTGCAAATCTTCATATGAACAGACAGACAATAGATAGACAGACACACACAAACAAACAAACAAACGCACACACACACACACAAAACACATACGTGTATGGACCATCAATTGAGAACACTTGATTTTTCACATCCAAATGAGGACCTTTTTCACCGCATACATTTCGGCATTGTTAATGCACTATAACCTTGTATATTTTTTCTTCATAAAATAAATCACTTTAGAATAAAAAATATTTCAATTTCTACGGAATTGACAAAACACAGTGAACTGAGGACATAGTTCCCACTGGTGCGAACATTCCACTGAGGATGTCGATCCAACTGAAGACACAAAACACACACCGGCTATTGAGAACGCGCACAATGTATACCTGCAATTGGAGACACGTGTTATTTTATCAAATACATCTTGTAATACCCCTTTCATAAAGAAAAAATATGCCGCAGAAAACTTTACATACATCTTGGAAAAAGATATAGAAAGTCTTTAAAAATATAAGTATAACAATTGAACAGAATAGTAAACATTGTGACAAACGGAGAATTGCTCGTTATAAGAAATTTCTTCTTTTGCCAATATGTTTCTCTCAGGTCGTCTGCTACAAATGCGTGAACATGCATATACAAGTCGGAAAGAGTCCACGCTATGTTAAGAACACGTTTTGCCAACTTTGCTATCACTATCTTTGGACTACTTTCAAAATTGTTGAAAACGGTGTTTAAGCCCAATTAATCAATTAATTATTTTTCCCCATTATTCTCTGATCATTTGATAAAATATCACCATCGTCCTAAAATATATGACGCTAAACTAATCGCGATTTGACTTGATCCGCTGTACATATTGCTTGTCGAATAGCTTCTGTAGATTCATGATTTAACCCTTCCCACATACAAACGTTTTTTGACGCCTCTGCAGCAGACAAAGTTTGATAATGGTGGCAAAAGAAAAAATGCTCATAAAAACTTTCATTTAAAGAGAGTTTCCATAGTTTTGAATAAAAGTTTTCGAAATCGTCTGCTGCTGATTTGTCATATGTGGAAATAATTGAAATCTAGTCGATTGGTTTTCTGTATGACCCGGCGGGGATCGATCCTGCACCGATGCGGAGAGGCAGAGAGAGGTCTCGGGCATATGGTGCACATTAATATGACATAGCGTGGCAGTGCATATTTAGTCATTATGTACACTGATGTTCGTACAGCACGGCCCGTTATGGTCGCTATGTGGGTTTCACTATCATAAAACATTTCAAATTTCATAATTATATACGATATCTAATTTCACCTCACTTTCAAAGTTCTTTTGGTCTGTTTCTCACTTACATTTATTCTGCAGCAGACGACTTCAAAATCGTCTTGGCAAAAACAATAAAAAATATTTTAAATAATAGCATAATCATTAAATAGGAAATAAGATTTGAAAATAGTGTAGCAAATGGTTAAAGTGCTCATTATGAGCAATTTTACCTTTCAAATGTCGTCTGATGCGGTTACGTGTACACCAAATTGTGTCTTCAGGTGGGAAATGGTTATTCGGAGTATCATTGCATAATCATAAATAACTCTTTTCATTCGTGTATAAAGGTTCACAAAGGGAACCATAATATATACAATTTTCTTATCTCATCTTATCATGTCTCTTTTTCTAATTGTGTTCAAGTGGAGAATGCTAACTGCAGTTATGCAGTTATGCAAGATGTTATCAAACGGTTTTAAACTCGACATATCAGTAAATCCATCCATCTTTTTTCTTGGGGACTTAATTTTCTATTGACCATTCATTTGTTAGATATGTGTATACATATTTAACTTGTGTTTTAGGGTAAAGAGTTTCTTTTCAGTGAAATGAGTTTGCAAAATAATCTAGATATTGGGTGATTTAAATGATAAAAGATGGTTTTAAATTATTCTTTAGTGATGAAATCACCATGCTATGAATAAATCAAATTTTCTAAAGATGCATACATTTTGTCATATTGATTTATAAAATGTTTATAAATTCAAAAGGTTTTAGATGATTTAACTCTTTCAGCGCAAATGGCAATAAGGAAGTTTTGTCTCACATGAAAACAGCATTGAATTATCAAAATATTCCAAATCTCTTAAAACATGAACAATTGAGTCGCCCGATCTTGAACATGGACTGGTCCATCATTTCTTTGGAAAGACCCCGCTGAATAAGTTAAAACGTACATTTATGGATAAATCTGTATTTATCCTGTCGTGTTATCATGTTAAAGGTTGAGTAGGAAAGTTTTAGTTGAATTGTGTAACCAAGGAAAAATGCATTTCGAAGATTTAAATTACTGTGCGATCAGTGAAAATGACCTATGGCTAACGCTTTTGCCAAGCATATCAAACAGGTATACAAACCAAATCATAATATTATTGAAGGACATTCTTCTGAAAAGCATATACATGTACTAGAAAGCCTTGATTTAGATCAACGTCAATCTACATCCCAAAACTCACAACCTAGTAATGGACAGCCTTTTTGAAACAATAGAAATCACAAAGCAAATAAAAACCCTTTAGAAGGAAAAATCGGTAATGAAAAAAAGTCCAGTAAAATCAGAAGCAAAATGGCCGAAAAAAAAGTCCTATGGGGTTGAGATTTGATATGCGAAAAATAGTAAGATTGTACTGAAGTCTCGCTTTTTTATCTCTTATGATGTGTTCGAACGTGTAACCTATAACGCTTTAACACGTATTAGGAGCTCAATAATATATAGGTTACGAAATGAAAGGATTAAAATATTTTAAGCAGATTTGAGGAATGAGTGCGTCCCATATCTTTAAATGTTACGTTTTCGACTGATAATCAAAGGTGTTCTTTGTCCAAACAAAAAAACTTGTTCAAGATAGCACCTATTAGACTTTCAAAGAGATTGCACTGTTGCAAATTATATTGAGCAATATAAGGAGCTCAATAAGATATAGGTTACAAAACGCCCATACATTCGGGTACGAAACAGCCGATATATTTTCGGGTATGAAACAACCAATTTATTTTCGGGTACGAAACAGCCAATATATGTTTGGGTACGAAACAACCAATTTATTTTCGTGTAGGAAACAGCCAATTTGTTTTCGGGTGCTTATTATGATGCTAAATCATTGTTTATATTGGGTTTTTTCTGTACTTAATAAATACACTAAATGAAATTGAGAACCCTCAATATATATATCCCTTTAAACCTTCGTGTCGTTTACTAGAATTAAGTACAATAACTTAGTAATATCAAACAAATTTTCTGATAATTAACACAAACAAAGTGCTGGAAATTGAGTCTGTAGACTGTAAGAAACGATTTTCAAAAAAAAAAATCGAAGGAAGGGGAAACTCCTCCGGTAAACACCCCTTTCGCAGCCCCAATGTTCAATACCTTCCTACGCGCCTGTTTGGCTAAACATCGTTAAATCAAAAAGCATGGACAGAATTTTAGAATGTCTATTTGACTATCTATTAGTCATGATAAAATGTGACTCTTATCATGACTTATACCCTGAGTCCAAGGACACATTACTGATAATTTCTAGAGAAAACCCCATGTGTTTTCTTTTCTTTTATGTTTACCTGCTCAAAATACTGAATTTGGCGAACCATATAGTTTCATAAAATAATCAATGACTTTCTAACAAACAATTATTTTATCCAACTGGTCAGTCATACATTACTGTTCTGTTACTCATACTATATATTATTTACATGTGAATCTTAAAAGCAAAAGGTATACTTCTTTTATTAAGTGGAGATATTTTCCATGTTGAATAATCATTACTGTACAGAAATCGCAGTCATTAAATTTGCTTAGAAAAGTTGTAAAAGTGTGGTCGCGAAAATACATGACATATTTTATTCATCACGAATTATTAAAAATCCATTTCTTACATAATCATGATTGTACATTTATCGGATTTATTGCAACTTAATCACACATAATTTTTACAAATAGATGCAACTTATAACGTAGCCTATTTGAAAATCAAGATTGCTTACGATGCTGTCTGGTGTTTACCGCCAAATGAGGCAACGACTGCGAAACTAAAAATACACGACCGACACACCCGACCATTGACACCTCCGACTAAGGCCGATTTTTGTTTTATATATTTGTTTACGTTTTAGCCCAAAACGAGCATTATAAGAGTAATTTATATTTTTGTCAAATGAGGACGTCCTCACTTGTCCGAAATGTTCTCAGTCGCTGTTGTTATTTCTAAGAAATGTCCTCAGTTGACGTTCTGTACACACGCACGCACACACACACACACACACACACACACACACACACACACACACACACACACACACACACACACACACACACACACACACACACACACACACACACACACACACACATATAAACATGATTACTCGGGTTATAATATAAATATTAATCTGATAAAGAGGATAGCAACCAAATAACTCTTTCTCTGTTTATCTGAATAGACTGGTTTGCTAACATAAGCAAGCGCTTGTATGTGCAAGCTGTTACCATTATAAAAGGATGCATTGGTCACCTTGCACACACACGCACTAGTTGAAATGTCATTTTGTTTATAATTGTATGGTAGTAGATATTTGGATTTTTTATGAAAGGAGCGACAATGCTTTACAGTCGACTGTTGGTGTATACAGCGTATAGCAAGAGGTAGACATTAAATGTTGCAAGATACTATTACATATCTGCAATGTTACATATGTTACATTTTCTTAAGCTTCTATCGAGGCGATTTTGACTATATCTGTCTGTTTCAATTCTTAAAGTGTGTAACGATGAACGTATTTTTGACATGTATGCCCTAACTGTTTTATTACGTATATAGTCCAGATATGGTTCATAATCAAATTCTGTTTTGACAGCTTTATAAAGGGTCAGTATTCTATTTGCTTCTATGTGTGACGACCAAGTTTGTATGTAGTTATCAGTAAGTCGCTGTTTGAATACTTTTGGAAATGGTTTGTGGTCAACACTCCATGTATTTTTCCACACATATAGGAATCCAGTATTACATAAAATAGTTTTGACATCGGAAAGCCAATTATTACACCCACTATTGCAATCTTCGAATAAGCTATTGTACATACGTTTCCAAGAGTTAATAGTTAAAGGAATACTCCCGCGTGAGGTGGGGGGGGGGTTATGTTTTGGTGCCATTATTGCGGTTAGCATTTGAACTTTGAATCGTTGTTAACGTGTCTTTATTTGCAAATTATCACATTTCACCATTTCAACATCAACACGAAGATATATATTCTATTATTGTAAATATTTACCCTAACCAGAGACATATTTATTATGTGTCTCGGCTTTAACTATGTGATGTATTGTAATCATTTATCCGGTACACTTACAAAGCATTATTTTTGCACAGTTTCATGTCTTTACAAATTGAACTATTTGATCAAATACTACTTAAACTATTTGAATTCGTATGGGTTTGCTTCATATCGACTTGAAATATGTATTGGGATAGCTCATGCTAATTGAAAAGTGTGACCATCAAACACGTGATACAGTCCCTTTAAGCTGTAGTAATTATCTCGATTAAGACTTAAAAATATATTTATTTATAATAATGGTCAATATAAGTTGACACTGTATAGTTTTGCATTACATTAGGTTTATAATATTGACATCAATTATGTCGCGTTAATTTGGGAGCATAAACATATCAGGGAAAAACTGATCATTCAGTGCGTAACCGTCTACGTGTAAACAAAAGCGTTATAGTCACTTCCTTTAAATATAGCGGATTCTTGCCATGAACATGAGTCCTATGATTTCCTTTTAGTTCGCGCATATAAACAGGAATGAGTTGCCCATGACATGATTTACAGCCAACCTTATTTCTTATCTGCGGACGCACTTTTAGTCATCATATGCATTAGAATACGTTTGAAAACGTTGTGGCAAAAGGAGAAATTACTAAAAATGATCAATTTCTCCTTAAGCTACAGTTTCTCTATACTACAAATATACCCTTTATTTATCAGATTTTCAAAACAAATGCCCATATGATTTCACGGTCGTCTGTTGCTGATTTGTGATATAGTGGAAGGGGTTTAATTTGCTGTATTATGGTTTAATTTTTGTTTAAATAGTAAAGTTCCTCGATATTTGGATAAACCAATGAAACAGACGACAGTTTAGATACGCTACGCGGAAGACTATTGATATCATTAAGAAAGAAAACACAATTGATCATCGTTAGCAGAATCTCTTTTCCCCACAATGATTTCGGTATCAACATGAGGCTTTCTATTGCCCGAATGATACATTCTCATCATGTGCTCAGCGTGGATAACCGTACACCGGAAGTAGCATCCTATTGATACGTAAAACAAGTGCGTTGAAGTGGTCACTTAGATTCTTCATATTTCTTCATCCTTTCCCACATACGTCAATTCTGCAGCAATCGAAATTGAAAACACCTGTGTTAAAATACGGAACATCTCTGTTAACGTATTTTTTAACTCTTTCCCACATACAACAATTCTGCCGGAGACGACTTTGAAAACATCTAGGCAACAACAAAGAACATATATATAGGATCTGACATGAGTTGTCATTTCATATAAAGTTTTATTAAACGAGTTCAAGATTTTGTGTTATTAAGCGAGCCTGTGCTGAGCTTAATAACAAATATCTTGGACGAGTTTAATAAAACTGTTTATGAAATGACAACGAATGTCAGATTTTTTTTATCACATGACGAAACACACAAAGAAAATCAGGTTTTCCAAAGCTATTTTAATTTCGTCAGTAAACCGTATAACAATGCCACAAATAATTATGCCGAGGTCATATTCAGCATAGTTTATTAAAAGTAATAATAAATAACACTCAAGAGATATTATATCTATCACATAAAGTGACTTATGAGGCGTATTTCGATAAAAATGTACTTAACGTTTACAATATTTCTAGATGAAATTTACAGCTTTGGGCGCCAAAGTGACTAACGTATGACATCAAAACGATGACGTGACGTCATTTTTTCCTAGTATTAGGTCATGTTATATTACACACGTTGTATATAAAGAAATACGTAATGGGTATATTACATGGGATACAAGCATTGTCATGTGATAACTATAGATGAAGTTACAATTACTGACACAAATTGAAAACATAGCATAAGAAGTAATTGCTCGACTCGAGTAATTTCTTATTTTAACTACTTTTAATTACTCATTAGAAGTATGTAATCGGGTCTGAGGTTTTGTACAGGAAAATGTTATTAAATATTCACTAAACATGCATATGAGGCAAATAACCGAGTGATCACAATAGAATAGTCTGCACCTCGTGCTTAGGTGAGCTAAACTGAGCAATTTATCATCGGCAGGTTTTGTATTTAACTTACATTTTGTTAAATCTGTGTAAGTTTTCTCTGTTCTCGAGCTAAAAATAAATGTCCGGACAGATTGAATGGTAAATTTAAGCAATCCAAACATATTCTTTCGAGAAACGTTTGCGTTTACAATACTGTAGTTCACTTTTATAAACTCGATGTCGTTGCTACATGTACATGTATATATATAGTTTGTTTGTTTGTTTGTATGATGTTTCACGCCGCTTTCAGCAGATGCTCAGTCAGATCACGGCGTTACCAGTTCTACTGGTTCATCTATCCTGACACCAGCGTGTCAGACGTAATGCCATCCCTACAATCCTGACACCAGAGTGTCAGTCGTTATCCCATCCCCACACTCCTGAGGACAACAATTAATGGGAAAGCTATTATTACAATTTATTTGTTAAGTCTTTGGTATGGCCAAGTCGCGGATCGAACAATCTGCGACCTTCTGCACCCGAGGCAGACGCTCTACCACTGCACAACAGGTGCTCTGTAATATGTAATAATAATATAGTCAATCAGTCGTTTGCTATTCCAGTACTTCGATTTTATTGTAAACATAATTATGTCCCTTCAATTCACATGAATGAACTGTAATCACAATATGTAGTGTTTTCATATTATTTATTTTAGAAAAAATATAAAACTGTAAAATAAGAAAAAACATATATGACAAATATCTAATTTTACCCTGATACATTGGTTACAGAAGATTAACTTACTACTAATGAACATATGTTCCTCTAGATGGCGATTTTTATGGCCATTTTATAATGCCATATTTTCCCGTTAGTGTCAATCTGGCTTTATTATTTAAAACATGTAAATGATAATTTGATCCGGGCTTTTGCCCATATGTGTATACTTCGTCATTTGAATAAATGACAATTTTCATTTTATTCTGTTGTTGTTGTTTTCATTATTATTATTTATGCCGGTAATCATAGCAAAGAGACAAGCGTATTTTACCAGGTTGAACATTACCAATCTGTTGGATGTTGGTGGGAACACGTGTTTGAAATAAATACACATGAGTGAAGTGTAAACTTAATATGATGTAGTTCATATAGTTATGTTAGATTAAATATAATCTGTAAAATTAGGAAAAAAATAAATACATAACAGTTATTGAAACATTTCTTACATTATTAACGACAATCAGAATATAGGGTGTTTTGCAAACAATATAAATTCAGGTGAGTTATTAAATGATAATGATAATGGGTCTCCCGATTTTGAACATGGAATAGTACACATGAGTGAAGTGTAAACACAATATGTTACATTTAAATATAATCTGTCAAATAAGAAAAGAAATATACATAACTGATCATAACTGATCTGGATCTGCATTGTTCACACGAACTAACGTGTAGCCTTTACATTGGATCACATTACAATACAAGTTGAACTATTTTCATATAAAAAACATCAAATGGAAATATGATATAGTTTTTAACGTTGAACTGTTATTTGGGAGGGATGTATTCATGGGAATGCCGTCGTTCGCTTCTTTGGTTTGCATTTTTATTTGGCCATGGTGAATAAAACACACACTTTTGTTAACAATTAGCATACACGTCGTCTTTGTAAAATGTAGTGTGTATGGCATCGTATATGTATTTGTACTGCTCCTGTAGGGAAATAAAATGAGACATTTAGTTTAGAAGTGTCCATAACCCTTTCCAACATGCAACACATCTTCGCTTGATGTCTTTGAAGTCATTTAGACGAAATAGGAAATATCTCTATAAGTTAAAAGAATAATGAGTGAATATAATTGAAAACAGTGTGATCAATGGAAATGGAATTTATCCGTTATTTACATTATTTTCAAAAGTCATCTGTTTAAGGGTGAAACGCATTCCTCGTGATCTAGAGCACCAATAGGCGGAAAGCACCATTTGAAAGCCTCTATCTTAATAAGGATAAATTCGATATTGTTTTGTTACTTACAAAGTTTCGAATGATAATTACATCTCATAAGTTATAAACTCGATATTGTTTTGTTATTTACAAGGTTTCGAATGATAATTACATCTCATAAGTTATAAACTCGATATTGTTTTGTTATTTACAAAGGTTGGAATGGTAAATATGTTTCATAAATGATAAATTCGTTATATTTAGTTCTGTATTGACAAGCCTTTGATTGCTATTTTCGTTTCTTTATTAAAATATACGATATTCTTTTACGCACAAAGTCAGGCATAATAGTTTCGAGTCTATAGTGATGGATACGATATTATTTTACGTACACAGCTATACATGATAGCGTCGTGTCTATAGTGATAGATACGATATTGTTTTAGTTACAAAATTGGGAAACACAGTTTCGTTAGTAAAGAGGTAGCTTCGATATTGTTTTAATTAAAAGGTTGCAATGGTATTCTCATTCCTAACGTGATAGCTATGATATTTTTCACTTACATAGTTGGGAATAATAGTTTCGTTTCTCTCCTTCATCAGTTTGACTGACTGTATAATGTTTATATGTCCTTCATCTCGTTTCATTCTTTCTAATTCAGCCAGAAGAACACATACCATACCACTCCTCTCGAAATCATCGCTAAAATATACACAAAACAAATATATAATTCGTAGATAACGGCGAATTCTAGTAACACTTTCTCCTGGTACACACCACTTTAAACTGTGTGAGTCTGTTGCAGGAGACGACTATTGCAAACTTTAGGAGCATTTTTGTTTTATTTTCCAACAATGTTTCCTAAACTTTATTAAAGCTGAAATTATCTTAAAATCACAAATAATTCCTTTATATTTATACAAATTAAAGAACTCTAAGGTGATCATATCAGGTAAATGGTTAACGCATCCACTTTGTTTCATGCAAAAGTACTTCAGTGATCAGACCGCCTGTTCGTGGGTTCAATTCCCGGCTGGATCTTACCAAATACTTTCTAAATGGTAGTAATGGCTGCCCTACCTGTTACTCAGGGTTGTAGGGTTAGCATTACGACTGATTGGCTGGTGTCAGGATAAATGGAGAGGGCGTAAAGCACCACACAATCTACCAATCAGTGAAATAGTTATCCAGTTCTCGTTTGCCAATTTACCAATCAAACTGCAGCTACTTTAAAGAAACAGTAAGTTCATTTATGGATTGACAACTTGAAAGTATCTGTTATTTGGTTGGTGAATTGACAACGCGAGCAACCAACTGTTTCCCTGAACGCAAGGCTTATTTTCTGCAGACGTATAATTCAGATTGCGAATCGTTGGAAATAGCATGACCGAATCTACAGTGTCTTTAAAATCAATGTTTCCAAATAAATATTCATTGCTTGAAATCATGATTCTAAATTTACGTTAATGTACTTTTGCCCTGTCTGTATTTGAAATCCAACCCACGCAAATTCACGAAAGTACCAAGTCTGCACTTTTTAGAATGCATTGAACCGAATGAGTTAATACGAGTCCGCGGCCGATTAATTTTGATAGTGGTCAAACACTTGAATGCTTGTTTGGTGTATCCAATCCACAACAGAAGCCGGATATTTAGATGTGCCAAACATGGCCGTTATCAGTGATCTACCGGCTTGAAAAGACTGTTTACGTTGTGCTTTCTACCCTTTGAAGCTTGTTTAGATATGATCATGTTTAACGTTTGTTCAGATTTCTGAATGAAAGAAACATCTTCATATGAAAATAGCAACATAAGTTTAGCCTTATCCAAAACTGCACTGTCCGTTGTAGATTAACTACAATGTACATGATCAATGCTAAATACAGCTTACCCGCAGTGTATTAGGACCGGTTGTGTAGGGGTCAGACGTCTCTCTCTGTTTAGAACTACTTCGAGAAAATCTATCATGGATTTGGAATCCTTTGGAACCGTGTTGTTGTTATCCCAGGATTTGTATGCAAATTGTGATACATTGACTGGACCGTCAGTCTGTCAGACAAAACACAAGTATCACAATTATTGATACAGTGACAATTTATACAAGACAATTATGACTAGACAAGACATACTTGAGGTATTTGTGTTCGTTGTTTTTATTTGTCTTTCAATTTAATCCATATCAATCAGAGTCAGTTTCTGGCGGCTGATCAAATATTTCGACCGCCTCTGTGGTGTATTGGTAGAGCTTCCATTTCGAGAGCGGGAGGTAGTGGATTTGATGCCCGCTCGTTTTATACGGAAGACTTTAAACATGGTAGTGATGACTGTTTCCTTGGCGCACAAGGTTGCGAGGTTAGCATTACGACTGACTGGCCTGTGTCAGGATAAATGGACCAGAACATTTGTTGATAGCGGCGAATAAAAACACCATACAATAAATCATTCCGAACTACAATAAGCAGAAGAATGTAAACATTGTTGCAATATGAGATATTGTTTGTTTTAAGCATTTCCCTTTGGCTGCATGTATATTATGTTATGAGGTCGTCTTCTATAGATGTGTCAAAATTCGTCTACACGTTTGAAAATGATAAAGGTGATAAAGGTGTCCAAACAATCGTTTCGTTTGAAATCAAGATATAACCGATAAGTAATAAAACATATAAAACAAATAAAACAGCTTGTCTTAAAGGAAAGCAGTATGAAATGTTTCTCGATATAACTGTTTCTAAATTTTGGCTTTTTTTTCTTTTGACGAAATGTTATCAGAATTATTCTAAAATATGTATTATCTTTTCCATGTTTTGTAAACATGCCACACAATATTCTGATATTTTCATGTCTTTAATTTCAACCATAAACATAAGAATAGTCTTACACTGTCGTATGTGAGCTGTTGTTGACAATAACTTTCATTGTTCAACTCTTCCACAAGGTGAACTCCGAATGGCGATTTGATACCTTTGTCTGTTACCCCGAGATTGAACGATGTCTGAAATTCAAAGGACAATCTGTTTGATTCAGTCTTTCCAAGCAACTGACTGCTTCTCCACATATATTTCTAGCCCATAAGCACAAGGATAATTCTAGTACACATGATATTTTATGTGAAAACCTAAGATTAGCAACGGATTTATGCTCCGGACAAAGAAATATTTACAATAAAGGGGTAACTAAAAACAAGAGCTGTCGGAGGACAGCATGCTCGACTATTCCACAGCTTCTTTGATTACTGAGATAATGGACTCTAATGTAGTTGCATGCTAAACATTAACCACAATGTCTTAAAGGGTGATAATTTGCATTATATGCAGGATAGAGTTATTTAACTTGATTATTTTCATAGGTGTGATGGTTGGGAAGGGTTGTATAACGTTTCAATGGAATGCCTCAAGTAGTTACTAAGATATGGACTCTTAATGTATTTGCACGCAAACATTTAACCATAGGGCAACAATTTGCACTATATGCAACTAGTTCAAATTTATTGCAAAAAACAGTGTTTTTTTTTCGTTAAAGGTCAAAGTGACCTTGGTCTTTGACCTTATCATCCCATGACCTGTTTGAGTCAAGTGCTGGTCATGACCATTACCCAAACTAAATTTCAGGGTCATAGGCCTAAGCAATCAGTAGTTTTAAAGCAAGGAATGTTTCTGTATTGAAGGTCACAGTGAACTTGACCGTTGACTTATTGACTCCAAACTCTTTGGGCATCACCAACTTGCTTTGTTGTATGTTCATATCAAGTTTGAAGATCATAGGCCTAGGCGTATGTAAGTTATAAGGGTAAATGCTAGCTTTCACAGAAACTGTAACCATTAACTGTTTATTTACAGAAAGGTCACACTGACCTTGACCTTTGACTCCACACTGTGTAGGCATCACCAACTTGCTATGAAGTATGTCCATACCGAGTTTGCCTAAGCGTATGTAAGTTATAAGGGTAAATGCTAGCTTGCACAAAAACTTTAAACAACGCCGACGGCGGCGGCGACAGTGATGGCGATGGCGACGCCGACGCCGGGGTGACTACAATAGCTCCCCTTATTCTTCGAATAGTCGAGCTAACAAGTCTTAGATTGATTACCTTGTCATGATCTGATGAAGAATCTTGTATAGTGACTACGGTTTTAATATTCTGTTCAGCAATGAGAGACCAAACCCCTTCAAGTGTGGCTTGCGTTGGGGACTTTGTCACTATGAACACGTTCTTACCCTCATAATTCTATTGGCAAATAAGAAGACGAAAAATGTGTTGTCAATACATTCGATGAAAAAGAAGTTAAATTCATAACAAAAGAAAGTTTAATATAGTATAGTAATTTTATGGCGATTTTGTAATTGATCTCAAAATGTTCGATTGTTAGCTTACGTGAGACATGACTTCATTACATGTGAATGTTTTCGCCTCGTGATATTTGATTATAGTGTCTATATGTGAACCATCAATTATTTAGCTGCAATATCAAACGAGTGGAATGAATGTTTTAACAAATGTATACAGTGCGGTTTGTTGCCTGTGATTTTTTGTTATACAGTTAAGCATGTTGTGATATTGCATATACTATATTTTTGACCCTAACCAACCATACAGCAAATCTGCATCAGATTAATTTGAAAACATTATGTTAAATTTGGAAAATCTGTATTATTCTTATATATGACAGTTTAATTATTGAAAATAGTTGTGGCAAAAGGAGTAATTGCTTGTTTTGAATAATTTCTACTTTTGTTTCGATGTCTCCAAAAGCCATCTGCTGCAGAGGCGTCGGAAAATGTATGTATGTGGGAAAGGGTTAACTATCATTATCATGTTTTATCAAATTGACACTTAATTGTTAATTTGATGTATCGCTTGAATTTCAATAATGAAAACACCAAAGAAATACGTACTGGTAGTAAGACAGCACCAAGCTCCTTTACCTGAACCATACTCTTTGATTTCGGCATGTATTCATCAACTAAGATGTAAAAAACATTAATATAATGACAATTACAGGTAACGCAATTCATATTTGTGTATTCATATCTTATGTTGATCTTACAACCTACACCGCCCTCGATGTCTACAGTCTAGATACTCAGCCAGCTCAGATGCCAAGTGTGGGAGAAGTTCTAAAATGTTAAACCTTTATCACTGGAATTGGATGGGAGTTTCTGATCACGAAGCAGGTGCTCTACCTCTCTGAGCAACATTTTCCGATTAATTTAAGTTTAGTTTGTGGAATGTCCTTTTCACATTACTTCGGGAAAGTAAGCTATATGTAACTGACCCAAAACAGCACCCGCCGTGAATTATAACAAGAGCACCGCGTACGGCACAGACGCTCGACTGATAGGGAGAAAACAGAAATAAATCTGAGCTGAACAAAAAACCTTAACCGGACGACCTGGCCGCCGCCATCAACAAAAAACCTAAACCGGACGACCACGCCGACGCCGCCAACAAAAAACCTTAACCGGACGAACACGCCGACGACGACGACGCCAGGGTTATGACAAAAGCTCTCGTGTTTTCAAAAGTCGAGCTAAAAATAAAGTTATGATTCAATTGGTCGAAAAATCAACGTTTTAAAGTCATATATTTGTATTTGATGAGCTTTCCATGCACAGCTGTCTTTGTAAAGTAATGATGCCCTTTAATTTCGGGGGATTCGAAACATCGGAAACATGAAAATGAATGTATATGACTTCCAAAAATAATATTTGATTGTTTTGATTATATACATTAAAAGGTAAATACCGATAGCTAAGCCGACTTGTCGGATTGTTGATATCGGACATGGACCTTGTGACATACGAGTACCCGTCATGCGACTTGTCTAGAACCTGATATCATATTAACGGTCTCCATTGACACGGATGCGTCAAAAACAACTGAATCAGATTCGTTTAAGCCAACAGTGTTCAAACATTGGTACTCAGAACTCTAGATAATGGGGTATTACATTAACCTTAACACTCCATGTTTTGGAACAGGCGTCTGAGATTCGTTTGAGATCATTTGTTAGAAACACACAAAAACGTGTAACTACTCTTAATCTCTCTATATGGTCCATATACAATAATAATAATGACAGTACTGTTTTCCTTTAAAAACATTTGGGAAAAACCCACACATTACCGTATTACTATAAATTGTCTCTCTATTTGGTTGATATAGTATACTAACAATGGCTTTTTATATAATACCACGTATAATGGGTATTTCAATGCCTATATTCTGGGATAAAGCAAACCCACTTACTTGTAATTACTGTCTCGCTTTTGTGAACAAATATATTTGAATACACTTGATCATTCGTGTCATGGTTTTCGTTTTCCATTTGTTTGCGATCTTCTATGCTCTGTTCAATAATCTGTGAATAAAATACCATTGACGCAGTACGGAATGCAATAATTAAAATATATTGTCATGCTGATAGTGCAAGCCAGAATAGAGTTAAGGAACTAGCATGGCTTGTACATGATATGCATTATTTTTTAACAATCCCTCACTTTTATGCAGAGTTATATGCTTCACTGCCATGTATTCATGTGTAGTTTATGCACTGGATAATCAGTCTGTTTTCTTGTTTCGTCCTTGTTTTGAGATCAGGTAGTCAAGTAGTCAAAGGTCATTTGTCATCGCGATATAACATGTTTTCTTTTTTTGCCATTTGAAAAGAAATTCTGATCTTTAACATTTTATTTAGACAAGCAGAAAACATTAAAAACATGTTGCTTACATTGAACTGAGTTTGTAACCGTTGTTCCCTTGTTATCGGATCGATTTGCATCATGTAATCATAGATTTCCAAATAATCCCTTGACCATATAAACTGGGTACCAAAGCACAGAGCGTCTGCCACAGCCTCGTGTAGGAAAACATACTGGTCCTGAAATTACGATGTACAACAAAAGTCTTATAACCACTTAAAATAGTAAAGATATTCCCCGAAGTATGTTTAAATTATCAATATAAAGTCATGTTTTATTCCTTGAGAAATATACCTTTAAATGTATTGTTATGCGTTCTTTTATTTCATTTAAAGAGGATATTGAACACATACTGTGTTTAAATATTATGACATATCCAAGGTTATGAGAACCATGATTTTCTGAAAGCGACTACTCATTTTTCACAGCTTCATATAGACTAACATTATTAAACAGTTGTATTACGAGTTAAAGTTGCTCTAAATACAATTACTTATACCAGCTATTGATTGTCAATGGTTTAAATCGTATCAGATTAAACTATAAATAATACATGTAGCTTAATCGGTAACGGCTGATGATATCAATCCGGTGATATGGAGTTCGCATCCCCGGCTCGGCCTTGGGAGAATGTTGTGAGGTATATTAGTGCGGGATAACCATGAAACAAGCGGAAGGTCAGAATCCCGCAATGATATTACTTTTTGAAAACGGTATTAAGCTTCAATCAATAAGAACAAATGAACTTATGTGAACCTTTCATACATTATATTTTGAAGTTGACCTCTCATAATAAGATATCGTACAAACTGTGACCTGTTATGGAATGACTCTGTTCATAAGTGAAACGTTTATAGATATGAATTGTACATAAGTTGACCTTATAATAAGAATTTGTACACAAACATGGACCAGTACATGAGTGGACATTCAATAGATTGGAATTGAATTTGACCTCTCATAATAAGAAATTGTTCAAAAATCGACCTCTTATGAAATAAAATTGTACATAAGTGAACCTTTTATGGATTGAAATTGTACACAATAAGACATCTTATTAAATGGAATTAAACATAAGTGGACCTCTTATAGAATGAAATAGTTCATAAGTAAGCCTCTTATGAAATGTAATTGTTCATAAGTGAACAGTATATAAAGTTGAATCGTACGTACGAGGGGTGTTAACAATATTCGTGGAAAAGTGCTCCCATTTCTTTATCTTCTGAAGCATTTCCATAAATTTGAGCTATGTAGATTGCGATATTCCCTATTCAAAAAGTAATCTTTTTATAGTAACGTTACTGACGTCATCCCAATTTTCCAATATTTCTAAATATATGTGTCAATAATTCCAAATATACCAAATGACAAAAGATTACGTATGCCATCTTCTGACATAATTTAGGTGACGTTATTTGATATCTGACATAATAAAAATAAACATCTGATTAAGTTTTCTAAGAACAGGCGTTGAAATTGGCGAGCAACAGAGACCAGTCATTAAATGATGTGTTTGGATACCGATTTTAAAGGCAACAAGAGCGCCAAATGTCACAAAATACGCCCGTCCTGTATAGTGATAATTGTTATTCAGCTGACAAGACCAATTTTAGGTAATTTCTATAATTAAAGGACGATAACTCTCGATTGACTAAAGCGATATAGCTAGTTATTGTAATTGTCTGAGATATTATGCCAATACACATTCTGACTAAATTTGGTGATGATTGAACAAAAGTTTCTTAAGTTATCGAGCTGACAAGACCAATCTTAGGTAATTTCTATAAATAAAGAGCGATAACTCTCGATTGACTAAAGCGATATGGCTAGTTATCGAACTTGTCCGAGATATGCCAATACACTTTCTGACCAAATTTGGTGATGATTGGATAAATGCTTCTTAAGTTATTGAGCTGACCAGACCAATTTTATGTAATTTCTATAATTAAAGGGCGATAACTCTCGATTGACTTAAGCGATATGGCCAGGTATCGCATTCTGATCAAATTTAGTGATGATTGGAGAAAGGATTCTAAAGTTATTGAGCTGACAAGACCAATTTTAGGTTATTTCTATAATTAAAGGCCGATACCTCTCGATTGACTAAGCGGCATAGCTAGTTATCAAACTTGTTTGAGATATTATGCCAATACACATTCTGACTAAATGTGGTGATGATTGGAAAAAGGCTTCTAAAGTTATTGAGCTGAAAAGACCAATATTAGGTAATTGCTATAATTAAAGGGCGATAACTCTCAAATGACTACAGCGATATGTCTAGTTATCGAACTTGTCCGAGATATTATGCCAATACACATTCTGACTAAATTTGGTGATGATTGGACAAGGCTCTATGTTTAAGCTGACAACATACTGGACGCCGCACGCCCGCACGCCCGCACGCCCGCACGCCCGCACGCCCGCACGCCCGCCCGCCCGCCCGCACGCCCGCATGCCCGCACACCCGCCCGCCCGCCCGCACGCCGGCCCGCCCGCACGCCCGCCCGCCCGCCCGCCCGTCAGCCCGCCAGCCCGTTTATTCAAAACGGACGTATACAAATCATGGAAATGTTGAACAAGAAACCGCTGAAGACGGTAAGGCCGGATTGTCGGCAATTTGACCTTGAAAATTGACAAACCAAAGTCAAGGTAAAAGTAATCATAGAAATCAATGGGCAAAGTTTCATGTTTGTAACCCTCTCCAGTGCTTTGATTTTGGCTAAACATGAAACTTTAACCAAACATGTTGACGGACAGACAGACGGACAGACGGACATCGCCAATCTATAGACCGAATTACTAGAACAATACGGCCAAAAATTTATATAGTGAGACTGCAGTAGAGAATACACCAGTCTATGAGTGGTATAATCGTTTCAATGAGGGAAGAGGACCATCGGGGATGTTATGCGTAACGGTAGTCCACACAAAATAAGAACACCTACTCGTCTATAGAGTTATCAGTTTCAGCCTCACCTTTGTTTGCACCATGTTCACCCTTTGGTATCTCAGTCTTTCTACGATTTCTAACATCTTCAACACGCCGTTAGATCTCGTCTCATGAAATGCGTTGTCAAGAGCTATGAATGTTCCTGTTCGACCCACACCTGCACTGTGATATGGTATGCAAATATGATTAGTTTAAACACATTTATGTTACATCGAATGTGAAACAAGTTCTACAAGTTGTATGTTTCATTCTTGGTGTCTGATACGTTGATATTCAAACAGAACTTGCGCCGTGTGAGTATGGGCAGTTCAACAGTTTAAATTCCGCTTTCACAGGAATCAAACAATCATTCTATATCTGAGCCAATGTCTCCAACGACACTATTGTAAACTGTAATAAGATATTTTAGATGTTAAGCATGTAAGAGTACCCAAATCGAAAATTTCAGTCGGCATCAATATATTAAAGACTCCATCGTGGTTTTCTTTCATCAAAATGTTCGAACTTTCGCAATACACAACGCTACATCTGTTCTTGACACGTTCTGTCAGAGCCATATGTTTTAGTTTCACTTAACGACATGCTAGAAAATCATGCTGGATCGAATATACGTCAACCAAGCTCGAACGTTACTAGTCATACATCAAGTTCGTAAAGATATATCGATGTGTTAAATACCTGCAATGAACTAGGATTGGTCCGTCCTGATCACGTGTGTCCTCCATCACAATCCTCCAGAACTTTACTAATGCCCATGTACTGTCAGGAACATCCTTGTCAGGCCAGGATTTAAAATGGTATTGTGTTACAGCCCTCCATGGATCTGAATGCTTTAAAAAAAATGCTTTGTTTGGCAAGGATTTAAAGAAAAAGATTGTTTACAATCCTCTATGGGTTTGAATGATGTAAGAGATAAGTAATGTCGACCAATATAACCCAGACAAGCACAATTGGCTTATCTAAATGTATAGGAAAGCATAACCAAAAACAAAATGATAAACTACAATTATAAAAACTCACATATATTGGTATAAATATTCACTTGCTGCAGAGTGGTTTTGTGATAAGCAAACCATTTTTAATCTTAAATGTTGATTACAAAAAGATAGTAATATGTTGATCAACAATTGATCGGAAGAAAGTATACGAGGTACAATTATTCTTGAGGATAGATATTGAAATGCGTATATCTCTAGTATCAAAATTAAATGTAATAAAAATGTTTGAATTTCTTAAACAGCCAGTGATCCCCGTTAGTATTAAAGGTGATGTTGCTTTTGTTTCCATAGAATGTATGTTAATGACGGAAATATCATCGAAATGTGCACACGAATCAGAGATATGCTGAAATACCTCTTTGAAAACCCATACATAACAAATTAGCCATAGAGGTCGTATAAGATCTGTCGTCTTTTACCTTTCTGATTTGTAAATGTCTGATAACGTAATCGGTTGTTATGTCCTCCGATACTAGTTTAACTGTATTATTTCCGTATGTTTCGTCTTCGTCTCCGTTTTCGGGCCAATAGATCAGACATTTTTCCTAATAAAATGGGGTAAAGATGTTAGAAAAAGGAGCATAAATAATATTTAACGCATATCATCCTCTAACTATTTATGTGAGCAATATAAAATGGATTTGTTCGCAACTACATATTATGTATACTAATAATTAAGATTCCAAATGAAGTAAACAAAATAATAAGAAGAAGCTAAAGAATCAAACAATGATTCCATTACCAATGTATAATTGACTGACTTACTGCTCCTTGCTCTATTAGATTCGTCAACATCACCACCTGTGTAATATTGTGTTGCCTGATCATCCTTAAAAAGTCCTTTCGCATTTTGTCCGTGGGGCCTGTAAAATGTTTGATAAAATATAAAAATATATTCGAACTAATCGCAAAAGTAACAAGAACCGTTTTGTTATCGTTTGATGTCGACGAATGTCGACAAATGTTTGTTGTTCGATAAGTTTGAAAAAGAAATGTAATTTTCTACGTTTGAGAAAATCGAATAAGGAGGAAATTAATTTCACCCTGTTTGAAAGCAATGAACGCTAGGTGGCGTTGTTTCAAAGTGAATTGCACGAGGAAGTTCTCGTGTCCAGTCTTTCAGGTTTGGACAGTCGGACTGTGCTGACGTGTAACGAGTTATATTTTTTCACGATAGTTCAATTGGTGTGTATAACCAGAGGTTTTCGGAATGGCCTCCGGTGATAATAGGGGTTCCTTAAACAGTACTGGACATGAAAGTGAGAGCGCCAACCCCTTTCAGTCTCAATTAAGTGCAATTTTGTGCGAGCTGAGTAGTTTAAAAAACGAGGTACAGGGAAGAAATAGTAGTGTGGCGGCAGAAGTTAAGAAGTTGCAGTCAGAGCGAGACATTATATGGAAATATGACGGTAACAAAGTTCAGTTTAACTTCAATAAAGAGTTGGCAGATATCTCTAAGCATGCTATGGAGGCTTTAGAAAATGGGAGATTTGAAATTTGCAACGAGCAGTTGAAAGAGTTGACCGGAAAACTGCATAAAAGGAACAAGCTTATACGAATAGCAGATTCTTCGTCCGCAGGGTGGGACACTGTTCGTCAATATGAAGGTTACCCTGTAGGCAGCGATAGCGAGGATGATGCCAAGATACATAAAGCAGAGGAGCGGGCCCTAAAACATAGGAAGTCCTCAAAAAAGGGCAGGGGCTCTAATGATTCCAGCAGAGGTCGTTTTGGTGCCCCTTTACTATAGCCTTTTGTTCCTCCGCATTTCGTTCCGCAGCCTTTTGTTCCTCAGCCTGGGCAACATGGAAGTCTTTTTCGTCCCCAATTTCCAACTTCCGCGTCATATGGTAACAGCTACGGTTTCGGCATCGGCCACAATACAGGGCCTAGGTTCGGTACCACTATTCCTTCAGGCCCATGCTTTGCATGCGGAGAAAACACACACTTCAGGAGAAACTGCCCCTACGTCCGTCCAGCAAATCCATACAGCGAGCAGACTTCCGTCAAAAAATGAGAATTCAAATGTAGTGAATATAAAAGATGAGTATAATTATAAATATTTTACCCATGATTTTTATGAGTACGAGAATGGTAAAAAACATATGATTGTTAAGGGAAGACTTAAAAAACATTTATCTTTTTGGAGTGAAATTGGAACAAATGATTTCATATTAGATGTTATCGAAAATGGATACAAAATTCCATTATATTCGTTACCACCAAAAACTTTTTGTAATGATAATAAGTCCGCTATTTCGGAATCAGTGTTTGTATGTGAAGCAATTCAAGATCTGTTAGACAGATGTTTGATTGAAAAGTGTATTAACCCCCCTTATGTTGTTAATCCATTAACTGTTTCCGTTCATAATTCAGGAAAGAAGAGGGTAATACTTGATTTACGTGAAATAAACAAACATTTATGGAAGCAGTCAGTTAGATATGAAGATATCAGGGTTGCATTAGCGTTTTTACAGAAAGGTTTCTATATGATTAAGTTTGATTTGACCAGTGCCTATCATTTCGTACATATTGTTTAGCCTCATACAGATTACTTGGGGTTTTCTTGGGTTGATAACGGAGGAAATGCCGTGTATTACAAATTCGTAGTCATGCCATTTGGGTTATCTTCAGCTTGTTATTTGTTTAGCAAATTATGCAGACCGTTAATAAATAAATGGCGTGGGGAAATTGGTGACCATGTTTTTAGACGATGGACTTGCTGGTGCTCACTCATATATAGATACCATGTTGTTAGGTTCATCTATTAAGGCAGATTTATTAAAATCGGCTTTTATACCAAATGCTATTAAGAGTATATGGGTACCCACCCAACAATGTGAATTTCTAGGATGCGATCTTGATACTGTAGAAGGAACTATTTCCATTCCAAATCGCAAAGCTTTAAAAGCAGTTGACAATATTTCAGAATTGATTTGTTCTGCTAAAAAGAAGGCTCGTGTCTCTGTTAGGAAAGTTGTCAGCGTAGTAGGTCAGTTAATTTCTATGTCGGTGGTTATCGGACATATCTCTCAAATCATGACGAGATATTTGAGTACAAATATATTGATGGCACGTCATTGGGATTCGTTTATATTCCTTAGTGATGAAAGTTCACAACAGTTATTGTTTTGGAAAGATAATTTGAGATTGATTAATAAAAAGGATATTGTACAGTCACATACATGTACTAAAATAGTGTATTCAGATGCAAGTCAAGTTGGTTACGAAGTCAGCAGTGTAAATGGTATTTCTCAGAAAGTGTAAAATCCTCCACTTGGAGAGAGTTAGTAGCGGTATATAGAGTCTTGTTGTCTCTTAGAAATATACTCAAAAATCAAAAGGTGAAATGGTTTACAGACAATGAAGGGGTGAAATCCATTACAGTAAAAGGTTCAATGAAAAGAGAATTACAAGATATTGCGTATTACATTTTTCAGTTTTGTATGGCAAATTCAATAAGTCTTGAAATGGAGTGGATTCCGAGATCCGAGAACGATAAAGCAGATTATCTGTCTAAACTAACAGATTCAGACGATTGGGGAATTTCCTATGATATTTTACAAATTATAGAAAATAAGTGCGGGAATTTAGAAGTTGATTGGTTCGCATCTTATTACAATGCAAAATTGCCGAAGTTCTATTCAAGGTTTTGGAACCCGTCTTGCAGTGGTATAGATGCATTTTCAGAATATTGGGGTGACCAATTCGGGTTATTTGTTCCCCCTATTAGTGTAATACATAGAGTTATTCATAAAATGTCTATAGATCAAGCTAAAGGTGTTTTAGTTATACCTTACTGGAAATCTGCACTTTTTTGGCCGTTTAGTTGTCAGAATGGTTCATTTGTGAAAGAAATTATTCACTGGTTTGATTTGCCAACTGAAAAGCATAATTACATAAGGTGTAAAAATGGCAAAGGAATGTTTGGCAACACGGATTTGAATTTCAGAATGCTGGCGATCATGATTAGTTTTAAGCAAGGGAAATAATAAAGAGTTGTCCCCCTTATACAAAGAAGCAAAAAAGAATTACGCTATTACAGCAGTATTGTTAAAGATGAGGCGGTATCGCCGAAAGATTGACTTTCCATGTAGTTAAAGTCAGGCGGAATCGCATCAAAGTTTTCCATGTAGAGTCCTATCGGAATCGATAAAAATAGCTAAGGAATTGCCCTCCTTATATTAAGAGAAAAAAGAAAGAAAAAGTAGTAAAAACGAATGACGTTATTACAGCAGTATTGCTAAAGATTAGGCGGCGACATATTGACTTTTCATGTAGTAAAGTCAGGTACAATCGCATCAGTATGGATTTTCTATGTAGAGGCTTATTGGAATCGGTAAGAATAGCTAAGGAATTGCTCTCCTTATATTAAGATAAAAAAGAAAGAAAGTACTAAAAAAGAATGACGTTATTACAGCAGTATTGCTAAAGATTAGGCGGTATCGCCGAAATATTGACTTTCAATGTAGTAAAGTCAGGTGCAATCGCATCAGTATGGATTTTCCATGTAGAGGCTTATTGGAATCGGTAAAAATAGCTAAGGAATTGCCCTCCTTATATTAAGATAAAAAAAAAAGAAAAAGTAATAAAAAAGAATGACGTTATCACAGCAGTATTGCTAAAGATTAGGCGGTATCGCCGAAATATTGACTTTCCATGTAGTAAAGTCAGGTGCAATCGCATCAGTATGGATTTCCCATGTAGAGGCTTATTGGAATCGCTAAGAATAGCTAAGGATTTGCCTTTCTTATATTAAGAGAAAAAAGAAAGACAAAGAAGTAAAAAATAATAACGTTATTACAGCAGTACTGCTTAAGATTAGGCGGTATCTTTCAGTCGACCTTCCAAATGCTTGTCGCAATTATAGAAAATGTATTTTCAATATGAAGTGTTATTTGTTTCATATGTCATTAGTCAATTAATGGCAATAAGAAGTCCGTGAATGGAAAGGTACATGAGGAAGTTTCTATTTCATATTAAATGTTCCTACTTTATGAAGAAATCTTCTATTCGTCGAGATAACTATTTCTAGCAAATTGGCATATTCTCAGAGGCGCTAACGGCCACCCGACTGACAAAATAGAACACTCTTTTAGTAGGTCAGTTAAGTTTAAACTGTTTTTCATTTTACATCGACTTTGAAAGAAACCAACCTTAATTAATCGTAAATTAATCACTCGCATATTTACATGTAACGTATAAAGAAACATTGAGGCAGACATGTCTCATCATTCTATTTACGATTTATCTTTGCATCTGTTTAAAATGCGTGAATATAGGAACATTCTTATTTGAACGTGAATAATCATGTATAATAATCAGTTACGAGAACTGATTTTAACCGATGTAGAAGGAAAAACAAAAATATGTATTGAATAGCTAGATAGTGATACATTGAAATGACACATGTATTTAATAGACCGCCGGGCTTTAAAATATATCGATAAGTGTTGGAATAGTTAGACAGCCAGACAATGCCATTACACATATATTGAAATAGATGGACAGTCAGAAATAACACGGCATATATTTAAATAGCTATACAGACTGTGTTTGAAGTAACACGAAATGTATTGAAATTTCAGATAGCCAAACATTGGTTTGATACAATGTTTTTTAAATAGCCAGAAATCTATACTTTGAATTGTAACGACCAATATTAAAACAGATAGATATCGAGAATTTTGATGAAATACGACAACATGTTTTAATTTAACTAAATATTCAAACTTTGATATAATACAAATGTTTCGAAGTATTTACATGTAGACAACAAGACTTTGTAATAACACCACATGCAATGAATTACAAGTAATCCTTAAATTACACAACGCGCATTGAAAAGTAAAACGCTAGTAAAACAGTTTCGTGAGACAGTTTTGTTTGACATTATTGAACACCATACTTACCTTGCGATGCAATGAATTTCCGAGGTTTGTTCACGCCCTGTAAAACACATTAATGAATATAGATTTTGACTGAATAGATTTTTGTTTTTGTTTTACATGTTCACATAGAATATGATGATAGTATTGAACTGTTTCACAATCAATGTAAAACGATTAGTTTGAATGCGAATTTCCGCTAAAATTACATTAGATTTATACTCCTACGAATGTATTTAACGGAGTATCTATTTATGCCGTATTTCATCTGTTTATTGAAAATAACGTAATGTTATTTTCCCACAGTTGAAGTTTTTTAAAAACGTTTTGCACTTACGTCAATAAATGAGGCATTAATATATTCACATGTGTCTGTTTCCTCTGCTACTAAAGGAACACGGCTATGGTCATCTGTAACGTTAAAAGAATATTGAACATCTACAATGAAACAGTTTCTTTATAATGAAATGAAGCTATCCAGACAGAGAATGGTTTCCTGTCCATACCGTGATTTGACCTGAATAAGAATTACCATTCAATTTATTAAGGCACAAAGATAAGATTAAATCAAAAGCTATCCATATTCATGTTTATTGATGAAAAATTGACAGTCCAAAAGATGTTTAACAAAAATGAAATATTAACAGCGCAATAATGCGGTGGTGGGGTTGGACTAGATGAAGAGAAAACACAGATAAAGTACAAAGATAAGTAGATCAAATACAAACTGAAGAAGAGTTTAGAAAATTGTAAAATGTGTTTCCACGAAGTTAAATTATACCTACATGCACAAATCGCTCTATATCGGTTCTTTGGTCTATTTATTGAAACCATCGCTACATCGTGAGGATGTTGTAATCCGGAAGTAAGCAGCTGGTGATAACAAATGGGAAAATGTGGATAAGACTGACCGGTGCTTCATGAAATCTGACCTTAGCGTAATAATTACAAGTTTAAATAGTAAGATGCTAAAGGATCAAACAGGACAAGGTTATTTTTTCAGGTATCAACAGTGAATTGCATGAAAGTCGCAAAATCCCTCAAAACTGGATCACATTATTATCATTTGAAGTGCATTTATTTATACCATTACTTACATTAAATTCCTGATAAAACAGTACATTTTCGTCTCTCTTTTTCTGATTGATATAATCCCATAGTTGACATATCTTCAGATCCGACTTTCGTAGAAGAAATTCGTAATAAACGTCTTCAGAAGGCTTGTCAGCAGCATTATTTTCCGTGTGTGATGTGGTTTTACTGTCATTCTCTATGTGAAAAAAAAAAGAATCAATTATTTGGACATTTATCTGTCAATATCGAATACAAAAAAATTGATTGATTGGGGTTTAAGGCGGTTTTCAACAATTGTTCAGTCATATTACGGCGGCCAGTTCATCTTATGTTTCCTGTGTTCACACAACAGTCTTTCCAAGCAACTGGCTGCTTTACTGTTATATATACTGCTAGCTAATTGATGTTAGGCAAATGACGCTTGTTGCATTGACTTTTATCAAACGTCGGAAAGAATGTTGGCCAAGCTAGGGTTCGAACTCACAATCCTTGGATTGACAGCCCTCGTCGCTACTGACCGAGCTACCGGGGCTCGGCGAATACAAAGATAAACACATACAATGACGTAACGTTCCAACGAAACAAATTGCATACATACACTCTGGTATATAATGAATATATAAACTACTATATTTTATTTAAATTTGCGATGTCTTTAATTGACGGAAATTAACTTTATGATACATATAGAATAGAATAAACAGCATGAATTCATACGGCGATTTAAAAAAAATAATCGTGAATTGAATTCGAATTTAGTTGAAAAACATTGTAGCAAAAGGAGAAATTGCTTATCATTAGCAATTTAATAATTTTAAACAATGTTTTAGAATCTTCTGCTGCCGACACGTCTCAAAATGTATCTGATTGTGCGATAAGTTTAATTGCCTTCTTCCGCTCAAGCCTCTGAGCGAACGAAAATTAAGGCACTACACAAATACTTACTCTTAGATGTGACTGATTTCGCTTTGGCAGTAATTTTCATAATTGGTTGTGTCCCTTTTTCAGTCTCGCTATTGTGCTGTATCTCAGAAAAATTATTGCTTCCCCTTTCCTCATGCTTTGCTCTTTTTCTAAAACAAACCAAAACCAACACGCGTCACAGAAAATCTAAATATATTCATCTCCATTATACATAATTATTGAAATTTAAATAAAATGTTAACACTTTCATTATGTAAATAATTCATTAACTTAAGCTTTTGTTTTTTAATGCAATGTTGCAAGGAGTTATCAAAATAGAAGTTATGAATGAAGTAACATGCGAACGAACACATTCAGTCAAATGGCGAAATGCAATGCTAAATCAATTCAAAATTGTTTAAATGTTACTGTGTTTTGTTATTTTTCAGATTTGAAAGTATGAAAACATTTTAATCATTCCAAAAGTGTTTTGTGCTTTGTGCTTTCCTGACAGTTTTAAATGCATAACATCTTTTTAATATGACCATTTTTTAAACATAGCAAACAATTTTCGTAACGTCATGTTGCATACATGAGTCTGGTGCATGGTCATGCATATGCTATACGCACATTTTGAACGGGCACTTGTACTGGGGCTTAAACTTTAAACGGGACACGCATGATTATCTGAAGAGATCACCGTGCTAAAACTAAACTACTTTTGAAACGGCCTTCAATGCCAGCAAGTCAACTGGCACATTCAATTTTGGTTATGTTCTTACCTTCTCTTCAGGAAGACAATGATGCCGATAATTGCAGCGGCAATCAAAACGACACCACCTACTGTACCGCCTATGGCTGCACTTGGAGCGTCGTCAGACGTCTGGCTCTCAGCTATAGCTGTTGGTAAATATAGGATAACATTTAGCCATCAAAGGTAAAAAGTGTTCTAATCATATGCAGATGTATAAGCGTTATACTTCCATCCGTACACACAACGTTGGCTTATCTAAAAATCAATGTAAGCTTAAACAATCTACTAACCTGCAATTATACAAAACATAGTCTCACATTAATACAAAGGTTTTGTAGTACGTACACTAGTGTTAACACTTTGATTGTCTGAACTGATTTTGTTCATCTTGTGTCGCCAATAAAGAGTCAAGACAGTCGGCGCATCCGTACTCTGTAACCAGGCTCTCAACCATTTTGCTGCCCAAATCAACTTTTATAATTTTGATATTTCTAAAACTGGCTAAAATTGCCAAATGCAAAAGCTGGAAAGGTCAATTTTAAATTTCAGTCCTGAAAGGGTTAAATATTTGATTTCCAAAACAAGTTACATGTATGTGTTTTTAAACAATCCGAACAGCTTCGATATACTGTTCGGTTTATAGAAGGGCTACAATAACATATTGTTGACAGAAGATGTACACATGTCTATATCACGTTTACGCCGACAGACAGTGAAGGATATGATGATTTTTTGTTTTGTTTGTTTGGAGTTTAACGCCGCTTTCAACAGCTTTGGTCATATCACGGCGGTCAGTGCACCTACCCATGTTTTCCTGGCTTTCCCACACCAGTACTTACACAACATTCTTTCGAAGCCACTGACTACTTTTTCACATAGATCAGAGGGATATGATGAAGGTGTGCAAGCTAATTCAAATTTACACTATTCGAACATGCAATAAGACCCGAAATATATTAACGTAGCTCCAGTCTTTCATAAAGACCGTATCCGAAATAAGAATGTCTGCGATGTGATATATTTTAATTGAAACATTGATAAAATAAATTAGAATTTAAACAAAATACTGATACACTGTCAGAATGATAGAAAGAGTCAACATTTTGTTTTTCCTGAACCTGCAATCAAATGGCGACACAATCATTATCGTTCTCATTGGCACTCACCATGTTGGAGGATAGCACTACATGCACACTGTATGCGCCTGTGTGATGAATAAAAGTGGTGTAAGTTTAATAGCGGTATAAAGCACTTTGCAAACCGAAATTCAATTTTGAGCAGAAAGTGTAACACTTACAAGTCCTGCATTTAGGTCCCATGAACCCTTCAGCACAAGATAAGCAGCTTCCGTTGGCCTTATCACAAGCGGTACCATTAAAACAGTGTCCACACCCATTGACACAGGATTCACCATACTTCCCATCGTTACACTCTAAAACATAAATCTAAATAAATGAACGACAATTGTTCACTGGGAAATCAAATAATAATGTATCTCAAAAGCCGTTGATTCAGATCTGCCTCTATGATATAAATACCTCGATTGATAAGTATTTGCAATGTAATTAACAAATATAAAATAAGATATGTTGAAAAGTACATAATCACCAATTTCGAGTTATGTCACGCTCATATGTATCTCGTCAAAGACCTAAGTCCAAGAATTATGTCATTGTTGACACAGCACATTTTAATATATATGATAGATTATTATACATACGGTATTGGTAGCTATATATATAGGAAATGGCACACTAGACTTAAATCTGAATTTATTAAGAAATAATGTATCTTCATGTCACATTCTTTGTACTATGTCGAAAAGCTCAACTATTGACTTTAATCATGTTAAACGTTTCTTGTCAATACGAGAGGTGTGTCTAGGGAATACAATTGAGAGAAAAATATAATATGCTCATTCATTGTGCAATATGAGTGTGTAATATATATACCAACCTGGCAGTACAATGTCATCTAACAAACAGAGCCAAAGATGATAGAGTATTCTATTAGGTTATTTACACAATTACCTTCTAGACAATGATCCCTCTTGTAGCCTACTACACAGCCAGTATCACAAACACCATTTGTCTTGTTACAAACAGTATCATTTTTACAGTAACCACACTGACCGTTACAGCTGTCACCATAGGAACCGTCTGAACAGGCTACAATAATAACATATAATTTGAGACAAACAGATACAATTGAATATATCGTTTGTTTTGGTCGACTGAAATTGTTAAACATGTAATGTTATTCATTCTCAATAGCTGAGAAAGCAAGTATCAAAAATAATAAACCGTATGGATTATATGTCGTCCACAAAAAGAATTACTCTTAACTACGTTTACTAAATACATGTACATATGTGTATGTAATGCTGTGAATGTAAATTTTGTCGAAAAAATACCGTGCTAAATCAGTTAGATTTGAGTAGCTAATAAATGTATGCATTTGTATATGTATGTGATAATGATATACGACAATATATGTCAGTATATCATAATCACAGATAATCAAGTATTGTTATATTTAAGTCAAGCATTTGAAATTCACTTTTCTAGTATTTTTCAAAGAATTGAACGTTTCTGTTTATGGTTACAACAATGTAAGAATCAAAGCACTGCAGTGCTGACTGAAGGGACTGAAGGAAGGTTGGAGAAGAAGGGTAAGTGTGAAAGAAAATAACAATTGCAGCTTATGTTTATGTATTTATTGTTAGAAGTTGAAAGATCATATCAAAAATAGTAAATATTATGAAACTACTAATTTGAAAACAGAAGGACCGTGTTGGCACTATATCGCTCACCTGAGTGCAAGAGCTCACAAGTATACACATTTCAGACATGAAGATTCAAAGGAAAATTTGACAGCAGGTTTAGGCAGAATAATTTGAAGTTTCTGCCTTATTATATTGAGAAATTGTTCAATGTTAAATCACATTCCATAAAGTAGAAATAATTCTCTGAACCATGTAATAGACTTGGAGAAAGTGTTTGAAAAATGCAAAACTCATCAAGACAATAATTCTGACAAAGATTCAAAATGCAACATCCAGTGTGTTATCCAGATTTTCTTTCATTTTGTCTAGTGACTTAATTTTATTTACCCGATATGAACCTTATTCGAACATGGACTAGATATCATCAATACAAACATTCTGACAAAGTTTCAAGCTGCTGTAGCAAAATTAAATGCGGCCTCCAGAGTATTAACAAGATTTTCATTCAATTTGGCCTAATTTGTTTTTAACCTGGCATAACCCATATTCGAACTTGGCCTAGATATCATAAAGATGAACATTCTGACCACATTTTAAAAAATGTGGCTTGTACAGTGTTGATAAGATTTTCTTTCAATTTGTCATTGTGACCTAGTTTTTTAACAGACATGAACAATGTTCAAACTTTGCCTACATATAATCATGACAAACATTCTTATACAGGTTCAACATGCTCAAGTTAAAAATGCAGCCTCCAAAATGTTAACAAGATTTCCCTTAAATTTGGCCTAGTGACCTAGTTTCTGACCCAATATGACCCATATTCGAACTTGACTTAGATATCATTAAGACAAACATTTTAACAAGAATACCGTTGATACCTCCACAGCGCTTGCGGACACGTGCACAGTGCGATCGGGTCGCCCTGTTGAGGGAGAGGTTTTCGTTTGCACGCAACCTCTACAACTTAGTTATTGATGCATTGATGGCTTAAGAGGAAAGGCATGGTCTCATTCCATTAACTGCCACTCTCCCTCTCTTGTGGGTACAGCCCTCTCATTCTCCTTCAGTCTTCCCTTCTTTTTAGGGCATCTTGTAGTACTGTTACTCTGACACTTTTGTGATAAACTGTGTGTTAAATTGATACTTTTTGTGAAGAGCCCGACTGGATAATCTGATGAATAATGCGATGCGCCGGCTTTTATAACCTGCGAGCCACATTAGTTGGTCGGTTAGGCCGCGTCGTGTCGTGGGGGGGGGGCGGGGGGCACGTGCATGTGCATATGACCCACCGCTAAATCGTCACTGCATTAGACACGCAACTTCTTTGTTAACCATTAATTGTTCGTTGCACGGGCCCTACGGGCCGCCAGTAATCCGCCACTGTATATTTCACGTGACTTCTTTGTACTTTTCCGTTCCTCTTCGCGAATGTTAATAATGTTAATAAGCTCTCGGCGCTTTAATTTCTAAAGCAGTTTTTAAACTTACATTGGAGTACTCACGCCTTAAGTTTTTCACTGATGTTCCAACAACATTATAATGATGTTTTTTGGGGAGATCATAACCTTTTAAATGCATTTTTGTTGAGTCCATGATGAACTATTTCTCTCGCGCCGTCTCTCCTTAAAATATATTGTTTGGTGTTAACAGCAATCGGCAGGCTGCCACTTCCGAAAAAAAAATGATTTTACTACAATGATCAAGGGCTAAAGCCCCAGGCAAAAAAAAAAGAGAAAAGGAACTGCTTTCTCTGTTACCATTTAAAAGACTTTAGTATGACCAGACCGATAATTGAACACATTCTCCTGCACTTGAGGCGCCCGTTCTAGTGACTACATATATATTGTACCTATATATCTAAATTGCGATCCTAGTCAGTCCTGGCCTGATGGTCGGTTTTCCTGAAACACTGCCCGAATGAACAACAATTATATAAATATACCTACACTGATTACAGTACGATCCATTGTATCCTGGACTGCATCCTCGTCCGCATAACCCTGATGTTTTGTTACACGATGTACCATTAGCACAGTTACCACACTTTAATTGGCATCCATCACCGTAAGAACCGTCGTCGCATTCTATTGATTAGAAACGAAATAAAGCATAAATATTATATCCAAAATCAATAATTGAAATGATATTTTAGTAAAGATCTATTTAATAACTGTAATAAAAAACACGTGATTATCTTATCAATAACAAATAATCCGAAATCTGGATTTGTTGACTTTTTAAAAGCCTTTGATTCTTTAATATTGGAATGGTATGACAAAAACAGTGATTACGCTTTTACTAATTTCATACATTATTTCAGTCATATCAAGCTAGTATGTTGTCATTGGTATTGGTTTCATGACGTTTCCCTATCAGTACGCATGTGCATTCTATTTCAAACAGCCATAGTTTTGATCTATGTCGTTATCAATCCGTGTAAATTCGTGTCTATCAAATTCCGTGTATTGTTAATGGCCTGAATGACATGAGCCGAATGTCCGGAGACCAACTTTCGCGTATTTGATGACAAAATATAAGACTGTGGATCTAAAATGCATTAACCATATTGATCACAAATCCTATGATTTGTTTTGACAGACAATAATTCAATGATACTAACCTGTTATACATAAATCACCCTGATATCCAGATAAACATCCTGATGGACAAGTTCCGTTTGTGTTTATACATACAGTTCCCTGTCGACACAGTCCACAATCTGTATCACAGTTCTTCCCGTAGTTACCCAGATTGCATGCTGGAAGAGATAAAATATAAATAAGCACAAAGCATTAGGTACTAATTGGTTTAATGTTTTGACGTCGTCTATGGTGTCGTTTCGTTTTCAAGTTTACTATTTGCAGTTCAACGTTCAATTTTTCATTACAATAAAGATATTGTCATTGCATTTACTTATTGTGCTTTTTGGACATTAACAACGAAGGGTTCGATCATTATGCACATTGAAGGTTGTTAGTATGGAATACGATTTATACGAGGGTTGATCAAGAAGGAATAAAGCTTTTGTTATAATTTCGACACAAATCAAACTTGTAAAAATATAAGAAAGATTTCATCAAAAGTCCACATATCTCTTATATACATGACAAATATTTGGATAATTGGTTGAAAAACTAAATTTGAAAACTGCAAGTACTATTGGTAGTAAAATCATTCTAACGTTATCTTTTGAAGCAAAACAAGTTGGTTCGAAAACGTGGATAAATCTTTAAATAATAGTTATTTCAACACACCTTTTGCATTACCTTCCCCAGTAACCATTGATTCCAAAGACATTCCATAATCGCTGGTCATTGAAATGCGTCAGATATGATGTGTAACACATGAAAATTCGTATGATGAAAAACGACACTGACACTGTTCCTTTCAACTTCAGAACTTGCTCTCTTGCAAGTGACATTAATTGTCCACTTATTTCCCTACTCCAAACATGTAAAAAAATTGTATGTATTCATCGCTATTAACTGCTTGACTTCAGGTCAACTCCACTTAATTTTCATTTTTCAAAGATTATTTCGTTTTTTGTCTCCGTTGTGATATAATTTACTATAAAGCAATTTTTCATTTTTATTTGACGTCATTTTGTATGTGACGTTCTTGCATGTTGCTTATCAACTTTACTATTCTGTAGGCAATCATTGAACAACACCATTAAACTTTTGTAATTAGAACAACGTAACAACAAGATAATGTCCTTCAATCATTATGTTGGTGTATATTTGATATATACACAGTTTATATTTGTACATCCTTGTAAAATTACGGTGTGACCCACCTATGCCTCATCTCGTTTCTATGACAACGATTCATAATTTATCTAAAGACAATATTAGAAAAATTAAGTCGTCATAAATTAGAACAAAAACAAATGTACATATGGTATGAAATTCATATATGTGTATCAACTAATACAACATTTGTTAAGAAAGTCCTATTACTTTTGTATCACCCCACGTATGCTCCATACCTATTAAAGTACACAGTCCTTTCAAATCCAATCCGATAGTTTTGAAGTCGTTTAAAGGATGTGGTTAAACAATAGAATACCTTTTCCCTTTCAGTTTTATCAAGTTTTGTTCATGGTAAGAAATATTTGCCTTCCAAATCAGTGTCGATAAATTGTGTTTACATCGTATTCAAAGTAAGCAATTACTGAAAAAAACACCTCATGCTTGCCGGTGGTTATATTGAGTGCTGGAATTGCGTGATCCTTCAACATACCTAGTCTGAAGTGTTGTTTATGTTTACTTGCAACTAATTATAAACTAGAAAATGAACGGGAAAATTGCCTTTCCATCCTACCGGTCCAACCACTGCAAGACTATCATGTTATTGAAAGTTTTATTATATTTGGCCTAACAGTTCATACCATAACTGAAAAAAAACAATACATATCTAGATCGAAGTAGCTCATGTTCAAATTCTTGCTACCTTATTACATGTTCTTCCGTTTATGCTATGTTTAAATGTGCATATTTAAATGTAAATATTCTTTTTAAAACCTTTGTCTTTGTAGCAAACGTCAGGCAATGGTAGACTTCATGTCATAGATGAAACATACAAATACATACGCAGATCGCATTTTTGGTTGAGATAACCGTCAGCACAGCCATTCGTACATATTCCTTTCACATGATTACATGTTTCTCCGTTTAAACAGGATCCACACTGAGAAGCACAATCCTGCCCATAATAGTTTGTATCACATTCTGAAATACATAGAAAGTTAGTAAGTCTTTAACCCTTATCCTGCTGAATTCCTGCGACTAGTATAAATCTTGTATTTTAAGAGTCTAGGGTTCTTTACTACAAATAACAAATAATTTAGACCAAGATAAGACTGCACATGTATGAAGTTCCCAAGTAAAGATCTACACTGTTTGTAATTTGTTAAGTAGTGCATAACATTCAAATTATGTTCAAAATGAAAGACACTATAATTCATCTCATTAAGTCTGTAATTGAATATGTGTATAACTATATTAAAAGGAAAATATTATTCGTTTGCCGCGTGATTCGATTTCGAGTCGTGTTTCATCTGCGGTCAGTGAAGACTCAGATGTGCATGTGCGTGTGCAATAAGTCTCCTTAGAGTCTTTACGCCTCGTCGTGATATAACTTGAGATTTATCGTTTTTAAAAAACCTACAAGTACAGCCCAACAATAATTACGTTCATGCATCTGTCATCGGTACGGTCATGGCCCGTATACAATTATTGGTAGCCATCAAGTACTTGAGTTGATGGCTCTGCGAAAACCAATCATATTTTAATAGCGAGTAGTGAAGATCTGCACTTTTTTCCTAATTATTTACAGAAACTTCCGACAAACATTTGTCCATTCTGATCCGAGTAAAGGACTCAAAAATCTGTATCGGTATAAGGCTGATTTTTCTTTTTTTAAACAAAAGTAGTGGTAAGGTGTATTGTTTACTTTGTTTACAGATGGCTCCTTGGTACCCTGCTGAACATCTTCCCAGACAGTTTCCATTCGTTTTGTCACATTCAACATTGTTTAAACAGTTACCGCATTGTTGGGTACAACCCGAACCGTAAGTTCTGTTCTGACATTCTGAAATATTAAAGGGACTGTTTCAAGTCGTTATTATGTAAATAATAAATTCCCTAAATATCCTTAATTGTTAATAAGCCTAATAGTTTGTTTAAAAATGGAAATAAATCCATAGCTTGTGAAGGCTTATCTTTAAAGTGAGATTAATGGTTATATGCTCTTACTGATATGTGTGACAAGCGTGCAGTACGCTGAGGGATGTTGTATTATATGTTGTAAATGTTGTTATGGGTCGATGGCCTTAAGACAATAAGTTTTTTTGTCATTGTCATTGTTATTCTCATTGTCTTTGTCATTGTCATTGACATATGCTTTTACTGATTGACTAACCCTGTAAAGTTATTGTTCACGCCATTAGCTATTGAAAATAATTAATTTTGCAGCTGTACATGTGGCCTTATCTACCTTGTCTACCAAGTAACAATCTTCGATACTTTACATGATTAAAGCGTTACATCACAGCGTATGGATATAGAGTTATGCTTTGATCGAAACTATTTTATACATTATGATTGTTGAAATAGGTCCCTTGATACATAAAATCAAACGAATGTATTCACAACCATGATTACGGCCATATATTTTATTATGATAGAGTATTTCAATTTAAATATGATATTCACATTTTTTACAAAATGATTGATTACAGGTGGAGTAAAATGTCCAATATGTGATTGAAGTTTATATATGTTAAATCAAGTCGTTTTCAAAGGTGTACACAATAAAAACACAAAACTGCATATACCATTTAGCAGTCATGAGATGTACGTGTTTACTTTGTTCCGTGTCTGGCGATTTGGGTCTAATGAAATCTCTAGTTTAGTTTAATATAGAGGGGTATGAGAGGAGACCTAGGAGTTAGCTACCTGTGCATCAGAAGTAAAATCAATATATGCGTTAGCGTACGCATAGACTCACCTGAGGCTTCAATATACGCGGGTAAAACAAGATCGGTAAATAATCGCCAAATTTTAAGTATTGTTAACTAACGAAAGCATATTACCAGCATAACAATTTTCTCCAGAATATCCTGGTAAACATTTCCCACTTGGACAAACACCAGTCATCTTATCGCACGGGTCTCCCTTACAGTGGCATTTGTTCTCACAGTAGTCACCAAATTCTCCATCATCACAATCTGAACTCAAAAATGGTTACATATATATGACAACGGGTGATACATGTATGTATTATCTTATTTGGAGAGTATGAGACATTACTTTTTGAAAACTTTTTGAAAACTATATGCACACGAATGGGCAAGTACATACGACCACCTACCACCTATCCCAACCGCTTTCTAGTCTCGGATCTGCGAAGCGAAACAACAAATGTTCGAATTACTGGTATTAGTGGCATTAATCTAAGATGAGAATAAAACATATGAAAATTTAAAGAAAACGAATAAACTTGTTACATCATATTTGGAATTGACTATATAAACAAGAGGGCCATTATGGCCCTGGATCGCTCACCTTAATTATACTATGTACTGTTATGCAAAACACATCAAGACATTTATTCTGAATGCAACCTCCAGTGTTAACAAGATTTTCCTTCATTTGGCCTAGTGATCTATAAATTATTTTTCCTGATATGACCCATATTCCAACATGGACTAGATATCATCAAAACAACATTCTGACAAATTTTCAACTTGCTCAAAGTAAAAATGCGGCCTCCGGAGTTTGAACAATATTTTCCTTTATTGACCTTGTTTCTGACCCCCATATGACCCATATTCAAACTTGAACTTGATATCATTTAGACAAACATTCTGACCAAATTTCAAGATGCTTAAGCAAAAAATGCGGCATCCAAAGTGTTAACAAGATTTTCCTTCCGTTTGCCCTAGTGACCTAGTTTTTGACCCAACAGGACCAGTATTCGTACTTGGCCTAGATATCATTCAGCTAAACATTCTGACCGAATTTCAAACTGCTGTAGCAAAACATGCGGCTTCTACAGAGTTAACAAGATTTTCCCTCAATTTGGCCTAGTGACCTAGTTTCTGATCCAAAATGACCCATATTTAAACTTGACCTACATATTATCAAGACAAACATTATGATAAAGTTTCAATATGCTCAAGTTGAAAATGTGGCCTCTAGAGTGTTAACAAGATAACCCTTCAATTTGGCCAAGTGACCTAGTTTTTGACCCGGCATGACCCATATTCGAACTTGACCTAGATATCATTCAGCTCAACATTCTGACTAAATTTCAAGCTGCTGAAGCAAAAAATACAGCTTCTACGGTGTAAACAAGATTTCCCTTCAATTTGGCCTAGTGACCTAGTTTTTGACCCGGCATGACCCGTATTCGAACTTGACCTAGATATCATGCAGCTCAACATTCTGATTAAATTTCAAACTGCTGAAGCAAAAAATGCAGCTTCTACGGTGTTAACTAGATTTTCCTTCAATTTGGCCTAGTGACCTATTTTTTGACCCGTCATGACCCATATTCGAACTTGGCCTAGATATCATTCATCTCAACATTCTGACTAAATTTCAAGCTGCTGAAGCAAAAAATGCGTCCTCTGGAGTGTTAACAAGATTTTCCTTCAATTTGACCTAGTGACCTACTTTTTGACCCGACATAACCCATGTTCGAACTTGACATACATATCATCAAAACAAACATTCTGATAAAGTTTCAACATGCTCAAGTTGAAAATGTGGCCTCCAGAGTGTTAACAAGATTTCGCTTCAATTTGACCTAGTGACCTCGTTTTTGACCTCATATGGCCCAATTTCGAACTTGTCCAAGATTTTATGGAGATGAATGTTCTGATACACTTTCATGAAGATTGGATGCAAAATGTAGCCTGTAGAGTGTTAACAAGCTGAAATGTTGACGACGCACGACGCACGACGCACGACGCACGACGCACGACGGACGGACGCCGGACAAAATGTGATCACAATAGCTCACCTTGCACTTCGTGCATAGGTGAGCTAAAAATGACTCGATGTTGTTTCTTTTTGGGGAAAAGGAATAGGGGTCCTATTCAGCATTACATGAGCACATTATCTCAACTAAGGTCGGATTCGTAACTTTAATTAAGAATATGAATTGCACATATTATGTCGACATGCTATTCTTATCGGACCCTAATTGCAACTGTTTTCAACTGCCTTTACTGTTACTTTGATAATAGTCAGGCTTCTTATGCACCACTTCTTAATTATTCCATAGACGACGGCTGTTATTCTGATTGGCTTAGTAAAATAACTCCTGAATATGACTCTAAAATAAAAGAATTTAGTCCTAAAGTAGCAAGATTAACAATGCTATAACTATGTCGTTAACCACGAGGTCTATCGATATCTGAGTCGTGTGTTCGAACCCCAACTCGGCCATTTGTTATTTCCTATGATTGACAGAAGACATTGCTTCAACACATGTGTGGCTGTGGGGGGAGTAGACAATTGTCTGGAGTACTGAATACACGTGCGAGAAAGTGAGGAAACACATAGTTAAATGTAGATGAACTGGTCGCCGTGATATATCGGACTTTGCTGTTAAAAACGGCGTTAAACGTAAATAAAAAGTTGTACATCATAAAAGCTCACCTCCATAAACAGTAAGCTCACAAATTGTGAAATAGCGGGTAACATTTCGAAGAACTAAAAGGATATATCTGGTATTTTTTGGAACTGGCAACTCATACGTAACGTTTACAGTAATTTCCGTTATTTTTGTCTCTGGACTGTCCGTAAATCCGTCGCTTACTTGTCTAAACATAATCTGCATGTCCTTGAAGTGTTCTGGTAATAGAATGTTAACGGAATAACATAAATGGTTATGTACATGTAAGTTAGACCAGTGCGACTACATATCAAGGATTTCGTAAGTAGGTATCTCTATGCATCTTCGAAAGTAAGGCGATCGTTGTAGATTCTAGTGTAATATTTTTTTTTATCGTGGAACTGCTCAATTGGTAGAGACAAAATTCTAGAAAACTATGTCATTGTTCATGCCAGGAAGTTTGCCTAGCCCATCACAAATGGCATATTTCAATAGTGGGAGCACGTTATAGAATACGATATATCATCCCACATATGTAGCAATTTAAAACTACCACATGTGGTACCCTGGTCATTTTAAAAGGAAAATTTGACCTGTAAATCTGGATGTCTTGCAACTCTTGAAATGACATTTATTGTTTCTTAGTTGTTGTAAAGAAAGACCACCAATTAGACCAAATGATTTTCACCTTTCTATAAATATAAATCAACAAATGTCAGCTCTTAACTAAAATAATTAATACATGTTCCAGCTGACACATATATCCCTTATACAAGTGAACTGTTAGCTTTAACAAAAAGAAAGGTGATTGAGGGTCATTTCTTATATAAGATTAAAGTAGACACTCCGTTTAAGCAAACCGCAAGATCGCTCCCCAGTTTGCTACACCCTATGCACACTTTTACATTGCGCGCAAGGTAAAGTTCTAAAAATTAAAATGAATTCAAACCATTTCTCTTCATCACATTTACATGTACGTATAGTAGCCTGTATACTCGGTTTAACGTTGCCAATACAGATTAAAGGTGTAAATATCCTCCAAGTATACTATTTTAAAACAAAGATGGCTAGATTACTTTTAAATTTCAAATAACATTAAATTATTTTTAGGAAATTGCAATATAGATGTAAGTTACAAATCAGACCATTTAATGATTATGCTTGATCAACCTTTGTTTAACAATTAAACACGGAAAAGGCTTTTGGAAGTTCAATAATTCACTTTTAAATGATATCGATTTTGTAAATAAAGTAAAGAAAAAAACTGATGATGTTATTCTGCAGTATTATTTACCTGTGTATAATATTGATCATGGATATTGATTCATGAAATGATCGCATCTTCAATTTGTCATAAATGATCAACTATTTTGGGAAACATTGTTGATGGAAATGCGTGAAGACAAGATTTCATTTGCAAGTTATCAGATACAAGAAATAAATAATCGTGAAACTTTTATCTGAAAAATTACTTTTAGAAACAAATTTAAAATTTTGCTCACCTTTCCCGCATACAACATATCTGCAGCAGACGACTTTGAAACTTTGAAAACAACTAGAAATATGTTGGAAAATCTATGAAAATTAAGGTATAAATACTGAGAGGAGTTGAAAACGTTGTGGCAAAAGGAGAAGTTGCTCGTTTTGAATAATGTTCCCTTTGTCATGATGTTTTCGATATTCGTCTGCTGAGATGCGTCAAAATGCGTCTATAGGAGGAAAAAGGGTTAAATGAAAAGAAAGATTATTATTGTTACAAACAGATCTCACCGAACTACGGAAAAAAAGACTTAATGGTTGTTTTGTGAGATCAAGATCAAATTGCATTGATAATGGTGAAAAGGTAGCCAACTATTTTTGCAACTTGGAAAATCAACACTTTCTTCCAAGGCTTTTACATTTATTGAAAATAAAGATGGCGCACACATTTAAAATCAAAATGACATATAACATGCAACGAAGGTATATTATGAACAAGAGCTGTCGGAGGACAGCATGCTCGACTTTTGTGTGCTTGCCAATAAAACGTAAAAAGTTGTTGTAAGTGTGTAAGGTAGTAGGAGCCTAATGGGCAACATTTCTAATTATGATCAGCTTGATAATTTCTTAATGTGTATTATTTCCTGGATTCAAAAACAAAATGTAAAAGAAACTTAACCTCAAATAACAATTTTATTTTAATTTTAATTACCCTACCCCCTTTCAGAATTTTCGATAAAAAACGACATCACCCGAGAGACAAGAAAATCCTTCATTTCATTTACTTTTCAACATTTTGGTAATACTTTGGTATCAAAGTAACAAGAAAAATATTTGCTTTCAGAAATAACACATTATTGATCACATCACCAACAAATATAATCAAACTGTACTGGAATAGTCATATGGTATTACGATTTGAACATACTATTTTGACATCGACGTTTAAAAGGAAAAATCAACAAGTTCTAGAAATACTCATGACCTGTTCTTTATTGATAATTAACTTTAACTTTTTGGGAACATTATGCCAAAAAATCAAAATGTTTTAACCGTTCTCATTTTAAAACAATAGAGTTTGAAATTCCCAACCACCTATTTCAGCCGTGACTGCAAGTAATAAAATCTTCAAAGAAGCTAATATTTATGTATAGAAATATATTTGATTACTCTTTAATTCGAAGTACAATATAAACGTCTGTAAAACGTGTTAGCTAATGAAAACAAAGAAGAAAAAAGGAAAAAAAGTTGTGCTTCTGGAGGGATTCGAACCACTACCTTGAAACCCTCAAAAGTTTTGAAGTCCTGCGCTTAACAACATAGGCTAAAGCATTACAATTGAAGAGTTTCAAGGGATGTTTTCATTACACGCCTACTACCTTAAGCTATATCTCTAATTGTTTTGAAAAAAATTGATTTGGTATGAATAACTTCACCAAACTTATAAATCGAAAAAGGGCCATAATTCTCAAACAAAACTTGACAGAGTTATGTTCCCTTGTCTGTTGATGGAGGTAATGATGATAAATAAGTGCTGTAAGTTTCAAAGCAATATCTGTAAGGGTTTTGAAAAAAAGTGAATAGGTACAAAAAACTTAACCGAATTCTAAGTAAAAAAGGGGCCATAATTCTTACAAAAAACTTAACAGAGTTATGATCTCTTCTCTGTTGACGGGGCTAATGATGGTGAACAAATGTTGTAAGTTTCAAAGCAATATCTGTAGTGGTTTTGAAAGAAAGTAAATTGGTACAAAAAACTTAACCAAATTTCTAAGTCGAAAAAGGGCCATAATTCTTACATAAATCTTGACAGAGTTATGTACTCTTGTCTGTTGATGGAGATAATGATGGTAAATAAGTGTTGTAAGTTTCAAAGCAATATCTGTAATGGTTTTGACAAACAAGGCGATTGGTACAAACACCATAACCAAGGTGTGACACCAACGCCGACGCCGACGCCGACTCCGGGGCGGGTAGTATAGTTAGCCTTTTCTTCGAAAAGTCGAGCTAAAAACTATACAATGAACAAGATATGATAGATGACTTTCATTTAGAAGCAGAACTACAAAAGTTTAATATAAATAAATTAAATAATAATTAAGGAACCAGGTTAAAAGGTCTTTCAAATTATCATGAGGTTGCATACACCTTGACAAATATGAAAACCGACAAAAGTTGTGATGGGTTTCGTCGATTTTTATAAAGTATTTTAGAATATCATATGTCATTTTGTCGTAAGGGCACTTAAGTATGCGTTCATATAAAATTTCTTTTCCATTTTCCAAAAATACTAAACTTAAACAATTACATGTATTCCGAAAGAAAACAAGCCGAAACAATTCCTTAAAAAATGGACGCATATCACTCTATTAAATTGTTTATATAAATTGGCTTAGGGAACTATAGCTAATAGATTCAAAATTGTTTTAAGTCATTTAGAATCAAACGAACACACAGGTTTATTAAGGATAGATTTATAGGCGAAAATACACGGTTAGTGTATAACATCATGCAATATTGTAAAAAAAGCCATGTTCCTGGATTGTTAATGCTAATTGTAATTTGATGCGTTCGATTCTTTGTCTTTTAAATTTATTGAAAAAACTTTGGCATTTTTTAAATTTCGGGACATTTTAACAAAATGGATTAGATTTGTTTGTTTGTTTGTTTGGAGTTTAACGCCGCTTTCAACAGCTTTGGTCATATCACGGCGGTCAGTGCACCTACCCATGTTTTCCTGGCTTTCCCACACCAGTACTTACACAACATTCTTTCTGAAATTTAAACAATTAAATAAGAAACAGTAAACAAATCTCAGGAATTAAAATAATGACGAAGAAAACATTATTTCACAATTTGCAGATGACACAACTTTCCTTTTAGTAGGTCGGAAAATTCAATAATTTACGTTTTAGAAACGAAATTGCTTGGTTTAAAAGTTAATTTTAATAAAACTTAAAGTTATTTGGATTGGATCACTTAAATACAGTACACGTTCAATTAAAACAAAATGGAAATTATCCTGAGGAGAAACTCAGTTTAAACTACTTTGAATTTGTTTTCATGTAAATCTTAAACAAGAGCACCGCGTACGGCACAGACGCTCGACTGATAGGGAGAAAAAAAAACCTTAACCAGACGAGCACGCAACTGCTGCCGCCACCGCCGACGCCAGGGTCATCACAATAGCTCTCGTTTTGTTTTCAAAAGTCGAGCTAATAAAAGATTTAACCGGATGACAACACCTTCAGTGTAGATTTTCTAAGTGCAAAAGGGGGGATAATTTGATCAATATTAAGTTCAGGGTTATGGAACTTGTTGTATCAAGTTATGTTAAGACATTGAATAAGTTTAGGAAGTTTCAAAGCTATAGGTTAAATTGTGTTTCAGTTATCACCATTTTTCTCCCTTCAAAGTAGATTTTCTAAATCGAAATGGGGAGATAATTTTGTCAATACTATTTACAGAGTTATGAAACTTGTTATATAAGGTCAACTTAAGACACTCAGCAAGTTTGTGAAGTTTCAAGCAAAAAAAAAGAAAAAGTTTTTAAGATATGAAAAATCATGAGTAAAAAATTGTCAAAAACCTGAGCTAAACAAAAAACCTTAACCTTACGTTTTGATGTTTAAGTGAAACAAATAAAGATTTCCAGGTATATACTTTTATTATTTAACATATTATGATTATGTTTATGAAGTTTAGTGACTTTAACAGTAGTAGTTTGTTAGAAAACAGAAAAAAAGCTGAGCTGAACAAAAAACCTTAACCGGACGACCACGCCGCCGCCGCCGCCGCCGACGCCGACGACGACGCCAGGGTCATGACAATAGCTCTCTTTTTTTTCAAAAGTCGAGCTAAAAATGTACAACTTAAATTTTGAGCCAAAGTTTAGAAGTTTATCAATGCTATAAAGTAGTCAATAATGTATTTAATGTTAACAAACTGCTTCATCTATGCAAACAATACACTGTACAAGTTTCAAAAGCAAAAAAATAATGAATTTTTAATTGATGTTCTGAAATCGTACATTTTGTTCATTGAAAAATTGCAACTCAAAGAATGGGAACAAATAGTGAATATGCCTTTGTTTTTTAATGAGAATTCTCTCTTATTTAAAATGAAATTAGTATTAACACATTTGCGCTCTTTTTGAGAATCAAACGAAGAAACCCTTATACATCTGTTCTATGAATGCGAAAAGGTTAACCCCTTACTTCAAATTTTACATGAGATTAGGGAACTAGATCCAACTACACAAATAACTAGCTCAGTTATACTCTTAGGATTTTGTAAAAACAACTTTAAACTGGACATTTTGTTTTTAGAAACAAAACGTTATATATACTCACTCCTGTAAAACAAAATTAATTACCCCTTCAAATAATGGTCTGAGAAATCGATTACTTTTAGCCTCGAACATACACAATTCCACAAGACAAGCCGAGTCAGATAAAGAAAGCTGGACAGTTGTAAGGTATGTTACGATATAACATTCAGAGCATGTTTAAATTGTCCCTTTTCCCTAGACAGAAGTCAGCACTCAGCTAAAAAATATCTCTGAAATATGGTGTCAGAGTAAAATAATTCAGACGAATGTTCAGCATATGCTGCCTGAAAAGAGCATTTGCATAACCGACAAGCAGCTAGGCGACGCCCTAGTGTATAATCTATGGGATTACTCAGCGAAATCTTGCAACGATATTGTTTGAATACCGTCTGTCAGTCGAAAAAAAAATGGATTTTTTTCCCGCAAAACTTCATATTTCAGTGACGCGCATTCGGAATGGCATCGGGCAAGATTCCCGTTCCAGCTTCAATGGTAGTTAAGGGCGATCTGAAGGATTAGTGAATGAAAACATTGATGTGTATGTAACAAGAATGAGGGGCCTATCTAATTCCTGTGAATTTGGAGCTTTGCCAAATCAGATGATTAGAGACAGAATTGTTTTTGGCACAAAGGACAGTGATGCTAGGTCTCGTAAGCTCCTTGAGCCAGATTACACTTTGGAAAAAGCTATAGACATGTGTAGATCAAGTGAAACGGCTGATCAACAAATGAAGAAACTCAGCTGTACTGAAGCAGTGATATCAAACACATCAAAGACAAAAGACACTTTCAGAAATGCAGTTAGAAAGAAACCCAATAAACCTTATCACACTACGCAGGTTAACGATAAAAGTTTATGTCGCTACTGTTGTGAAACACATTTAAAGGGGAACTCTCCAGCATATGGTAAAACGTGTGCAAAATGCAAGAAGAAGAATCATTTTACTAAAATGTGTTTACAGAAATCAAGACGGTCAAAACCGAAAGTGCATATAGATGAAGAAACAGATAGTGAAGAGTGATGATTTTATATGCACTCAAAACATTGAAGGCAAACAGTGGTTATTCAACATAAAAAATGTCTTTACAAACCTCTCGTGTTATCGCAAGTCTCGTAACAGGGAACTACGGAATTGAAGCTAACGGCAACCAAAATGAAACTATATGATGGAGCAACATTAACACCACTTGGGAAATGTTTGATTAAATGTTTGATTAGAAACGTTACAGAATAATTGGAATTTATTGTTGTGGACATGGAACATAGACATTCTTCAACATTATCGTAAGCTGCCGCCAGTGTAAAATAAGGCATAATCACGGTAAATGTTGTAAATAGTATCCTTCAAGTGCCAGGAAAAGCTGTAACAAAAGAACAATTATTTAATGAATATATTGATATTTCCAATGGACTTCCATGTCTTCGAGGAATTTATCCAATTGAGCTTGACCCAAATAAATGTCAAACCAGTTCAACATCAACCAAGGAGGTTACCAGTTGTTCAAAAAGCAGAAGTCAAAGCGGAAATAGACAGACTTGTTAAAGAAAAATGTTATAACAAATGTAGTGTAGCCGACTGACTGGATTAGTAGTATGGTGGTCGTTAGGAAACCAAACAAACTCCGCATGTGTTGAGATCCTAAAGATCTGAACAAATCAATAAAGTGTTCAAAATACAAGATGCCAACAATTTATGACATTCTTCCAAGAGTATCGAATGCCAAAGTCTTTACAGTCCTCGATGCTAAAAATGGATTTCGGCAAGTGAAACTGGATAAAGAAAGTAGCTTCTTGACAACATTTTGGACACCTTCTGGTAGATATAGATGGCTCCGTCTGCCATTTGGAGTATCGTCAGCTATAGACAAATTTCTGCGCAGACAACAAGATGTGTTGGAAGGGTTGCAAGGCACAGCCATTATCGTAGATGATATTCTCGTGATCATGGTCAGAAACTTGTTAAAGTACAAGAACGAGCAATAGCTATTGGGCTAAAGATGAACAAATACAAATTGAAGCTTAGGCAGACCGAGGTTAGCTACATGGGTCACATACTTACCACAGATGGCATAAAGTCAGACCCACAGAAGGTACAAGCAAGGTTAGAGATGCCAAAGCTAACCGCTGTCAAAGGGGTACAACGTTTTCTTTGATTTGTGACTAACCTTGCCAAATCCATGCCACATGTGTCAGAGTCCTGTGAACCATTGAGAAGGTTAACAACAAAAGGTACACAATGGTATTGATACTATAAAGAGACTAGTTACATAATTTGGACAAAGAAGTAACACTACAGTGTGACGCGAGTGAAACCGGGCTAGGAGCATCTTTACTTCAGAAAGATCAACCAGTCGCATTTGCTTCTAGGGCATTGACAACCGCAGAGAAACATTACGCTCAAATAGAAAAGAATGCCTTTGCAAAGTATTCGCGTGTGAACGTTTCGATCATTACATATATGGTCGTTCGCTTGTTACTGTACAGACAGATCATAGACCTCTCGAAATAAAATTTAAAAAAACCCATTGTAACATTCACCTAAAGGATAACAACGTATGCTCTTAAGGCTCCAGAAATACAGATTAGATCGCGAATATACAAAGGGGGAGGAAATGTTATAGCTGATACATTGTCTAGAGCATTCATACTAATGAGAAAAACAGACAAAAGGAACAATGCTCAAGTAATCAGCATCAAAGAGCAGAAGCTTCCGGAAGATTTGGCAGCAATTAATTTTGCAGAAACAGTAAATGTTACGGAACAATGTTCCATACAAATGCAAGTGCATACAGGCCAAGATGAAGCGCCTAAAACACTAAAATATGTTATTCAGTCGGGATGGCCAGAAACGAAGGCAGAAGTATCAGTGTTGATTCGTGAATACTGGAATTTTCGAGATGAACTATCCGTGCAAGATGGTATGGTATTTAAAGGAAGCCGAATAGTGGTTCCAAAAACTCTGCGTAGTAAAATAATCACTAGGATATATTCAAGCCATATGGGAATTGAATCCTATCTCCGGAAATCTCGAGATGTACTGTACTGGCCAAACATGAACAAAGAGAGTATTGATCACATTGAAAACTGCAGCATGTGCAACACATACACGTCAAAGCAACAGAAAGAAACGTGAATGACTTATGATGTTCCAGACAACCCATGGAACAAAGTTGGTGACGATATTTCACATTAAAACAAACTGACTATTTAGTGACAATTTATTATTACTCTGATTTCTGGGAATTAGACACAACATCACATACTGTAATAAACTTTCTAAAACGACACTTCAGCAGACATGGTATTCCAGACAATGTTGTAACAGACAATGGACCGCAACTAAGCAGTACCGAATTCAATAAATTCTCAAAACAATGGCAATTTGAACATGTCACCACTTCTCCTCCGTATCACAGTCAGTCAAACGGAAAGGCCGAATCAGCTATCAAAATAGCAAATGGATTTGTTAAGAAAGCTATCAGAAGCAATAGTGACGTCTGGAAAATAATTATGGATATATATTACAAAACCTCTCTTAAATTCTGATATAGATTTATATTCGTATTACAAACAGAAAAATGCATGTTTTTATTTCTTTTTGTTTTCTTCTTTTTTTTTCTTTTTTTTGTTAAGCCTCCTTTTCCCATGTATAAATGTATACCTTTAGTGATACTTGTGATATCTATAAAACATTTTTAAGTTCGACCCCAGGTGCAGCGGTCATGGTTGATTGATTCATACTATAAACCTTATATACATAAGATTTACTAAAACATATTTATTGTAAGGTATAAGGGCTTCACACATCTATGCACGTGGCTAATAAAGTTATATATTTAAAAGAAAATGAGTATTAAAGGTCGAAATTACTTAACATCTTTTAATCCATAATTGACACCACGTCTTAAATGTTCCTTTGATCATGATGCTTTTGAAACATATTGGTGAACTCGGATAATGTTTTAAGAATTGCAGTTTTACCCGATTCTCACGTTGATTTCTATATTGTATTTATTATATCTTTGTCATTCCTACACACAATTCGACCATGTATATATATTACTTTGATTATCGGTAATCGTTCATAATTTTGTTGCAAAATATAGACTGTGTACAATTAGATGCATAAGAGGCATTCCGGGAACGCAACCATTTGTTAAAAAACATGATGACTCACGTTTATTCTACGACAAACTTTGTGCGCAGGGGTATAAAAATAACACTTACGTCTATTTGTTTTAAAATTCGCGTCCCCTTTGACATCAATCGTGTGTATCCAATAACTTTTACCAAGGTCAAGTTCGTACCAGGGGTTCAGTTCGTCATAAGTTGCAGAACAACATTTGCAAGGATTAGCGTTTGTTGTAAGATCACCATCCACCACTCTCGATGGTACCCAACTATTGTCATAGACGCTACTGGAATTTACTGCTTTGTTTCTTGACAATATTGCAGAATGGATTTTACCTGAAAGCATTTATTTATCTTTTATGAACGTTACTTTGTATGTATAGAGAAAATTACGTCCTTGACCTAAGATATGAACTTTATCTAACGAGGTTGGGAGAATTGATAATTGTCGAGCCTTTGTCGAGACAATTATCACTTCTCCAAGACGAGACAGATCAAGTTCGTGTCGAAAGTCAAGAACGTAATATTCTATTATCTTGCCTACTAAGTCAGGATTTCAGGTAGATATACATTCATTTTAACATGTTTTAAGAAATTACAATTTCTGATTTTTATTTGTGTTTGTGGATTGAATCATTGCTCTGATGGCTATACAGTTAGTTATTGAGAAAAGAAGTTCCAGCGATTACGTCTTTTATAAAAATAAGTATACATGTAATCGTAAATTGTTATCATATCAGTAGACATGTAAACAAAAAGTTTATCATACCAGTGTTATATATCCCATAATCTGCACATTGCAAGATAAAAGTATCAACCGCACAGCGTATATTGGCTGATATAAATAGATTTGTAAACATAAATTGTCAACCCAATAGTCGACAGAAAGTGTTCATGAAACAAGGTTTAACATTTATGATATAAAACTTGGTCGGTGAATATACTGACTGGTAAGAAACGTGATTTTGCTGTAAGTCAAATACATTTTATTTAATTATAATAGTTAATTACCAAAATAAAATAACTTGTTTATCAACAATCGATCAGTCAACATATCGCGTCCATGGTATTATTCAGTCAGTACTGAATATGATCAATTTAACCTACAATGTTCTGCTACACAAATAGAAACCTTTAACAACTTATTTCGCTGGAAATTAAAGTACTTGCAAAATGTGTTTCATTATCTTTCCAGATGATTTTAGGGGTAATTAACGAAACATATCTACGTAAAGTTGTAGAACACCACTAACGGACTGGAGCGATTTACGCATGACGTCAATATTTATTAACAGTACATAGGCTCGGCGATTTCCGTCCAAAGACGTAACATATTGGAATTGTTCGTGAACATAGTCATTTCCGGTGAAAAAAGCCCGGCAAGTAAAAAAAAAATGATCTCTAACATCTTCATACAAAAATCGCGAAGTAAATGAGGGACAACCTAACATTAAGAAAATATTTTATCAAAATGATCAATATTTCAGACATGAGACATATTTGGCAAAAGCGAGTCCTGTTGCATCTCCGTAACGGGCTTACATAAGGCGTGCTATGGGGATACAAATCGATCAGTTTTGCCAGAAGTATAGAATATGCTATATAAAATCTTTAAAGGTTTAGTCAAGAATGTAAGATTGCACAGCCACTGAATTGAGTGTTAAATATTTTGCCAACCTTAACGTATAACACTTACCAAAATGGCATGACAGTATGAAGAAAACCAGATTGTCAAAACCTCGAACCATTTTTATAACTGAAATAAACAATATTTGTGTAAGTGCATAACATTGAGTGTACATTGAATTCTTTCGCTTTTGGTAATGCATTATATTGAATGTTTATTGGATAACTGCAGTCGTTATTGTAAATGCATTATATTTAGTGTACATTGGATTATTGCAGTCACGTGACTGATATATCAAGGATTTCTATTTCAACTGAATTTGTAATGTATTCAACAATTGGCAGGTCAATTTACAAGGATCATAAACGTATATTTAATATATTGATATCGATAACGTCATACACATAGAACATACCCAATAGTGATTAAAGCATGGGGATTGCCACGGATAGCACAGATCGGTACGGATTGTTTCACAATAAATTGCGGATCCATCATGCATACACAGATATCCCTATGTATCCATATATGTATCCTTGCAAAGGCAGTTGACATAAACAACATGGAGAAAGAAAACACAACTCCTGTTACTTCAATTGGACCTGTGAATATTCTATAACAGTTTAGCTTTCGTTTCTTTTCATAGAGTTCCCGCATACCAGGCATTTAAACGTTTACATTAAAACATTAAATTATCTTGTGCATGAACACGTTTAGAAAAGACGCATTTTATTAACACGGTTTAACCAGTGTTCCAATACCGATCATTTTACACCAACACTTATGTGTTTTAGTGAGACTTAAACTATATGCCCCTTAACGCATAAAGACACAAGACGTATGAATGTGAGGTACCATTTGTCACGCAAAGCGAAAACCAACTAAATGGAATTTTCTACGAGCAAGAACACAGATCAGTCTGCGATATCACGCAGCCTTAAAGTTTGTCCCGTTCTTTTCCCGTAAGCGGTATCATCACCATATATGTTTAATAAGTTGTAACATATTTATGGACAGGTCTTTTTTAAATATTGATAAATGGTAATGTAAAAACCAAACCTAAGATAACTGCTATCTAAAACTTTATCCCGTTCAATGCCTGCGGTTAATAATGTTTTACAAGTGCTTACAGGTGTATGGAAATATTGACAAATGTGCAAGCTAAACTTGACCTACATTGTTCGTAAGTGTAGTTATAAACCATGTATAACATGTGCTTTATATACAAATGTTTTCAGAGTTTAGTCGCATACTTGCTCGGGCCATGGTATATAAACGTGATTGCACATACAAATGCAAAACGATTATGTCAAAAGTAAGAATATATGAGCCGTGGTCTAGGAAAACTATCCAGGGGTACTTGAGACCACTGTCAATTAAGATCAACCATGAATATTTACGACTACTGTAATAAAGATCAACCTCGGGTATGTGCGACCACTGTCAATTAAAACCAACCATGAATATTTGCGACCACTGTCAATTAAGACCATCCACAGGTTTGTGCGACCACTGTAAATAAAGATCAACCACGGGCATTTGGAACCACTGCAAATCAAGACCAATCACGCGTATTGGCAAACACTATAAATTAAGACCAACTACGGGTATTTGCGACCACTGTAAAGCAAGACCAACCACTGGTATTTGCGACAACTGTAGATCAAGACCTTTCACGGGTATTTGCGACCATTGTAAATCAAGGCAAACCAAGGTTTTTTTAGACCACTGTAAATCAAGGCCGACCACGGGTATTTGCGACCACTGTAAATTTAAATCAACCACGGGTATTTGTGACAACTGTAAATCAAGATGAACCTGCTCATCAACAATACGGATTTTATACTGTACAAGCGAATATGCTCAGGTAACTATTTATCTTCACTTGTCTTTCATTCTTTCACAACTACAACAAATCTTCTGCAGACGAGATTTTAAAACATCCAGGCACAAATATGGAAAATCTCTATAATTAGATATACTTAAAAAGGTATAACACATTATGGCAAGAGTAGAAATTGCCGGTTATGACCAATTTCTCCTTTCAACACTATATTTTAGAAAGTCGTTTGCTGCATAAGGGAAAGGGTTAACACACTAAGGGTTGTTTTTCTCTGCGGAACGGCTCTTATAATAATGAAGTCGTTATCGTCATTTAATAAAAAAAAACGTCCGAATATTTTTCTTTCAGAATAGTAGAAGAATTACCTAGCTATTATATCTGATTGACGACTCTTCTTAATGAAGTCCGATTATAAACGCTTTTAATTGCAAAGTATACAAATGGATACATTCTATTTAAACAGATTACGTTGTAAATCAGGGAGTTATTAATGTCTAACGAAACAAAATCCCATATAAGTTTAAGACATCCCCTGATAGTTTGTGAATACTCTGATTAGCTTACAATTTTAAGTTGTATTCAGTGGTTGAAATAAGATGGGTCTCCGGCCAAAATTACAACATACATTTATGAGGTAA
>JASEVX010000006.1:8649739-8744739 GCA_031761405.1 Serripes groenlandicus | reverse complement strand
AAAGGAAATTCACATACATTGAAGAAGTCACTGACAAACATTGTCAATGTGCATCAGCTAGTAACGTTGTACAATAGGATCTACGCTTATCAAAATACCATAAGGCTGGTCTTTGTAGATTCTGACTCATACGTTTTATCGAATAAAACAGTGAATTAATCTTATAAATGACATAACAAGAAATTCACGTTTAACCCTTACCAACACACAAGACGCTTTTTTGCATTGTGGCAAATTGAAAAACTGCTCATAATCAGCCATATCTGCTTTTGCCACAACGTACAACTTTATAAAATAATTGATATTTCATTTATAGTTATTTTCAATAATTTCTCTATATGTTTTGAAAGTCGTCTGCTGTAGATTTGTTGCGTGTTAGAATAGGTAAAGTTGAGTATACAAGCCTAATATTTCATACATTCCTTCTTTCTCCTATGTTAACTATTATAGTTAATTTAGACAGTATTTGTGTAATGTTTGACCCTTTACATTATACAGCCGACTGTGGAAACCTCTTTATTAAACGTTTATAATAACATTGTGGGGAAATTGTGGAAGAGAAACGGCTCAAATCGACGAAGTTCTTCTTTGCCCATAACATTTTGAAATCTGTATCAAAATATAATTGTCAGTTGTTGAGATGTAACCGTATTTATAAATTATTTTGAAAGCAGACGACATTTGAAATTTGCTAACAATCAACCGTTTAATCGAACAGCTGTTTAATAACAGATAGTGGTTTTGGTTTCCTACATACATGTAGATGCAAAATGAAACCATAAACGCCTCTCAAACGATGAGTACTGTTAACAAATTTTCCGCCGATATTAAAACAGTCTCACCGTCGTTGGAGCCGTACTACTATAAAAATATTAAAACAGGCGTACCCTCGTTGGAGCCGTACTATTATAGAAATATTAAAACAGGCGTACCCTCGTTGGAGCCGTACAACTATAGAAATATTAAAACAGGCGTACCCTCGTTGGAGCCGTACTATTATAGAAATATTAAAACAGGCGTACCCTCGTTGGAGCAGTACTATTATAGAAATATTAAAACAGGCATGACCTCGTTGGAGCCGTACTACAAAATAAATATTAAAACAGGCGTAACCTCGTTGGAGCCGATCTCCTATAGAAAATTCAAAACAAGCGTACCCTCGTTAAAGCTGTACTAGTATAGAAACCATAAACGCCTCTCAAACGATGGGTACTGTTAACACATTTTCCGCCGATATTAAAACAGTCTCACCCTCGTTGGAGCAGTACAACTATAAAACTATTAAAACAGGGGTACCCTCGTTGGAGCCGTACTATTATAAAAATATCAAAACAGGCGTACCCTCGCTGGAGCCGTACTACTATAGAAATATAAAAACAGGCGTACCCTCGTTGGAGCCGTACTATTATCGAAATATAAAAATAGGCGTACTCTCGTTGGAGCCGTACTACTATAACAAATATTAAAACAGGCGTACCCTCGTTGGAGCCGTACTACTATCGAAATATAAAAACAGGCGTACCCTCGTTGGAGCCGTACTACCCATAACAAATTTTAAAACAGGCGTACCCTCGTTGGAGCCGTACTACTATCGAAATATTAAAACAGTCTCATCCTCGTTGGAGCCGTACTACTATAGAAATATTAAAACAGGCGTACCCTTGTTAAAGCTGTACTAGTATTGAAATATAAAAGCATGCATACCCTCGTCGGGGCCGTACTACTATACAGGCGTACTCTCGTTGGAACTGTACTAGTACAGAAATATTAAAACAGGCGTACCCTCGTTGGAGTCGTACTATTATAGAAATATTAAAACAGGCGTACCCTCGTTGGAGCCGTACTATTATATAAATATTAAAACAGGCGTATCCTCGTTATAGACGTGCTACTAAAGAAATTTTAAAACAGTTCTACCCCTCGTTGCAGCCGTACTACAATAGAAATATTAAAACAGGCGTACTCTCGTTGGAGCCGTACTATTATAGAAATATTAAAACAGGCGTACCCTCGTTGCAGCCGTACTACTATAAAAATATTAAAACAGGCGTACCTTCGTTGGAGCCGTACTATTATATAAATATTAAAACAGGCATAACCTCGTTGGATCCGTACTACAAAATAAATATTAAAACAGGCGTAACCTCGTTGGAGCCGTACTCATATAGAAAATTCAAAACAAGCGTACCCTCGTTAAAGCTGTACGAGTATAGAAACCAAAAACGCCTTTCAAACGATGGGTACTGTTAACAAATTTTCCGCCGATATTAAAACAGTCTCACCCTCGTTGGAGCCGTACTACTATAAAAATATTAAAACAGGCATACCCTCGTTGGAGCCGTATTACTATAAAAAAAGATAAAAACAGGCGTACCCTCGCTGGAGCCATACTTCTATAGAAATATAAAAACAGGCGTACCCTTGTTGGAGCCGTACTACTATAACAAATATTAAAACAGGCGTACCCTCGTTGCAGCCGAACTACTATAAAAATATTAAACAGGCGTACCCTCGTTGGAGCCGTACTATTATAGAAATATTTAAACAGGCATAACCTCGTTGGAGCCGTACTACAAAATAAATATTAAAACAGGCGTAACCTCGTTGGAGCCGTACTACTTTAGAAAATTTAAAACAAGCGTACCCTTGTTAAAGCTGTACTAGTATAGAAATATAAAAGCATGCATAGCCTCGTCGGGGCCGTACTACTATACAGGCGTACTCTCGTTGGAACTGTACTAGTACAGAAATATTAAAACAGGCGTACCCTCGCGAATCGTACTACTTTAGACATATAACAACAGGCGTACCCTCGTTGGAGCCGTTCTATTATAGAAATATAAAAACAGGCGTACTGTCGTAGGATTTGTTCTACTATATAACTAGTAAAACAGGCGTACCCCTGTTGGAGCTGTACTAGTATAGAAATATTAAAACAGGCATACCCTCGTTGGAGCCGTACTACTATATAAATATAAAAACAGGCGTCCTCTCGTTGGAGCCGTTCTACTATAGAAATATATAAACAGGTATACCCTCGTTGGAGCCGTACTACTATAGAAATATAAAAAAGGGAAATATTAAAACAGTTGTACCCTCGGTTGAGCTGTTCTAGTATATAAATATTAAAACAGGCGTACCCTCGTTGGATTCATACTACTATAGAAATATTAAAACAGGCGTACTTTCGTTAGAGCCGTTCTACTATAGAAATATAAAAACAGGCGTACCCTCGTTGGAGCCGTACTACAACAGAAGTCATAAAACCGGCGTACCCTCGTTAGAGTTGTTATATTATAGAAATGTGAGAAAAGGCGTAACCCCGTTCGAGCTGTACCAGTATATGCTTACATTCGTTAAAGCCGTACTAGTATATACCTATTAAAACAGGCTCGTTGAAGCCGTAATAGTATATAAATATTAAAACAGGCGTACCCTCGTTAGAGCAATACTACTATATAAATATTAAAACAGGCTCGTTGGAGCCGTCTATTATAGAAATATTTAAACAGGCGTACCCTCGTTGGAGCTGTGCTACTATATAAATATTAAAACAGGTGTTCCCTCGGTGGAGCTGTTCTACTATATAAATAATATTATCTATAGGTGCTACCTATTTACGAAAAAACGCAAGATAATTATAAACAAAAATTTAAGAGCATACTTTGGCCATAAATAAGGATTTATAAGTGATTGACTAGACAATAATAATGTTAATGGCATGTGTCTTGCATTATCAAAACATATTTGCAATTCTTATTGCTGTCGTCTATTATTACGAACAGAAAATAATAAAGTAAAGACTTTCAGAAAATCAAGGAATACATTTATAATGAACGCGGTTAAAACATGAGAGCCAAGATGATCCTTAATCGATCACCTGCATTATGGTAAAGAAGCAAATAGATCAGTCCTTTTCTGATGCCACCTGGCGACTGCCTTTTTCAAGCAGTGAATATGACTTGAACAAATGATGTAAGGGGTCACATTTCTGCTAAACCCTTTCCCTATTAGAGACGGTTTCTGAGGCCTATGATTTAGGAAAAGATTGTCGCAACAAGAACAATTGCTCCTTATGAGAAAGTTATCCTTTTGCCACAATGTTTGATAAATAATTATACTTTGAATGATTGAGTCAATAGCTCATGTATAGGAATTTGGGGTCTTTTATGTTGATACCACTTTTTTGCGGGAAACGACGTCGCTCCATTGACGTTACGCCAAGATGAAGTGCAACGGAAATGACGTCACGTCCTTCTTTGACTACGATACAGTCAAAATTTAGTTTCGGGCGTAGAAGGCTAATGCTGTCGTTTTTTTGACGAACGGGAAAACATATTTCTTATAGATTTCCATTTATTTTTAACTTTTCGTACAAATGTTAATTCCAGCACTTTAATGATCTTAAATATCGATTTTAAAAAGATTGATTAAAAAGACGATAATAATATTCAATCCGTGTTTTTCTGCTCATTTTATACATACCCATAATACCAATTTTAAAAAAAATGATTAAAAAGCCGACAATAATTTTCAATCATGGATTTTTTTCAGTTTCATTTCAGAAAGCTTCATGGGTTATTGAAAAAAAAAAAAAAAAAAAAAAAATCTCACGCCCGTTAACTATAAGTGAAAAAAACCATTTATGGAACCCATTTATGGTTTTTTTTTCGTATTAAAACATGCTCCTTGAAGCCGTGCTACTATATAAATATTAAAACAGGCGTACCCTCGTTGAAACCGTACTACTATATAAATATTAAAACAGGCATACCCCCGTTGGAGCCGTACTACTATATAAATATTAACACAGGCTCGTTGGAGCCGTACTACTAATATGTTAATAGGCAAAGCCTAGGTCGTGTGAAAGCAAGAACAATTAAGTAAGCACTGTCAGTCCCCCCAACAAGAAACAAATTAAAAGGCAAATTGTAGAAAGTTACAAAAATGAATTTGAAAAACATATTGAAAAAACCTAAACTTATCATGCATTTAAGTTTAATTTGTACATATCTGTTTCATTTTTTATTAGGTCAGGATTGTAACAGACTGTAGGATTTCCAAGGATGTTGATGGAAAACAACACTAGAAGGCATTGAAGAATGTTCTGATTTATTTTTACAAATGCCAGTTATTTGTAAACTAGTAATATATAATTGGAAACTGACTCTTTAATAGTACCATGGTTGATTGAATGACTTGAGCTTAACATTACTTTCAATGGTACTACAGTTCACCTAACATTTCCCCCTGGCTTTCTAGAATACTAAAATACCCCACACAACAATCTTCCCAGGCAGATGGCTAATTTTGCATGATCTGGCTGAATGTAAAATCTTGAGACAATTTAAGATGAGAACACTATGCATTACAGATTGAGAAAACTGTCATTTTTGACAAATATTTTCAAAAGTCGCATTTATAATGATGTATGTAGGAAAAGGTAAAGTTTAGCCCCTTGCCTGATGTAAATTACTTGATTTCTGTGACTAATCTGAATACATTGTCGGAATGGTGTAATTGATCCAAAATGAACATATATCCAAAATGAACAATACGTTCCTATTCAACAACATTTTCACTTTGAACCCCTATCTCCTTTTCTGGTTTTTAATTTGTAAAACATGAAACAGCATCAGGTTATTTGTTAATAAGTACCAGACTTAGTGTCAACAACTAATTATGTATACATGTATATGAAATTTGTTGTTTGAAAAAAAAAAATGGATAGTGAAAGATCTGATCAGACCTTGAACATGTACAGATTCTCAGAGTTATCACTGTTGATAACTGTTCCTTTTTTTTAATTGTTACTGCTCAATTATAAAAGCTTTTGAAAAGGGTACAGGGAGTACAATATTTTCACTAGAAGCCTGGATAAAAATGTAATAATGTTAAAGTAAGACAACTCCCCACAACATAATTGTTTTATGTATAAATTGTTTAGTTTAGTTCCTTCTTTCAAAACATGTACCTGCTGAGATTTGAACTCAGAACTCTTGTTAGACAAGGTGTTTTACCATTAAACTACAGTATAGGTTTTTACTTTGAGCAGCAGTTCATGAAAATATGTGTAATTTTATTACCAGTAAAGTATAAGGTTTTTTTTGTTACAATGAATGTATACCAGTTTAAATTTTACCATTTCTATTGTATATATTATACAATTTCACACAGAAAAATGGAGTTCACAATAAATTTACAAGGAAAACAGATACATACATGTATATATATATCTGTGGTATTTCAGTTTTATCAGAGGACAGAACACCTATGTGAGGTCACTGGGTGACTTAATTATAACTGACATTAATTATGAACTGCCTTTAAGTTTTTATAATATAGCCTTTTCTGTTGAAAAATAGACAAAGTTTTCTTTATTTTTCAACCAAAATGTTTATACATATTTATTTGAATAAAAAGTATTTTGAGTGTTTGTTGAATTTAAAAAGAGATTGATCATCTTTATCTGCAGATTTCAATGTTCAGTTTGTTTTTACCTTATTTTAGTTTGATATATTTAGTGTTTCATAGACAGACCTAAATCGGTGACCATAAAAGGCTTTTTATTTTGCATATGCTTTTCAATTTGAAGAGTTCTATGACATCATTGGTTGTTGTGCTCCCAAGTATGAAAATAATGCTGTCAATTGATGTTGAATATTTTGTAAATGTGGTTTGAATACATACATGCAGAGTATTTAAAATAATCTAGTGAAAATAATGTTGAAATTCTTAGTAGCAAGTTGTCCAATCTGATCAATAAACACATTTTTGATAAAAAAAAAGATGAAACTACTAGAAATTCAGCCTGTTGAAAGAAAAGTAATGAGTTTTACTGATATCCACATATGACATCATTTCTTTAAAACAATGGACTCATTTGAGTTTGATCAATAAACAAATTTTTGATAAATAATAGATGAAACTACTAGAAATTCAGCCTGTTGAAAGAAAAGTTATGTGTTTTACTGATAGCCCACATATATATATGACATCATTTCTTTAAAACAATGGACTCATTTGAAGGCATGAAAGTGTTTTCCTCTCTTTCAGGTTGGAGGACATTTACTATGTATACCCCAAAACCAGGGTGAACTGATTCTGGTCATACTTTCATGATTTGACAAAGACTAGGTCATAGACATAAACTATTAAACTGTACAATGTAAAGAAAAATGTAAATTGAAGGCAAATAATTTGAAATAGACTGTAGTTGTGTTTGTTTGCTACACTTACTACAATATATAGATAAACGTCTTGAAGTCAATACAACTAGACAGTCGAAGGTATGATAGTTTAGCTATTTTCTTGAGTGGGGTCAACATTTGATAAGACGGATTCGTCAAATGACAGATACAGACAAAAACAATACACACGATGTGACGTCACGCGATGTGACGAAAGCATCGTGGAACAGATGACAAAAACAATACACACGATGTGACGAAAGCACAACAAATAATTTAGAACTGAAGTTATATTTTTAAGCAAATTATTGATATAATAAATATCTTACCTTGAAATGAAGCTATGTCGATACAGAAACAGAATTGTTCGTCCTTTTCAGTTAAAATAATATCCGAGGCTAGTGTAACGAACGATAACTTCCGTTGAAATATTTACAATCATTTTCAAGTGTTTATTGCTTCACTTTATTGCAAAGATATAAAATCCATGAAATAATGATGACAGGTACAAAAGAATAGTCGACTTAGCCTTCATAAAGTCCTTCCAGTGAATGAAATCCTTTTGTGACAAGTCAAACTATCTTTTCCTACCATTCCTGTCGTTTTCCTTTTGTTATTTATTTATTACTTGCCTTACAATGACGTTACTTTTCGTTGCAATGACGTCACATTTGGATGTGTTTACTTCCGGTTGAGAAAATATTATTTTAAAAATAGAAAAGGAGTGCAATTACACGCAAATTATCACATATCAGATTCCTTGTTTTCATTCCTTTATCGAGAAGGAATTTAATTTAATTTTTCTCTCTAGTTCTAAGTATTTTTTGATTTGTCAAAACATGCGAATATCGTGTTTGTGGGTTTTACCGGTTACGAAATGAATAGGTTACGATAATTTGTCCGTCCAGTAAGACCGGAAGCAAAATGGCCGAAAAAAAGTGCTATGGGGTTGAGATTTGATATGTGAAAAACAGTAAGATTGTACTGAATTCTCGTTGTTTTGATCTCGTATGATGTGTTCGTATGTGTAACCTATAGGCGTGCTTCGCTCGAGCCTTCGGCTCGAGCTTTCACACGTATAAAAATATTAAAACAGGCGTATCCTCGTTATAGACGTGCTACTAAAGAAATTTTAAAACAGTTCTACCCCTCGTTGCAGCCGTACTACAATAGAAATATTAAAACAGGCGTACTCTCGTTGGAGCCGTACTATTATAGAAATATTAAAACAGGCGTACCCTCGTTGCAGCCGTACTACTATAAAAATATTAAAACAGGCGTACCTTCGTTGGAGCCGTACTATTATATAAATATTAAAACAGGCATAACCTCGTTGGAGCCGTACTACAAAATAAATATTAAAACAGGCGTAACCTCGTTGGAGCCGAACTCCTATAGAAAATTTAAAACAAGCGTACCCTTGTTAAAGCTGTACTAGTATAGAAATATAAAAACATGCATACCCTCGTCGGAGCCGTACTACTATATAAATATTAACACAGGCGTACTCTCGTTGTGTTTTTTTGTGTGTTTTATGCCGTTTTCAACATAATTTCAGTTATATCAAGGCAACAGTGACTGCGTCATGATCGTCGTGCTGCGACTGGGGATCGAACCCGAGACACCCGGTTTCAATTCCCCGACGCTAACTAATCGACCACGACCGATTCCTAAAAGAAAATTATTTTACTAATTGGCGAACTGCGTAGAACCAGATCAACTTGTGCTGGTAATTATTAATATATCTATAGGTGCTACCTATTTACGATAAAAACACAAGATAATTATAAACAAAAATTAAAGAGTATACTTTGGCCATAAAAAAAGGATTTATAAGTAATTAACTAGACAATAATTTCTTGCATTATCAAAACATATTTGGAATTCGTATTGCCGTCGTCTATTATTACGAACAGAAAATAATAAAGTAAAGACTTTCAGAAAATCAAGGAATACTGTTATAATGAACGAGGTTAAAACATGAGGGCAAAGATGATCCTTAATCGATCACCTGCATTATGATAAAGAAGCAAATAGATCAGCCCTTTTCTGATGCCACCTGGCGACTGCCTTTTTCAACCAGTCAATATGACTGGAACAAATTATGTAAGGGGTCACATTTATGCTAAACCCTTTCCCTATTAGAGACGGTTTCTGAGGCCTTTGCAACAGACGATTTAGGAAAATATTGTCGCCATAAGAACAATTGCTCATTATGAGAAAGTTTTCCTTTTGCCACAATGTTTGATAAATAAATATACTTTGAATGAGTGAGTCAATAGCTCATGTATAGGAATTTTGTGTCTTTCATGTTGATATCACTTTTTTGCGGGAAACGACATCGCTCCATTGATGTTACGCCACGATGAAGTGTTACGGAAATGACGTCGATACAGTCAATAATTAGGTTCGGGCGTAGAAGGTTAATGCTGTCGATTTTTTGACAAACGGGAAAACATATTTCTTACATATTTCTTACAGAGTTCCATTTTTTTTAACTTTTCGTACAAATGTTAATTTCCACATAAACACAGCACTTAAATGATCTAAAATAAAGATTTAAAAAAAAATGGTTAAAAGGACGACAATAATTTTCAATCCGTGTTTTTCGTCTTGTTTAATACATACCCGAAATATCGATTTAAAAAAAAAAAAAAAAAAAAAAGACGACATTAATTTTCAGTCAGTGTTTTTCGTATCATTTTATGCCCCCCAAGGATTTGGCCATTTTCATTTAAGAAAGCTTCATGGGTTATTGAAAAAAAATTAAAAAAAATCTCACCTGTTACCTATGAACGGAAAAAAAACATTTTTTTTTCTTATTATATTCATTTTTAATAATATTTATAGGTGCTACCTATTTACGTAAAAACCGTAGGATGATTGTAAATACATATTAAAGTACATACTTTGGCAATATAATTTATAAGTAATTGACTAGACGATAATCATGTTAATCTCATGTTTACTGCATGATCATAAGATGTTCGGAATTCGTTTTTACTTTTACTTTTACGAACAGAAAATAATCAAGTAAAGACTTTCATAAAATCAATAAATAACATTTATAATGAACGAGGTTTAATCATAAGAGCCAAGATGCTTAAGGTCCTTAGACAATTACCTATATTATGGTAAAGAAGCAAATGTGTAAGAGCCCTTTTCTGCTGCCATCTAGCAACTACCTTTTTCAACCAGTCAATATATGACTGAAACAAATTATGTATGGGGTCACATTTCTGCTTAACCCTTTCCGTAATAGAGACGGTTTCTGACTCCTTTGCAGCAGACGACTTAGGAAAAGATTTTATCACCAAGGGTACAATTGATCAATATGTGAAAGTTATCCTTTTTCAACAATATTTGATATAATACTTATAATTTGTATGAGTGAATCTATAGCTCATGCATAGGAATTTGAGGTATTTAATATTCATACCACTTTTTCTGCGGGAAACGACGTCGCTCCATTTGACGTTACGGAAATGACGTCACGTAGTTCTTTTGCTACGGTACAGTCAACAGTTATGTTCTGACGTGAATTGCGGTCGTTAATTTCAAAGTTCCATTTTTTTTAAAAAAATTTGAACAAAAGTTATATCACACAAAAATAACACAGCACTTTTATGACCTTTTAAAAGATTAAATAGACGACAATAATTTTCAATCTGTGTTTTACGTCTGCTTTTTATACAAATCCAAAATGGCAGCCCCCATGGATTTTTCCAGTTTCATTTCAGAAAGCTTCATGGGTTATTGAAAAAAAAAAGGAATCTCACACCTGTTACCTATGAGCGAAAAATATGAAAAAGATGATTTGGATGAAACAAAAAGTAGCAGAATAAGAAAAATAATAATATTATAAAGTGATTACCATTAAATTATGAAGATAATATGAATATAGGTGGGACCTATTGCGGGCAAACAAATGGATTGGTTTACCACAAACATAATTACCAATGATTTAACTATCTAAAACATTTAATAAATTATTTTCTAATATGAATTAAGGCAAAGCCTCAGAAAGTTTCGGAAAGTGCATTCAGTCTCAACAGATTTAATCACGTACTAAGCTGTTGTGCACTAACGCTTTTACTATTTGCTCAAGTGATAATGGATAGAGTTGTCACCCAGGGGTAGAGAGTTCAAGTCGAGTGAGTCAACTTACTTCCCGAATGTCAAAGACTACTTTTACCAGTGAATATTGAACATTTCCCCAAGAGCTTTAAAGAGTATAGAACATATTATGACCATGAAGTTTGAGGGAATATCCTGATAGCCATAATAAATGCATGAATTAACATATAAAATATGTTTATATGTCTTTGGATAAATGCATCAACATTTTGAAAAAAAAAAAGTCTGGCAACTGAACTTGAAATCAGACAAGCAGTTGCAGAGGAAAAACGTTTAGATTTGTCATTTTATCATTTTTCTGATCCCACATTTTAGCATTGCTTTGAACTAATCAATATCCCTTGAACAATTTATGTACAGGGTTAATTAAAGAACGTTTTTTGCCAAACTATCTTGACATAAGACATGCAATTTAAGAGGAAAATTGTTATTTTACTCCCTTTCGGAGTTTTTTTGGCAGCATTGATCTTAAACCACTCTGGAAAGGGCAACATAATGTTTGTTTAAGCCAAATTATCTTGAAACAAGACCCTACACTCTGATATTGACTAGCAACATTTGTTTTTATTTAATAAATATGACTTGAATAAGTGTATGGATGGTCACATAGGGAAAATTAATGCAACAGTGTTATAACTTTGAAATTATACCTGCAACTTCCTTTTCCTATGCCACATGCAGATACTATTTTTCAACCAATCAATATGATTTGAATATTTTTAGGGTTACATGAGGAACTTTCCTGCCAAGTTATACAGAAATACCAGAATACCTAAACATTGTGTCACTTTACTTCTTTTCTGATGGGGTAGTTTCCAGAATTCAACACAGAATTTATTCCTTTGAACATTTTGAAAGAGGACACCAAATCAATATTTCTGTGCAGTTCAGTTAAAATTGGTCAAGTAGTTTAAAAACAGTCATTGTTTAAATAAATAGTTGCTGGTGGATATTGCATGATGGATTGAGGATTATCACAAAAGCTGTGCTGATATTGATTAAATTTTATGTATTTAGCTACAGTGTAATTTTTCCCCTACTGAGATTTGAACTCAGAACTCCTGGCTAGACCAGGTGTTTTACCAGTTAAAACTATAAGGTCTCAAAATGTAGCTAAACACATTTAGTTTACGATCAAATTGTCCTGGAAGAAAGTCACATTTAGTAAATGCCTCATGTTCTTTACCAAAAGAAGGAATTCCTAATAAATCAGAGCTTGTGATAGTTTAATTGTAATTTAAACAAGAGCCCCAAATGTCACAAAATACGACTGTCCTGTTTTTTTGAGACCAAGTTTAGTGATAATTGGTTGTACGTCATGCAAATTTAGAGAGCGAACACTGTTAGTACAGTTTTGGCCATTCCGAGGGACATAAGTGTGTAGTGACTAAGATAACATTGTAAGTTATTGAACCTGACCAAGATATTCTGCCCATCAACATATTGTCTAAATTTGGTGATGATCGGATAAAGGCTTCACAGTTTATTTAGCTGACAAGACAAATTTTAGGTTATTTCTATAATAAAAGGGTGATAACTCTCTATTGACTGAAGCGATATGGCTAGTTATCAAACTTGTCCGAGATATTATGCCAATACACATTCTGACAAAATTTGGTGTTGATTAGTCAAAGGCTTCTAAAGTTATTGAGCTGACAAGACACATTATAGGTAATTTCTATAATTAAAGAGCGATAACTCTCGATTGACTAAAGCAATATAGATATTTATCGAACTTGTCTGAAATATTATGCCAATACACATTCTGATCAAATTTGGTGATGATTAAACAAAGGCTTCTAAAGTAATTGAGCTGACAAGACCAGTTTTAGGTAATTTAGATAAATAAAGGGCAATAACTCTCGATTGACTGAAGCGATATGGCTAGTTATCCATATAGTCCGAGATTTTATGCCAATACACTTTCTGACCAAAATTGATGATGATTGGCCAAAGGCTTCTTAAGTTATTAAGCTGACAAGACCAATTTTAGGTAATTTCTATAATTAAAGGGCGATAACTCTCGATATAGCTAGTTATCAAACGTGTACGAGATATTATACTAATACACATTCTGACCAAATTTGATGATGATTGGACAAAGGCTTCTTAAGTTATTGAGCTGACAAAATACTGGATGCCGCCCGCCTGTACGCCTCAGGTAAAACTATATGATATTATACTAATACACATTCTGACCAAATTTGATGATGATTGGACAAATGCTTCTTAAGTTATTGAGCTGACAAAATACTGGATGCCGCCCGCCTGTACGCCTCAGGTAAAACTATAATACGTTCCGTTAAAAAACGGGCGTATAAAAACCTAACAAATTATGCTTTTCTAACATTGAATTGTTATCTTACAACACTATAATATTCTTATTACTGATTAGACTTATGCAACCATGTCCCTTATATCATCTCATGTATTTGCTATGTAAAACATGAGTATAAGAAGTTGTTCAAATGCATTTACCAGTAGAATAAGCCATGTTTTTCAAGGATTGAAATAATTTAATCAATATATGAAGATGATGAACAATTGGGCCAAATTATTTTTTTAAATCAGGCCAGTATTTTCAAAACAAATGTATTTCCATTGCAAAGAAGATAAGCATTAAAGAACATTCTTATGAAGGTGGATTGCAATGGACAAAGTGGTACAGATGGAGACATTGTTTAACACTTTCCCACTCGTAAATGACATTTGAAATCACTGTGGCAAAGGGAGATAACGCTCATAGTGAACAAGCTTTAGACCCTAGTTTGGAAGAAACAAACAACTAAGTTTAACCCTTTCCCTCATATGGACGTTTTCTGATGCCTCTGCAGCAGACGGCTTTTTGAATACAGTGACAAAAGAAGAAATTGCTCAAAATGAGCAATTTCTCCTTTTGCCACAATGTTTTCCTCTTTAAGTTATAGGTTGTCTATTCAATTATAGAGATTTTCTATCTTTTGACAAAATACGTTCAAAGTCATCTGCTGCAGAATTGTCGTATGACGGAAAGGGTTAATCATATTGAGCAATTATTTCAACTCTTATCAATAATTTTACTTTCATTTAAAGAGATTTTCCATTTGTTTTGCCTAGATGTTTTCAAAATGGTCTGTTGCATATTTATTTTATGTGAGAATGGATTTAGGTTAATATATTTTATTTAAACTGATATTCCATTCTAATTTGGGGCTACACCCCTAAACTCCTGCTTCATCATTAATTCAATTATACTGTGCAAAGACAAAAAAAAAAAAAATAGGTGACTAGGTCAAACTGAATACACTTTGTGGCAACATAATATATAAACAATGTATTATAGCATGTTTTTATGCCTGTCAGTAAAAATAACCATATTCAAGAATGCAAATCTTTTGAGTGGACATGCACAGTACATTTCACTTATATGAATCAATAAAATCTTTTTACAATTGAAGGTTATAATTTCATGCTAATCTAGTTTAACTGCCAATTTATCAGAGAATAATTTAAACAGACATCATCAATTTAATGCTATGAAGCTTTACCACATATGACAAATCCGCAGTAGAAGACTTTGAAAATGTCTACTAAAATATAAGGAACATCTCTATAATTGTTAAAACCTATATAGAATGAAGATAATTTGCCACACATTGGTCAACATCAGCCCCTTTGAATGAATGTTAAAATATTTCATTTCATGTTGCCAGACGCATCCTCAACTTTTTATCAACTGAAAACAACATCAGGGGCTGCGCCCCCGAACCCCTGCAATTTCAATCTGAAAGAACAAGTTTAGTTGCACACATTAAAAGAAATAATTGTTTACATCTTATTAGAAACCAGCATGTACATTCCAGCTTGCAAAATCCTTGATTGTATTGACTGTGTAGTGGACATGTACTAACATTATATGTTTAAACTTTAACCTATATGAATCCATAAAATCTTGTCGTAATTGAAGGTAGCAACAGAGTTAAGTAAATTCTGATTGAGAAAAAACTTTTTTCACCAGTGTGCCTATAACACAGTGGACGGCCTCGGCAGTGTTTTGGTAGAACAACTGCCTTTGGTGTGGGTAGTCCCACATTTATTTGGACTGGGATGCGGGAGGTCACGAGTCCGATCCCCAGTCGGGTCAAGCCAAAACCTTAAAAAATGGTAGTTGTGACTGCCATTCTTGATGCTCAGGGTTGCGGGGTTAGCATTACAACTGACTGGCTGGTGTCAGGATGAATGGACCAAAAGTACTGGTAACTTACCCAGTACACGCCATCAGATAACTAGAGAATTGTTGAAGGCGGTGTAAAAAACTAAAACATTTAAATACACACCAAACAATGACACAGTTAAGAGACATAGCCAGTACAAGAGGTAGCAATGCCATAAAGCCAAAGTGTAACTGTACGGTGTCAGGTAAAATTTACTACTTGTTCATTGGTTCAAACCAGTACAAATGGGCAACTTGGATAGGGAATTGTTTTTTCTACAGATCTGCCAAGGTTCATTAGATTCTACACATTCACACAGATGGACCCACCAATTGATCACTTATAATTGATCCATCTCAAACTTACATGATAGCTCGGCAAAACACTCCAAGTCTGCACATTTTGGTTGTCTTTACAAGCATGTTAAACACGAACGGCAACTCTAATGTAACGGGAACATTGCAAATAATGATCATGTTTCGCACAAGTATGGTTTCGTGACACAAAGATTAAACAAAACAACATGACTCCCATTGGGCCTAGCAATAAACATATAATGTGACAAATTTGCCTAAGAATAAACTGAGTGACCACGATTTGTGACAAATGTGCCATGATCAACAGTTTTGAATGAATCAAGCTAGCACCAGCTTACCTGACGGTCGTTGACTTTCAGCAGTTATGGACAGTTTAACGCAATAAATCCATTGAACAGATATCTAAATGATAAAATGACGGGTGTTTCCTGTATTTTGTTACCAACGAACGCATATCGGATCTACTAGATCGAAAAATTTAATCGAGTCGATACGGACCAGAGGTCAAGAATCCGCCATTTTTAACGTGGTTAATGAAAAGCTTGAAAGTTGAATGCGCTTAGTGACATTGTCGTCATTTTTATGGAATTGTTCTCTGAACAGAATCTTCGATACATGTTCAATGTGTAAACATTTGATATACAGTCTGAATTCGGAAAATCGGAAGACCGAGTAGCCCCGAATTGCCCATTGATTTCGTTTTGTAACAAGGAAAAATAGCACCATAGTATATGTGACCTTTGACCCTGACCGTAAGAAGTTTCTAACCGAAACTTTATTAAAGATGAAATTAAGTATGATTGGAAGAGGCAGTTTGCAAACATTTTACCTGTAATATATAAAATGCTGCCCAGCTCTAGCCACGGGGAGGTCACCTCTTTAAGAGACACATTTTGAATTTTGAAAAATGATCTAAATGGTCCAAAAAAATGACCGTTGAACTAAATGAAAATGAAACAAACAAAAACTTAAGAATTAATTTTGGTATTGATTTTGATGTATACAACATAGCTGTAACCACTGGAGTTAGCTGATAATACATTTACCCTTTCCTACATACAATCATCTGCTGCAAACAAATTTGCAAAAAATTATATAGGCAACTTTGTGGAAAATCTCTTTAAATGGGGTATGAATGTTGAATCAAGTTGAACGCATTGAGGCAAAAGGAGGAGTTGCCATAAGCAATTTCTCGTCTAGTCACAATGTTTCCACAATTTGTTTGCAGTGGTGATAAAAAGTGTGTGAATATATGGGAAAGGGCTGGGGCTTGTAATTTCTGTCTGTGTGGGTATGGGCTACATAATAAAACTAGTTTTGAAGCTAAACTACCACCCTGTAGTTTAGTAGCTGACATGCCACACAACAAGAACAGAATAATAATTTACTTTCGTGCATGCATTTGATATACTGAGTCTGTAGTGTAGGGGAGAGTTTATTAACATTTACCAAACATTCAAGAAGAAAATGGTGTAGTTAAACTTACGTACAATACATATTCACTTATGTAAACATAGACATGTAGTAATGAGGCTGGCCAGTTCCTGCCTTCATTTTGCAAGCCATGATTAATAGTGAAGTTATTAATATTAAAGGTGTTATCTGACAGACCAACACAAGAATTTGTCTCCCCATCCACGTCACCAGGGTCAACTTGATCAGAAGCAGGACCATTGTCAGGGTCACATTTATAATCACTTGTTTCTACTGTATCAAACCAAAGGTTCATTTTCAGGTAGAGCATTTACACGAGATTTGCAGATAATAATATCAGCATATGCAGGATTACATAATTTTAGCCACTCAAGTGCTTTTAATACTTTTGATCTTTGGACATTGAATTCTTTAGAAGTGTTGTTTGAGCCCTTTTTGCGAATTCTTATGATTTTAACTTCACTTGGAAGCCTTGGAAGTATCTTAGCTGGTTCATTCACATTTTGTGGACATGTTACGCAATGACCATTTGCAGCAATACCTCCATGCTTTAGTAAATGAATGTTGATGACTGGGGCTAATCTTGCTATTAATTGTTGCTCTACAAGAGTAAGATCAAAAAGTTCTTCAGGTGCTGGTTTAGGATCCATATTATTTTGGGCTGAGAACATTTTTACACTTGATTTGTCAGATTTGCAACGTAGACATAAATTGTAATTAGACATTTTCATTTCAAGCCTTCGCTCATTACAAACATGACAGCAATTAAATTTATAAGACATTTGCTCAAGTTCAAATGCTCTTATGCAATCCATTGCCTTGTTGTATTGACTGTCGTTAGAAGGTGGTGCAGGTGGTGGTAAATCATCAACATTTATGTTTAGTTTCTTCTGAGCCTGTGCTATTTTTCTTAAATTGAGTTTTTGTCTGGCTGTTATTTGTTTATTTGTTTCATTTAATTCTGAAAAACAGAACGGTAATCCAAGGTTTCTGCATCTATTGTAAGAGTCTGCTTCTTTACTGTAGTAGAAAAATTCTTTGAGGAATTATGTGTATGTCTATATGTTTTGTTACTTTTGATCTTTATTTCTCTACATTGATCAATACCTTCACCAATATTTCCCTGAACAACTTCATTTTGTTTAGTTGTTTGAATGTTTTCATTAACAACAAGTTCATTTTGTTCAGTTGTTTGTGTTGATATTCTTTCCACAATGTTTTCACTAACAACTATATTTGCAGTTGTATCAGTTGATAGTTTCTTTCTCATTTTTCATGTGTAACGTTTTGCCTTTTTTTATGACAATCATCATTTTTGGAAGAAATGCTTATATCAGACTCAATGTTATTGTGCTCATTCAACCCTGTTAACACTGTGAATTGAGAATTTTGAAGTAATAGATTTATAATTCCACTTGCATTATCTGTTATATATGTTTGCTCAGTGTAGCGTGGCATAAAACGTTTAAATTCTTCACTGTAAGTGATTCCACGCAGCCAAATGTTGATGTTCATCGTTAAGAGGAAACAAGCAGCCTGGATTTCTAGTGCAGTAGCATATCCATTTCTCTTAATCATATGTTCCCAGTACATGTTTACAGAGTTTATGCTAATATCATGATGCAGTGACACTGCATTGGCCCACAGGTCCCAGTTGTTAAGAATGTAGTTACAGATTAATAGTCTGTAATAATGGGTTTGCTCAAAATCACCATTTATTGATAAACTAAGTGAATGAAAAAACAGTTTCCATCTCCAGGGACATTTAGTGATTTCATTTTGATTTCATTAATGGTAGCAGTATTTTATGTACCAGTATATGTCCTTAAATCAAATAATGCATGTTGTTTTTTTACACTTTTCTTAACCTTGCATTCCTTAAAAGAGGTCTGGACATCATTTGATTTTGTATTTTTTAGGATTTCACGATTCTTCCTAGATTTTTTGAAAATTTACTTACCCAGTACACGCCATCAGATAACTAGAGAATTGTTGAAGGCGGTGTAAAAAACTAAAACATTTAAATACACACCAAACAATGACACAGTTAAGAGACATAGCCAGTACAAGAGGTAGCAATGCCATAAAGCCAAAGTGTAACTGTACGGTGTCAGGTAAAATTTACTACTTGTTCATTGGTTCAAACCAGTACAAATGGGCAACTTGGATAGGGAATTGTTTTTTCTACAGATCTGCCAAGGTTCATTAGATTCTACACATTCACACAGATGGACCCACCAATTGATCACTTATAATTGATCCATCTCAAACTTACATGATAGCTCGGCAAAACACTCCAAGTCTGCACATTTTGGTTGTCTTTACAAGCATGTTAAACACGAACGGCAACTCTAATGTAACGGGAACATTGCAAATAATGATCATGTTTCGCACAAGTATGGTTTCGTGACACAAAGATTAAACAAAACAACATGACTCCCATTGGGCCTAGCAATAAACATATAATGTGACAAATTTGCCTAAGAATAAACTGAGTGACCACGATTTGTGACAAATGTGCCATGATCAACAGTTTTGAATGAATCAAGCTAGCACCAGCTTACCTGACGGTCGTTGACTTTCAGCAGTTATGGACAGTTTAACGCAATAAATCCATTGAACAGATATCTAAATGATAAAATGACGGGTGTTTCCTGTATTTTGTTACCAACGAACGCATATCGGATCTACTAGATCGAAAAATTTAATCGAGTCGATACGGACCAGAGGTCAAGAATCCGCCATTTTTAACGTGGTTAATGAAAAGCTTGAAAGTTGAATGCGCTTAGTGACATTGTCGTCATTTTTATGGAATTGTTCTCTGAACAGAATCTTCGATACATGTTCAATGTGTAAACATTTGATATACAGTCTGAATTCGGAAAATCGGAAGACCGAGTAGCCCCGAATTGCCCATTGATTTCGTTTTGTAACAAGGAAAAATAGCACCATAGTATATGTGACCTTTGACCCTGACCGTAAGAAGTTTCTAACCGAAACTTTATTAAAGATGAAATTAAGTATGATTGGAAGAGGCAGTTTGCAAACATTTTACCTGTAATATATAAAATGCTGCCCAGCTCTAGCCACGGGGAGGTCACCTCTTTAAGAGACACATTTTGAATTTTGAAAAATGATCTAAATGGTCCAAAAAAATGACCGTTGAACTAAATGAAAATGAAACAAACAAAAACTTAAGAATTAATTTTGGTATTGATTTTGATGTATACAACATAGCTGTAACCACTGGAGTTAGCTGATAATACATTTACCCTTTCCTACATACAATCATCTGCTGCAAACAAATTTGCAAAAAATTATATAGGCAACTTTGTGGAAAATCTCTTTAAATGGGGTATGAATGTTGAATCAAGTTGAACGCATTGAGGCAAAAGGAGGAGTTGCCATAAGCAATTTCTCGTCTAGTCACAATGTTTCCACAATTTGTTTGCAGTGGTGATAAAAAGTGTGTGAATATATGGGAAAGGGCTGGGGCTTGTAATTTCTGTCTGTGTGGGTATGGGCTACATAATAAAACTAGTTTTGAAACTAAACTACCACCCTGTAGTTTAGTAGCTGACATGCCACACAACAAGAACAGAATAATAATTTACTTTCGTGCATGCATTTGATATACTGAGTCTGTAGTGTAGGGGAGAGTTTATTAACATTTACCAAACATTCAAGAAGAAAATGGTGTAGTTAAACTTACGTACAATACATATTCACTTATGTAAACATAGACATGTAGTAATGAGGCTGGCCAGTTCCTGCCTTCATTTTGCAAGCCATGATTAATAGTGAAGTTATTAATATTAAAGGTGTTATCTGACAGACCAACACAAGAATTTGTCTCCCCATCCACGTCACCAGGGTCAACTTGATCAGAAGCAGGACCATTGTCAGGGTCACATTTATAATCACTTGTTTCTACTGTATCAAACCAAAGGTTCATTTTCAGGTAGAGCATTTACACGAGATTTGCAGATAATAATATCAGCATATGCAGGATTACATAATTTTAGCCACTCAAGTGCTTTTAATACTTTTGATCTTTGGACATTGAATTCTTTAGAAGTGTTGTTTGAGCCCTTTTTGCGAATTCTTATGATTTTAACTTCACTTGGAAGCCTTGGAAGTATCTTAGCTGGTTCATTCACATTTTGTGGACATGTTACGCAATGACCATTTGCAGCAATACCTCCATGCTTTAGTAAATGAATGTTGATGACTGGGGCTAATCTTGCTATTAATTGTTGCTCTACAAGAGTAAGATCAAAAAGTTCTTCAGGTGCTGGTTTAGGATCCATATTATTTTGGGCTGAGAACATTTTTACACTTGATTTGTCAGATTTGCAACGTAGACATAAATTGTAATTAGACATTTTCATTTCAAGCCTTCGCTCATTACAAACATGACAGCAATTAAATTTATAAGACATTTGCTCAAGTTCAAATGCTCTTATGCAATCCATTGCCTTGTTGTATTGACTGTCGTTAGAAGGTGGTGCAGGTGGTGGTAAATCATCAACATTTATGTTTAGTTTCTTCTGAGCCTGTGCTATTTTTCTTAAATTGAGTTTTTGTCTGGCTGTTATTTGTTTATTTGTTTCATTTAATTCTGAAAAACAGAACGGTAATCCAAGGTTTCTGCATCTATTGTAAGAGTCTGCTTCTTTACTGTAGTAGAACAATTCTTTGAGGAATTATGTGTATGTCTATATGTTTTGTTACTTTTGATCTTTATTTCTCTACATTGATCAATACCTTCACCAATATTTCCCTGAACAACTTCATTTTGTTTAGTTGTTTGAATGTTTTCATTAACAACAAGTTCATTTTGTTCAGTTGTTTGTGTTGATATTCTTTCCACAATGTTTTCACTAACAACTATATTTGCAGTTGTATCAGTTGATAGTTTCTTTCTCATTTTTCATGTGTAACGTTTTGCCTTTTTTTATGACAATCATCATTTTTGGAAGAAATGCTTATATCAGACTCAATGTTATTGTGCTCATTCAACCCTGTTAACACTGTGAATTGAGAATTTTGAAGTAATAGATTTATAATTCCACTTGCATTATCTGTTATATATGTTTGCTCAGTGTAGCGTGGCATAAAACGTTTAAATTCTTCACTGTAAGTGATTCCACGCAGCCAAATGTTGATGTTCATCGTTAAGAGGAAACAAGCAGCCTGGATTTCTAGTGCAGTAGCATATCCATTTCTCTTAATCATATGTTCCCAGTACATGTTTACAGAGTTTATGCTAATATCATGATGCAGTGACACTGCATTGGCCCACAGGTCCCAGTTGTTAAGAATGTAGTTACAGATTAATAGTCTGTAATAATGGGTTTGCTCAAAATCACCATTTATTGATAAACTAAGTGAATGAAAAAACAGTTTCCATCTCCAGGGACATTTAGTGATTTCATTTTGATTTCATTAATGGTAGCAGTATTTTATGTACCAGTATATGTCCTTAAATCAAATAATGCATGTTGTTTTTTTACACTTTTCTTAACCTTGCATTCCTTAAAAGAGGTCTGGACATCATTTGATTTTGTATTTTTTAGGATTTCACGATTCTTCCTAGATTTTTTGAAAATTTACTTTTGTCTGTCTTTTTCTTTTGACATTTCCATTTTTCTTCAAAGCATTAAATTTCTTTTTATCTTTTTTTAATTTTGATCGTTTAGACCTTTCTGATTTTGTTGTTTTGGGCTTTGAGGAGGAGTGATTATCATTAGCATTAAAAGAAGCTGGTGGTGTTTTTATTGAACAATATGGATGATCAAAGGAAACAGGGTTCTGACAAATATTGTTACTTTGTAACCTTGGATTCAGACTGTAACAATGTTCATTCAAAATAACACCTACCATTTTGACATATTATTTATTTATTTATAGATAACATGATAGAGTATAATGTTTAGTTCAAGAATTAAATGATTTTAAATATGTTGTTAGTAAAATTATCAGCTAACTTCCAGTTTCTATGATTAAAATCCCTATTTCAACTAAATGTTGTTTTTTGTCTCAATAGGAAATATCTTTTACTCCAATCATGATTTAAAAAAATAAACACACTAACAAAATAGAAATTAAAAATAACCAAAAATTAAAAATTAAATTTGAGTTTAAGAACAGATTCAAAATAATAAATCGACTAAATAATAAATAAGCACTCTGAATTATTAATAATGTGTCTACTTACTTGTAAATAAACAACGCTGACTTAAACTGCCAAGTTTCCAAAAGGTGACGCCGACATAGTGAAACCTTTTACTGACGAAAGATAGGTTAACCGAATGAACTGGTCCTCTGCTTTGTGTAATTTAACAATTTTGTAATTCAGGGTACCAGACATGTTTTTTTGTTTATCAACATCCGGAAAGTCAAAAAAACCATACGAGTTTTTATTTGGACTCATTTTAAATATAGACGACGAGTGTTATTACACGCAAATTATCACACATAAAATAATTTGTGCTCGTTCCTTTATCGTGTACGTATTATCATATTTAATTATTTCCTCTAGATTTTTTTTTTGTTTCGATATTTTCTTTTCATCCAACGAAAACGTACGAGTATCGTGACTGCAAACATGTATCGAAAAGTTCGCTCTGGACACAATTTTTGGAAAGACGGTATAGCAAATGTTTGCAAAGTTCATACACATTACCTATTGACGGGAAACATCGCCGGCTTCGCCGTCGATTTGTTTACCCGTATTAATATTGAGAGACTAAATCATGTACATCCTATATCTCTTCCTTCTTCATCTGCATTAATTACACACACTCAATGAAAATCCGGGATACGGGATGTGACGAACTTCATACGTTTACAAGAGTTAAAGGGTCACTCTCGCATGTGTGTTAAAGGGGGTTGGGGGAGGGGGTATTGTTGTTATTATTATTGCTGTTAGCATTTGTTATATTTGCAAAATATCATATTTCAACATAGAGATACAAATATATATATTCTGATATAGTAAATATTTACCCCAACCAGAGACATATTATTCATCATATTAATCATGGGATGTATTGTAATCATTTACCCGGTATACTTACGAAGAAACATTATTTTTACACAGTTTCATGTCTTTACAAATTGAACTTTTGGTACAATTAATACTAAATCTATTTGAATACGTTTGACTTTGCTTTATATCAACTTGGAGTATGTATTGAGATAGTTCTTGCTAATTGAAAAGTGTGACCCCCTTTAAGCTGTAGAATATTTATCTCGATTAAGTCTTAAAAACCTTTTTATTTATACTTATGGTCGATATAAATTAACACTGTATAATTGTGCATTACATTGGGCTTGTAATATTGACATACGTCGCGTTAATTTGGGATCATAAACATATCAGGGAAAAACTGATTACTTCAGTGTCTATGGGTGAAATGGCGTTATAGTCACTTCCTTTGAATATCGCGGATTCTTGCAATGAACATGAGTCCTATGATTTCCTTTTAATTCGCGAATATAAACCAGAATGAGTTTCCCTGGACATGATTTACAGCTAACCTTACTTCCTATAGATCTGCGTACGCACTTTGGAAATCGGTGTACGCACTTTGAAAACTTTGTGGCAAAAGGTGAAATTACTAAAAATGATCAAATTCTCCTTAGGCTACATTTTTTCTATACGATAGATATTATAACCTTTAATTATCAGATTTTGAAAAAAAAAATGCCCAAATGTGTTCAAGGTCGTCTGTTGTTGATCTGTGATATAGGAGAAAGGTTTTAGTTTGCTGTAAAACGGTTTTAAAACTTTTATAAATAGTAGAGTTCCGCAATATGACAGACGAACGTTTTGGTACGTTTAGCGGAAGACTATTGTTAACATCGAAAACAGAAAGCATAATTGATCAATACTAGCGGAATCTCTACCCACAATGTGTTCCACTTTGTATTTACGTAAAGCTTCATGTTGCCCGAATAACCCATTCACATCATGTGATCAGCGTGGATTACCGTACACCGAAAATATCATCCTATGATCAATTCATTTTACCTTATAGTCCATTCTTATATCTACCATAACAGCACCAAAAGGTCAGGGTTCATACCACCTTTGTTTAGCTATGACGTCAAATGATAGGTCACCCTTATCCCGAAATGAATTTCACTTTAAATATCAGAAAATACAGAAGTCTGAAGGTGTCAATATAGTCAAAAGAAAACAGCGGTTACTTACACATCACTCACATGATAATGTAGTTTCCAAAAACACTGCCAACTTTCAGCAAAATCATTATAGTTCAATGGGAGACAATTTCAGTCTCATATAATCATCTGAAATTTATGAACAAGTTGTTTTTAAAATATTGATAAATGGTAATGTGAATAATTGCTATCTTAACCGTATCCCGTTTACTGCCTGCAGTTTCTGGTGTTTTACAAGTTCTTACAGGTGTATGGACTATTTTCTTCGAAATATTGCCGAATGAGCAGGCTGATCTTGACCTACATTGTTCGCAAGTGTGATTATAAGTTGTGTATAACAGGTGCTATATATGCAAATGTTGTCATAGTTTAGTTAAGAGTATTAAGGCTAAATTGTGATAGAACTTGCTCGCTATGGGTCATGATATATAAACCTGTTTGCATATGTAAAACGATTATGAAAAAAGTAAGAATATAGGAGCCTTGATCTGGGAAAACCAACCACGGGATATTTGCGACCACTGTCAATTAAGACCAACTACGAGTATTTGCGACCACCGTCAATAAAGACCAACTACCGGTATTTTGACCACTGCCAATAAAGACCAACTACCGGTATTTGCGACAACTGTCAATTGCAACCAACTATCGGTATGTGCGACCACAGTCATTAAAGACCAACTACCGGTATTTGCGACCACTGTTATTAAAGACCAACTATCGGTATTTGCGACCAGTTTAAATGAAGACCAACTACCGGTATTTGCGACCACTTTAAATGAAGACCAACGGCTGGTATGTGCAACCACTTTAAATGAAGACCAACGACTGGTATGTGCGACCACTGTCAACAAAGATCAACAACCGGTATTTACGACCACCGTTATTAAAGACCAACCTAGGTATTTGCGACCACTTTAAATGAAGACGAACTACCGGTATTTGCGACCACTTTAAATTAAGACCAACGACCGGTATGTGCGACCACTGTCAACAAAGATCAACAACCGGTATTTACGAACACTTGAAATTAAAATAAACCACGGGTCAGATACGGATTTAACACTGTACAAGCAAATATGCTCAGATAACTGTTCATTTTCACTTGCCGTCATTCATCTTTTCCCAAAAACATCAACTCTTGAGCAGTCGATATTTGATACATCCAGGCAAAATATGGAAACTCTCTATAAATGAAAGTATGATCACTGAAAAGGTTGGATACATTGTGGCAAAAGTAGAAATAGCTCGTAATGACCAATTTTTACTTTCGACACTATATTTTAGAAAATCGTTTGCTGCAGAGGAATCAAATAGGCGACTGCATTTGAGAATTTGGGAAAGGGTTGACACACTAAGGGTTATTTTATCTGTGGAAAATTTCTTATGATATTGAAACCGTTTTCGTAATTTAATAAAAATAAGAAAATCGTCCGATTGCTGTTCTCGCGTAGTTTGGCACGATTTCAAGACGTGAGTTTTTTTCTTTCTAGTTACGACTCTTTTTAATGAAGTCTTATTGAAAATGCTTTTAATTGATTTTAATTGCAAAGTATACAAAAGGATAATACTTGTAAATCCTATTTAATCAGGTTACGCTGTAAATCAGGAAGTTATACATGTCTGACGAAATACAATCCCTTATACTATCCCCTGATAGTGTTTGAAGAGTTTGATTAGCTTACTATTTTAAGTATAATTCAGTGGTTAAAATAATGTAGGTCTTCGTTCAAAATTAAAGCATATAATTATGAGCTACAATCGAATTGGTATTTAAGATATCTTATTTAAGATATCTCCATTTTAGAGCTTTCAACATAAAGTGTGATGTAGTTTGCAATCATATTTGTTTATCCACAGGTTTAGAAGATTGCTTATCGTTCATGAAAAGCTGTGTGTGAAATCTTCTTATATGAAATGAAAATGAAAAATTGATATTATGAGCAACTGTTTACATATAAATAAGATATTGAGATGTTTTATTGTGTATGTTTCTCTGTTGTCGTCTCAATTCATTTTACTTGTCACATGGGTTTATGACCTGGTGAGAAATTAAAGAGTATATTATTGGCCGGTATTTTGAAGTGTATCATTGATATTCTTAACTAAACTTTAAAAACATTTGCATATATAGCACAAATTCCGTTTTACTTGCATTATCAAAACATGACAATAAACAGTGGGATCAATCAGGCGTGAACTGTCAACTTTATCATATCGAAATGGGAAAAGGAACATGAGTTCTTCTCAATACAACAACTCAGAACATTTTGATATAATATATATCTGTGTTTATAACAATACTGTTGATAATGGAACAACTGTTAGACGTGAAATTTCAACTGTATCATATGCATAATAGAGCGACAGAGTGAGAGAGAGAGAGAGAAAGAGAGAGAGAGAGAGAGAGAGAGCGAGAGAGAGAGGGGAGAGATAGAGAGAAAGTGAGAGAAAGAGAGAGAGAGAGAGAGAGCGAGAGAGAGAGGGGAGAGATAGAGAGAATGAGAGCGAAAGAGAGAAAGAGAGATAGAGAGAGAGAGAGAAAGAGAGAAAGAGAGAGAGAGAGAAAGTGAGAGAGCAAGAGAGAGAGGGGGAGAGATAGAGAGAAAGAGAGAGAAAGAGAGAGAGAGAGAAAGAGAGTAGAGAAAGAGAGAGAGAGAGGGGGGGGGAGAGAGAGCGAAAGAGAGAGAGAGAGAGAGAAAGAGAGAGAGAAAGGGAGAGAGAGAGAGAGAAAGAGAGAGCGAGATAGAGAGGGGAGAGATAGAGAGAAAGAGAGAGAAAGAGAGAGAGAAAGAGAGTAGAGAAAGAGAGAGAGAGAAAGAGAAAGAGAGAGAGAGAAAGAGAGAGAGCAAGTGAGAGGGGGAGAGATAGAGAGAAAGAGAGAGAAAGAGAGAGAGAGAGAGAGAGAGAGGGGGAGAGAGAGAGAGAAAGAGAGAGAGCGAGAGAGAGAGGGGGAGAGATATAGAGAAAGAGAGAGAAAGAGAGAGAGAGAGAGAAAGAAAGAGAGAGAGAGCGAGAGAGAGAGGGGGATAGATAGAGAGAAAGAGAGAGAAAGAGAGAGAGAGAAAGAGAGTAGAGAAAGAGAGAGAGAGAGAGAGAGAAATAGGTAGAGAGAGCGAGAGAGAGCGAGATAGAGAGAGAGCAAAAGAGAGAGAGAGAAAGAGGGAGAGAGAAAGGGAGAGAGAGAGAAAGAGACAGAGAAAAAGTGCCGAATGGAAAATATTGGGGACACGTATTTATAATGTGACATTGCACAAATGATATTCCTTCTTTCCGAGTACATGTATATCAACTAGTTGGCACATTTCGTGTTCAATGTGTATAGGTATGACAACATATGTCATTGAAAAGAATTACTTCTTACCTTTAAGATAAAACATTGAGTGTTATGTTTTATGCAAGAAAGAATTCACCCAGCGAAGAACTATTAAATTGTTTCTGTTAAAAAGATTAGATAGTGATATGAATTACATAGTTCCAATGTTTTAATGTAACCCTTTTCTCCTTGAAAAGAAATAGCAGCAAAAGGAGAAAGTGCTCATAAATATTTACCACAATGTTTTCAGTTCTATTCAATATGTATACGTGCATATCAAAATAATGTTAATATTCTTGACTTCAAGCCTCCAAATTTGTCTTCTGTAGATTTTATGTAATTGGCGGAAGGGTTTAGTAAATATTTTGTTAATTCTCGTTATTGCGATAATATTATAAACACTCGTTCCTAAAACTTTCCTCTCCGATTAGTTATAATTTGAAACCAGGGAATTTAGTTGCTTTTAATTGCTGATTTCTGCAACAATGTGTGTACTTGTATCCTACATGTATAGATAAGATATTGATGTGTTAATACGTTCATAATTCACTTTTTTACACATGTCCTATCCACCAGAAATACCCGACTCGTTTACGAACAATACCGAGCTCTTACGACTTCGGACGGAAATCGCCGAGCCTGCATGTTATAAATACTTGCCACCTGTGTACGGAATCCTAATCCACCTTGGCCTAATGGTTAGCGCCTAGGAACTGAAACCGGGCGTCCCGGGTTCAATTCCCAGTCGCTGCGATATGGTCTTAGCCTAGTACTGATTTGTTTACCCAGGGGTCCTGAATAAGTGAACTGTCGCCGTGATATACCTAGAATAATATTGTTGAAAAGGGCGTAAAACCACAACAAAACAAAATGTACAGAATCTGACGATCTCATTAGAACTGATCTTTTCTATAAATTATCTTACTATTACACTGTTTTGAACGCTACGGAAACGTTATTATATGCCTCAATAAGGAAACCTAATCATGTCTTATGATAAACAAGGGAACACAAAAGAGAATGCGAATTTTATAAGATGTTATTACTTAAAACTTTACATAAAAATGTTATAAATACACTTGCTTTCTATATACAACAAACGATGCAAAAACTAATAATTAAACACTTACGTGTCAATGTAGGTACATATAATAATCCCCATATACTACTAATATCAACAGACAATATGCAAGTCTATGAAGTAAATATTGTTTATATTGGTGAACGTACTTATATTTAAAACACACACATATATATTTATATATTTTATAATATTCGTGTGTTAAGTTTAAAGTTTAGAAAAATATAACCTGTGTTCTTAAAACCTATTAAGCAGACGAAAATTTCTAAATCAATAAATAGAAATGTAAAACGTTAAACATCTACTACACAACGAAATTGAACAACAAAGCTAACAAATCGACTACGTCGGATTCAAAAAAATATATATTGCTAATTTGCGAACTGCGTAGAACCAGATCAACCTGTGCTGGTTATTATTATAAATTATTAATAACAATGATGATAAGAAGAAGATTATTATGATGAATAGTTTACAATAGGAGAAGAATAGTATGATGAATAATTTATAGTAGAAGAAGAATATGATGAAAAGAAAAAGAAAAAGAAGTTGAAGATACGGAAGAAATGTTTTACTAATTGGCGAACTGCGTAGAACCAGATAAACCTGTGCTGGTTATTATTATTATTACAAATTATTAATAATAATGATAATAAGAAAAAGAAGATTAGGTTAAACACATTTTAGAAGAAGAAGAACATAATAAATAGAAAACGAAAAAGAAAAAGAAGAAGAGACAGAAGAAGAATATTATAAAGTGATTGCCATTAAATTATGAAGACATCAATATTACCAGACCAAATCATGTACATCCTATGTCTCCTCCTACTTCATTTTTATTGATTACACACACTCAAGGAAAATCCGGGATGTGACGACTTTCATAGTTATATAGATAGATATTGTATTGACTTAAACTATACATAGTTTTTCATCATACAACATAAGTATTAATAAATATATTGCATGCACATGACACATTCGCACATTCGTTCGCTGACGCCCGCACACGCGCACACACACACACACGCGCACACACACACACACACACACACACACACACACACACACACACACACACACACACACACACACACACACACACACACACACACACACACACACACACACACACACACACACACACACACACACACACACACACACACACACACACACACACACACACACACACACACACACACACACACACACACACACACACACACACACACACACACACACACACACACACACACACACACACACACACACACACACACACACACACACACACACACACACACACACACACACACACACACACACACACACACACACACACACACACACACACACACACACACACACACACACACACACACACACACACACACACACACACACACACACACACACACACACACACACACACACACACACACACACACACACACACACACACACACACACACACACACACACACACACACACACACACACACACACACACACACACACACACACACACACACACACACACACACACACACACACACACACACACACACACACACACACACACACACATATAAACATGATTACTCGGGTTATAATATAAATATTAATCTGATAAAGAGGATAGCAACCAAATAACTCTTTCTCTGTTTATCTGAATAGACTGGTTTGCTAACATAAGCAAGCGCTTGTATGTGCAAGCTGTTACCATTATAAAAGGATGTATTGGTCACCTTGCACACACACGCACTAGTTAAAATGTCATTTTGTTTATAATTGTATGGTAGTAGATATTTGGATTTTTTATGAAAGGAGCGACAATGCTTTACAGTCGACTGTTGGTGTATACAGCGTATAGCAAGAGGTAGACATTAAATATTGCAAGATACCATTACATATAACAACTTTAGTTATACTTCAAATAATGTCAACATAATACAGTGTAACTTCATCAGTGGTTTGAGTGTATATTTGTATTTATTTTCATGATTGGCACAATAATTGGATTACACATATCCACCAAAATGTTTCAGATATTGAAACCATAATATACGGATGATGTTTTACATGTACTTTAGACACAAATTATTGTATTTTAAAAACATGTATTTTTAAATTTGACATGTGACAGTTATGCTCCAGCCAGCAGGTTTTTTTCTATAATCATTGAACATTTTCGTTTTCTATAGTATTATATAGAAAAGTCTCTGTGTGAAGGCTTCCTTCATATAATAGCATAAGTTTAAAATGTTATTTTTAATTTTTTTAATCGAATAATTTAGATAAATTAAACATACTTGGATTATTATAATAGTATTTTGTTATGATGTTAATTCTAAAAGGAAATGATGTTCGTCTTCGATCTCTGCAATGTTACATATGTTACATTTTCTTAAGCGTCTATCGAGGCGATTTTGACTATATCTGTCTGTTTCAATTCTTAAAGTGTGTAACGATGAACGTATTTTTGACATGTATGCCCTAAGTGTTTTATTACGTATATCGTCCAGATATGGTTCATAATCAAATTCTGTTTTGACAGCTTTATAAAGGGTCAGTATTCTATTTGCTTCTATGTCTGACGACCAAGTGTGTATGTAGTTATCAGTAAGTCGCTGTTTGAATACTTTTGGAAATGGTTTGTGGTCAACACTCCATGGATTTTTCCACACATATAGGAATCCAGTATTACATAAAATAGTTTTGACATCGGAAAGCCAATTAGTACACCCACTATTGCAATCTTCGAATAAGTTATTGTACATACGTTTCCAAGAGTTTATAGTTAAAGGAATACTCCCGCGTGAGGTGGGGGGGGTTATGTTTTGGTGCCAATATTGCGGTTAGCATTTGAACTTTGAATCGTTGTTAACGTGTCTTTATTTGCAAATTATCACATTTCACCATTTCAACATCAACACGAAGATATATATTCTATTATTGTAAATATTTACCCTAACCAGAGACATATTTATTATGTGTCTCGGCTTTAACTATGTGATGTATTGTAATCATTTATCCGGTACACTTACAAAGCATTATTTTTGCACAGTTTCATGTCTTTACAAATTGAACTATTTGATCAAATACTACTTAAACTATTTGAATTCGTATGGGTTTGCTTCATATCGACTTGAAATATGTATTGGGATAGCTCATGCTAATTGAAAAGTGTGACCATCAAACTCGTGATACAGTCCCTTTAAGCTGTAGGAATTATCTCGATTAAGACTTAAAAATATATTTATTTATAATAATGGTCAATATAAATTGACACTGTATAGTTTTGCATTACATTAGGTTTATGATATTGACATCAATTATGTCAGCGTTAATTTGGGAGCATAAACATATCAGTGAAAAAATGATCATTCAGTGCGTAACCGTCTACGGGTAAAATGACGTTATAGTCACTTCCTTTAAATATCGCGGATTCTTGCCATGAACATGAGTCCTATGATTTCCTTTTAGTTCGCGCATATAAACAGGAATGAGTTGCCCATGACATGATTTATAGCTAACCTTATTTCTTATCTGCGGACGCACTTTTAGTCATCATATGCATTAGAATACGTTTGAAAACGTTGTGGCAAAAGGAGAAATTACTAAAAATGATCAATTTCTCCTTAAGCATACAGTTTCTCTATACTATAAATATACCCTTTATTTATCAGATTTTCAAAACAAATGCCCATATGATTTCACGGTCGTCGGTTGCTGATTTGTGATATAGCGGAAGGGGTTTAATTTGCTGTATTATGGTTTAATTTTTGTTTAAATATTAAAGTTCCTCGATATTTGGATAAACCAATGAAACAGACGACAGTTTTGATACTCTACGCGGAAGACTATTGATATCATTAAGAAAAAAAACACAATTGATCATCGTTAGCAGAATCTCTTTTCCTCACAATGTTTTCGGTATCTACACGAGGCTTTCTATTTCCCGAATGATACATTCACATCATGAGATCAGCGTGGATAACCCTTCACCGAAAGTAACATCCTATCGAGCCGTAAAACAAGTGCGTTGAAGTGGTCACTTCGATTCTTCATATTTCTTCATCCTTTCCCACATACGTCAATTCTGCAGCAATCGAAATTGAAAACACCTGTGTTAAAATACGGAACATCTCTGTTAACGTAATTTTTAACTCTTTCCCACATACAACAATTCTGCCGGAGACGACTTTGAAAACGTCTAGACAACCAAAAAGAACATATATATAGATGAAGGTACAATTACTGACACAAATTGAAAACACTGTGGCATAAGAAGTAAAGGCTCGATTCAAGCAATTTCTTATTTTAACTACTTTTAATTACTCATATAATGTATTCGGGTCAGAGGTTTTGTACAGGAAGATTTTATAAAATATTCACTAAACATACATATGGGGCAAATAACCACCGCTCCATGGCGGCCTGATGGTGAGTGATCACAATAGAATAGTCTACACTTCGTGCTTAACGTGCTTAGGTGAGCTAAACCGGGCACCGGGCAATTTATCATCGGACATACATGGCAGGTTTTGTATTTCACATACATTTTGTTAAATCTGTGTAAGTCTTCTCTGTTGGAACTATTATTTTTAATTTGAATACAAAGCATCGTTTTAGTTGTATAGCACTTTGACAAATCGAACTAAAAATAAATGTCCAGACAGATTGAATGTTTAGTAATCCAAACATATTCTTTCGAGAAACGTTTGCGTTTACAATACTGTAGTTCACTTTTATAAACTCGATGCAATGCATGCTTTTCAAACTGAAATGCAATATTGATTGCTACAGCTCTCATATTTGCCCAAATACTAGTGTTAATTGCAAGTAACATATATTCAGATACAGCTAGCGTTAATGCTTCCATGTCGTTGCTACTCGTACATGTATATATAGTTTGTTTGTTTGTATGATGTTTCACACCGCTTTCAGCAGGTGCTCAGTCAGATCACGGCGTTACCAGTTCTACTGGTTCATCTATCCTGACAACTGCGTGTCAGACGTAATCCCATCCCCACAATCCTGAGGACTTAAAAGGGAAAGCCATTATTACAATTTATTTGTTAAGTCTTTGGTATGGCCAAGCCGGGGATCGAACAATCTGCGACCTTCTGCACCCGAGGCAGACGCTCTACCAATTCACAACCGAGGTGCTCTGTAATATGTAATACTTATTAAGTTAATCAGTTGTTAGCTATTCCAGTACTTCGATTTTATTGTAAACATAATTATGTCCCTTCAATTCACATGAATGAACTATAATCACAATATGTAGTGTTTTCATATTATTTATTTTAGAAAAATATATAACTGTAAAATAAGAAAAAACATATATGACAAATATCTATTTTACCCTGATACATTGGTTACAGAAGATTAACTTACTACTAATGAACATATGTTCCTCTAGATGGCGATTTTTATGGCCATTTTATAATGCCATATTTTCCCGTTAGTGTCAATCTGGCTTTTATTATGTAAAACATGTAAATGATAATTTTATCCGGGCTTTTGCCCATATGTGTATACTTCGTCATTTGAATAAATGACAATTTTCATTCTATTCTGTTGTTGTTGTTTTCATTATTATTATTTATGCCGGCAATCATAGCAAAGAGACAAGCGTATTTTACCAGGTTGAACATTACCAATCTGTTGGATGTTGGTGGGAACACGTGTTTGAAATAAATACACATGAGTGAAGTGTAAACTCAATATGTTGTAGTTCGTATAGTTATGTTAGATTAATTATAATCTGTAAAATTAGGGGAAAAAATATGCATAACAGTTATTGAAACATTTCTTACATTTTTAGCGCCAATCAGAATATAGGGTGTTTTGCAAACAATATAAATTCAGGTGAGTTATTAAATGATAATGATAATGATAATGGGTCTCCCGATTTTGAACATGGAAGAATACATATGAGTGAAGTGTAAACACAATATGTTAGATTTAAATACAATCTGTCAAATTAAGAAAGAAACATACATAACGTAAACTATATTTTAAAATATATACAAAACATTTATTAAACTTGTTCATGAAACATAACTAACAGAGGTTTACTCTTAGTAGGAATTGTATTTTGACAAAATATTATTATCATTCGTGGAATGGTCAATGGGGAAAGTAGAAATTGGCATATGAGTGCAGGGCCGCTTCCAAACATCTTGTCAAACTCCTCACTCTGTTTAGATTCTCCGTAAGTTAATGGACTAGTCTATTACTGTGTAAGTAATACGGTAACAGTTTAAGCCTGATCAGACTGTGTGGATGCTAAGACTGATCTGGAGCTGCATTGTTCGCAAAAACTAACGTGTACCCTTTCCATTGGATCACATTACAAAACAAGTTCAACTATTTACATATAAAAAAATCAAATGGAAATATAATATAGTTTTTAACGTTTATCTGTTATTTGGGAGGGATGTATTCATGGGAATGCCGTCGTTTGCTTCTTTGGTTTGCATTTCTATTTGTCCATGGCGAATAAAACACGCGCTTTTATTAACAATTAGCATACACGTCGTCTTTGTAAATTGTAGTGTGTATAGCATCGTATATGTATTTGTACTGCTCCTGAATTGAAATAAAATGAGACATTTAGTTTAGATGTGTCCATAACCCTTTCCCACATACAACACATCTTCAGCTGATGAATTTGAAGCCATTTAAACACAAATAGGAAATATCTCTATAAGTTAAAAGTACAGTCAAACTTGTGTGAGCGGTCACATGCGATCAGCGGTCACCGGCGTTAAACGGTCACTTTAAATCCCTCCCAACCAATTATACTCTATAAACTGCCTTGATCAGCGGTCCCCTTTGAAACGCGGCCAGCGGCCACACTAATTGGTCGAGATTAACTGTAATCTTATTGTGTTCAACGGTCAATCGACACACGACTTGGATTCGCAAGGTGTTAAATTATCGGTGTTTAATACATACAGGTAATAAAGCATACTGTGACAATCACATTATCGGTGTTTTTCATATGCGTAAGCTGTTGTTTACATGTTAGATCTAGGGTAACGAAAACCACCGACGTGTGCCGAATGATAGTTGCATGATTCATCAACAAGAAGTTGCGATTTTGGTTTCTTTTCTGTTTACTGTGTCGGGCAAAATTGATAAATTGAAAAAGATATTTATGAGCGTTTTAAACCGAAAGACAGTACAATTATATGTTAAAATGAAAGTTAATGTCCACTTTGAAGCACAAAGTCAATTTATATTCCCATTTCCTTTTTTAAATCTAAAGACAAGAGAAAGTTGATGCAACGCATCAATGTCGCCGGATATCCATAGTGCAGTTATGCATAACACTAACATTATAGTAGTTGAATAAACAGTTATCAACTGAGGGGCATATTGGAACATGAAGGGTGCGGTCAAGTGAAAATGTATCATAACTTGCATTGTTTTGTCAACGAAGTGAATGATAATTGAAGCCTTTCATTGTTTATGATCAATCTCCATTCCAAAGTAGGTTGACCATACACACAACCAACTAATTATTGATCATAAACAGTAATGGAAATGAGAAATCTTGCCAATCATTAGTCTTAGTATGTATACAGTGCTTTTTCATTAAGGAATTATTATAAGATTTGTCAAGATGTTTGTCAGAATATTTGAATTTTATTATTTTTTTCAATACCACAAAACAGACACTTTAGGATTTGCATGCAATAGCACGTCATTTTACCTTTCCTCTATTAAAGTCAACAGTGGACACCTTTGCAGCAATCTACTTTTAAAACAATGAGTTAAGGGTTAAATCGCTGAAGTTTTTTCTTTTTCTCAAAATGATATTAGCTTGGCATCCTAATTATATCATACTTTTACAAATGTTGAAATGTAGTCCAATATTTATAAATTAGACCACCTTCGAAATATAATATCAACTAAACAGTTAAATCTCATTGAAATTGTTGTATAATTTAAACTTAATTTCGAACATAAACTGAGCCCTACAACATGTTAATTTATTTTAATTCTTTCCTTCCTTTTTTATAATGAAAATAACAAACTACTCATGTTTTAAAATTATATTATGATGAGCGCCCTTGTGTCAATGATGCATAACAATATGCAGATCGGAAGCAACATGCCTTTAGGGAATTAAATGACACATTTAAAATTGTCAAGGACGAAATAATTTTGTACGAAAGACCCGATTCTTTCTTATTCGCAGAGGTGTCGTTCTTGAAACTCTCTTTATAGGCAGAGTGTTCGTTCAAAGTAATTTTTCTATTAAAACTAGTTTTATCTCGGTTTGTTCATTTCTTCGTTTGTTTCGAACCAAATAAACATTTTAAATCACCTACGATTTACTATTTGTAAGTGAGTGTAAAGAAACGGCTCTCTGCAAAGAAGATTGATCTACGCAGTTGGTATTCGCGAGTCACGCTTCAAGCAGGTGCGCGTATGTAAACAAATTAGACTGCGACGTAAATTTTTGTAGTTATCGCCATTTGAGTACATGTAGTATATAGTGTAAAATAAAGTATTTCAGTCTAGCTAATAGGGACTGTTTTGTCTTCGTAAATAAAACAAAAAAACATAAATGAGAGTCAAAATAAAGAAACTGAAAATACCTAAAACATCGGAATATTTATTTCATTTTAGATGTGTCATTACTTAGTGTTTTTAAACAAACACAATTGTAATATGTTCAAGACATCTAAATGTGTTTCTTTCTAATAATAATCCCCCCTCCCATGTGATTTCCGAAAACCTATTAAAAATAGAGACTAATTATCGAGTAAAATTGTGTGCAAGATGGAGACGTAGATTCGGACGCTAATTTTTTCCGGATACGTTATTCGGCGAATTTCAAAGTGAAATAAACACATATTTGATAGTCAATTTAGTTGTGAACGTCGGTTTAAACTAAGGAATAAATAGCACAATGAAATATTTGATAGAAAAAAGCTACAAATCTTCATAACAATGATTAAATACAAGTTTATAAAGACAATTTACTATTTGTAATGTAATGACTATTCCTAACAGTTGCATGTAATATTATGTGAACTGACAAAACTTGGAACAAATCCGACCAAGTCATGAAATTTGTGATCAGCAGCCACCTCTCTTAAGCAGCCAGATTTATCATGTCCCTTGGGTGGCTGCTGATCGCAAGTTTGACTGAATAATGATTGAATACAATTGAAAACAGTGTGATCAACGGAAAAGGAATTTATCCGTTTTTCACATTATTTTCAAAAGTCATCTGTTTAAGGGTGAAACGCATTCCTCGTGATCTAGAGCACCAATAGGCGGAAAAACACAATTTGAAAGCCTCTATCTTAATAAGGATGATTTTGATATTGTTTTGTTATTTACAAAGTTTTGAATGATAATAACACTTCATAAGTTATAAACTCGATATTGTTTTGTTATTTACAAAGGTTGGAATGGTAATTATGTTTCTTAAATGATAAATTCGTTATATTTAGTTGTGTATTGACAAGCCTTTGATTGCTATTTTCGTTTCTTTATTAAAATATACGATATTGTTTTACGCACAAAGTTGGGCAAGATAGTTTCGTGTCTATGTATACGATATTGTTTTACGTACAAAGCTATACCTGATAGTTTCGTGTCTACAGTGATGGATACGATATTGTTTTACGTACAACGTTAAGCATGATAGTTTTGTGTCTATAGTGAAAATACGATATTGTTTTACGTACAACGTTAAGCATGATAGTTTCGTGTCTATAGTGATGGATACGATATTGTTTTACGTACAAGGTTAAGCATGATAGTATTGTGTCTATAGTGAAAATACGATATTGTTTTACGTACTACGTTAAGCATGATAGTTTCGTGTCTATGGTGATATATACGATATTGTTTTACGTACAACGCTATACATGATAGCGTCGTGTCTATAGTGAAAATACGATATTGTTTTACGTACAACGTTAAGCATGATAGTTTCGTGTCTATAGTGATGGATACGATATTGTTTTACGTACAACGTTAAGCATGATAGTTTTGTGTCTATAGTGAAAATACGATATTGTTTTATGCACAACGTTAAGCATGATAGTTTTGTGTCGATAGTGATAGATACGATATTGTTTTAGTTACAACTTTGGGAAAAAATAGTTTCGTTTGTAAAGAGGTAGCTTCGATATTGTTTTACTTAAAGAGTTTGGAATTATATTTTCGTTTCTAAAGTAAATTACACGATATTGTGTTAATGTTTATAAAGTTTGCAATGGTATTCTCATTGTTAAAGTGATAGCTATGATATTGTTCACTTACAAAGTTGGGAATGATAGTTTCGTTCCTCTCCTTCATCAGTTTGACTGACTGTATAATGTTTATATGCCCTTCATCTCGTTTCATTCTTTCTAATTCAGCCAGAAGAACACATACCATACCACTCCTCTCGAAATCATTGCTAAAATTTACACAAAACAAATATATAATTCGTTGATAACGGCGAATACTAGTAACTCTTTCTCCTGGTACACACCATTTTAAACTGTATGAGTATGTTGCAGGAGACGACTATTGCAAACTTTATGAGCATTTTTGTTTTATTTTCCAACAGTGTTTCCTAAACTTTATTAAAGCTGAAATTATCTTAAAATCACAAATACTTCCTTTATATTTACACAAATTAAGGACTCTTAGGGTTTAATGCAAAAGTACTTCAGTGATCAGACCGCCTGTTCTTGGGTTCAATCCCCGGCTGGATCTTACCAAATACATTTTAACTGGTAGCAATGGCTACCCTACCTGTTGCTCAGGGTTTGAGTTAGCATTACGACTGACTGGCTGGTGTCAGGATAAATGTAAAGCGGCGTAAAGCACCAAACAATCTACCAATCAGTGAAACAGTTACTCAGTTCTCGTTTACCAATTTACCAATCAAACTGCAGCTACTTTAAAAGAAACAGCTAATTGATTGATGAATTGACAACTTGAAAGTATATGTTATTTGGTTAGTTTCTGTTATTTGGTTAGTGAATTGAATACGCGAGCAACCAACTGTTTTCCTAAACGCAAGGCTTATTTTCTGCAGACGTATAATTCAGATTGCGAATCGTCGTGTCTTTAAAATCAATGTTTCCAAATAAATATTCATTGCTTGAAATCATGATTCTAAATTTACGTTAATGTACTTTTGCCCTGTCTGTCTTTAAAATTTAGCGCAAGCACATTCACGAAAGTACCAAGTCTGCACTTTTTCGAATGCATTGAACCAAATGAGTTAATACGAGTCCGCGGCCAATTAATTTCCATAGTGGTCAAACACTTAAATGCTTGTTTGGTGTATTCAATCTACAACAGAAGCCGGAGGATTCGATGTGCCAAACATGGCCGATATCAGTGATCTGCCGGCTTGAAAGCAATGTGTCTACCCTTTGAAGCTTGTTTTGAAATGATCATGTGTAAGGTTTGTTCAAATTTCAGAAAGAAAGATAAATCTTTATATGAAAATAGCAACATAAGTTTAGCCTTATCCCAAACTGCATTGTTCGTTGTAGTTTGACTACAAGGTACATGATAATGGCTAAATACAGCTTACCCACAGTGTATTAGAACCGGTTGTGTTGGGGTCAGACGTCTCTCTCTGTTCAGAACTACTTCGAGAAAATCTATCATGGATTTGGAATCCTTCGGAACCGTTTTGTTGTTATCCCAGGATTTGTATGCAAATTGTGATACATTGACTAGACCGTCAGTCTGTCAGACAAAACACAAGTATCACAATTATTGATAGGGTGACAATTTATACAAGACAACTATGTCTAGACGAGACATACTTGACGGATTTGTGTTCGTTGTTTTCATTTGTCTTTCATATTAATCCATATCAATTAGAGTCAGTTTCTGGCGGCCGATCAAATATTTCGACCGCCTCTGTGGTGTTTTGGTAGAGCGTCCGCCTCGAGTGCGAGAGGTCGTGGTTTTGATGCCCGCTCGTTTTATACCAAAGACTTTAAAAATGGTAGTGATGACTGTTTCCTTGGCGCACAATGTTGCGAGGTTAGCATTACGACTGACTGGCCGGTGTCAGGATAAATGGACCAGAACATTTGTTGATAGCGGCGAATAAAAACAACATACAATAAATTATTCCGAACTACAATCTGTAGCAGAAGAATGAGAACATTTTGTTTAAATATGAAACGTCTCTATAAATGAATATGTAATTAAAGACTTTAAACATTGTTGCAATATGAGATATTGTTTGTTTTAGGCATTTCCCTTTGGCTGCATGTATATTATGTTATGAGGTCGTTTTCTATAGATGTGTCAAAATTCGTCCACACATTTAAAAATGATAAAGGTGTCCAAACAATCTTTTCGATTGAAATCAAGATATAACCGATAAGTAATAAAACATATAAAACAAATAAAACAGCTTGTCTTTAAGGAAGGCAGTATGAAATGTTTCTCGATATAACTGTTTCTAAATGTTGGCATTGTTTTTCTTTTGTAGAAATGTTATCAGAATATTATCTTTTCCCTGTTTTGTAAACATGCCACACAAAATTCATGTCTTTCAATTCAACCATAACATAAGAATAGTCTTACACTGTCGTATGTGAGCTTTTTTTGACAATAACTTCCATTGTTCAACTCTTCCACAAGGTGAACCCCGAATGGCGATTTGATACCTTTGTCTGTTACCCCGAGATTGAACGATGTCTGAAATTAAAAGGACAATCTGTTTGATTCAGTCTTTCCATGCAACCGGCTGCTTCTCCACATATATTTCTAGCCCATAAGCACAAGGATAATTTTAGTTTGTTTGTTTGTTTGTTTGGAGTTTAACGCCGCTTTCAACAGCTTTGGTCATATCACGGCGGTCAGTGCACCTACCCATGTTTTCCTGGCTTTCCCACACCAGTACTTACACAACATTCTTTCGAAGCCACTGACTACTTTCTCACATAGATCAGAGGTGAGAGGCAATGGAAAACATCGCCAAAAAGAATGTCGCCGCAACCGGGTATCGAACCCGTGACCTCCAGATCACGAGTCAGATACGCTACCAATTGAGCTACCCGGCCGGCGATAATTTTAGTACACATGACATTTTATGTGAAAACCTAAGATTAGCAACGGAGTTATGCTCCGGACAAAGAAATATTTACAATAAAGGGGTAACTAAAAACAAGAGCTGTCGGAGGACAGCATGCTCGACTTTTCAAAAGCTTCTTTGATTACTGAGATAATGGACTCTAATGTAGTTGCATGTTAAACATTAACCACAATGTCTTAAAGAGCGATAAGTTGCATTATATGCAGGAAAGAGTTATTTAACTTAATTATTTGCATAGGTGTGATTGTTGGGAAGGGTTGTATAACGTTTCAATGGAATGCATCAAGTAGTTACTAAGATATGGACTCTTAATGTAGTTGGACGCAAACCTTTAACCATAGGGCAACAATTTGCACCATATGCAACTAGTTCAAAGTTATTGCTAACAAGTCTTAGATTGATTACCATGTCATGGTCTGATGAAGAATCCTGTATAGTGACAATGGTTTTAATATTCTGTTCAGCAATGAGAGACCAAACTCCTTCAAGTGTGGCTTGCGTTGGGGACTTTGTCACTATGAACACGTTCTTACCCTCATCATTCTGTTGGCAAATAAGAAGACGAAAAATGTGTTATCAATACATTCGATGAAAAAGAAGTTAAATTCATAACAAAAGAAAGTTTATTAGTACTTTTATAAATACATTAGGAACATATCGTGTTATTGTTTTTGAATAAGCGAGGTATTTCATACACACTTGATACATAGTCAATAACACGTCATTTGCACCAAAACCAATCATTGCATTTGGTTTTTGAATTTTGAACATTATTACTGATCTGAATGGGTATTGTTCACTTTCTAGTTTATAAGCGCCCTTTAACATTTGGAGAACGGATGGAAAATCGTCTATGCACGTGTGTAAATTCATGGCGATTTTGTAATTGATCTCAAAATGTCCGATTGTTAGCTTACGTGAGACACGACTTCATTACATGTGAATGTTTTCGCCTCGTGATATGTGATTATAGTGTCTATATGTGAACCATCAATTATTTAGCTGCAATATCAAACGAGTGGAATGAATGTTTTAACAGATGTATACAGTTCTGTTTGTTGCCTGTGATTATTTGATATACAGTTAAACATTTTGGGATATTGCATATATTATATTATCAACCCTAACCAGCCATACAGCAAATCTGCATCAGATTAAATTGAAAACATTATGTAAAATTTGGAAAATTTGTATTACTCTTATATATGACAGTTTAATTATTGAAAATAGTTGAAACCGTTGTGGCAAAAAGAGTTATTGCTCGTTTTGAATAATTTCTACTTTTGTCTCGATGTCTCCAAAAGCCGTCTGCTGCAGAGGCATCGGAAAATGTCTGTTTGTGGGAAAGCGTTAATATCATTATCATTTTTTATCAAATTGACACTTAATTGTTAATTTGATGTATCACTTGAATTTCCATAATGACAATACCAAAGAAATACGTACTGGTAGCAAGACAGCACCAAGCTCCTTCACCCGAACCATACTCTTCGATTTCGGCATGTATTCATCAACTAAGATGTAAAAAACATTAATATAATTACAATAACAGGTAACGCAATTCATAGTTGTTTATTCATATATAATGTTGTTTTTACAACTTACACCACCCTCGATCTTTACAGTCCAGATACTCAGCCAGCTCAGATTCCTAGTGTGGGAGAAGTTCTAACATGTTAAACCTCTATCACTGGAATCGGATGGGAGTTTTTGATCACGGGGCAGGTGCTCAACCTCTGAGCAACATTTTCCGATTAATTTAAATAAAAAATAAAGTTTGCATACTAACTGTTTTACCTGAACTGAAGTATGATTCAATTGGTCGAAAAATCAACGTTTTAAAGTCATATATTTGTATTTTATGACCTTTCGATGCACAGCTGTCATTATAAAGTAATGATGCCCTTTAATTTCGGGGGATTCGAAACATCGGAAACATGAAAATGAATGTATATGACTTCAAAAAATAATATTTGATTGTTTTGATTATATACATTAAAAGGTAAATACCGATAGCTAAGCCGACTTGTCGGATTGTTGATATCGGACATGGACCTTGTGACATACGAGTACGCGTTATGCGACTTGTCAAGAACCTGATATCATACTGACCAAAAACAGCACCCGTGAATTATAAAAATAAAGTTTGCATACTAACTGTGTTACCTGAACTGAAGTATGATTCAATTGGTCGAAAAATTAACTCAACGTTTTAAAGTCATATATTTGTATTTTATGATCTTTTGATGCACAGCTGTCTTTGTAAAGTAATGATGCCCTTTGATTTTGGGGGATTCGAAACATCGGAAACATGAAAATGAATGTATATGACATCCAAAAATACAATTTGATTGTTTTGATTATATACATTAAAAGGTAAATACCGATAGCTAAGCCGACTTGTCGGATTGTTGATATCGGACATGGACCTTGTGACATAGGAGTACCCGTCATGCGACTTGTCTAGAACCTGATATCATATTAACGATCTCCATTGACACGGATGCGTCAAGAATAACTGAATCATTTTCTTTTAAGCTAACAGTGTTCAAATATTGGTACTCAGAACTCTAGATAATGGGGTATTACATTAACCCTAAAACTATGTTCTGGAACAGGAGTCTTCAATTCGTTTGATCAAAACACACAAAAACGTGTAATGGGTATTTCAATGCCTATATTCTGGGATAAAGCAAACCCACTTACTTGTAATTACTGTCTCGCTTTTGATATTGTGAACAAATATATTTGAATACACTTGATCATTCGTGTCATGGTTTTCGATTTCCATTTTTTTGCGATCTTCTATGCTCTGTTCAATAAGCTGTGAATAAAATACCATTGACGCAGTACGGAATGCAATAATTAAAATGTATTGTCATGCTGATAGTGCAAGCCAGAACAGAGTAAAGGAACTAGCATGGCTTGTACATGATATGCATTCTTGTTTTAACAATCCCTCACTTTTATGCAGAGCTATATGCTTCACTGCCATGTATTCATGTGTAGTTTATGCACTGGATAATCGGTCTGATTTCTTGTTTCGTCCTAGTTTTGGAATCAGCACCTGTTACATAGCCACAGTTAATAAAAGAGTGAAAGGCCATTTGCCATTGCGATCTCACATGTTTTCTTTGTTTGCCATTTGAAAAGAAATTTTGATCTTTAAAATTGTATTTAGACAAGCAGAAAACATTAAAAACATGTTGCTTACATTGAACTGAGTTTGTAACCGTTGTTTCCTTGTTATCGGATCGATTTGCATCATGTAATCATAGATTTCCAAATAATCCCTTGACCATATAAACTGGGTACCAAAGCACAGAGCGTCTGCCACAGCCTCGTGTAGGAAAACATACTGGTCCTGAAATCACGATGTACAACAAAAATCTTATAACCACTTAAAATAGTAAAGATATTCCCCGAAGTATGTTTAAATTATCAATGTAAAGTCATGTTTTATTCCTTCAGAAATATACCTTTAAATGTATTGTTATGCGTTCTTTTATGTCATTTAAAGATGACATTGAACACATACTGAGTTTAAATATGATGACATATCCAAGGTTATGAGAACCATGATTTTCTGAAAGCGACTACTCATTTTTCCCTGGATTTTATTAAACATATGCCAAATATTCACAGCTTCATATAGACTAACATTATTCAACAGTTGTATTACGAGTTAACGTTGCTCTAAATACAATAACTTATACCAGCTATTGATTGTCAATGGTTTAAATCGTAATAGATTAAACTATAAGTAATACATGTAGCTTACTCGGTAACGGCTGCTGATATCAATCCGGTGATATGGAGTTCGCATCGGCCTTGGGAGAATGTTGTGAAGTATATTAGTGCGGGATAGCCATGAAACAAACGGAAGGTCAGAATCCCGCCGTGATATCACTTTTGAAAACGGTATTAAGCTTCAATCAATAAGAACAAATGAACTTATGCGAACCTTTCATACATTATAATTTGAAGTTGACCTCTCATAATTAGATATCGTACAAACTGTGACCTGTTATGGAATGACTCTGTTCATAAGTGAAACGTTTATAGATATGAATTGTACATAAGTTGACCTTATAATAAGAATTTGTACAAACATGGACCAGAACATGAGTGGACATTCAATAGATTGGAATTGAATTTGACCTCTCATAAAAGAAATTGCTCAAAAATCGACCTCTTATGAAATGTAATTGTTCATAAGTGAACAGTATATAAAGTTGAATCGTACGTACGAGGGGTGTTAACAATATTCGCTATTATGTAGATCGCGATATTCCCTATTCAAAAAGTAATGTTTCTATAGTAACGTCACTGACGTCATCCCAATTTTCCAATAATTCCAAATATACCAAATGACAAAAGATTACGTACGCCATCTTCTGACATAATTTAGGTGACGTCATTTGATATCTGACATAATAAAAATAAACATCTGAGTAAGTTTTCTAAGAACAGGCGATTAAATTGGCGAGCAACAGAGACCAGTCATTAAATGATGTGTTTGGATACCAATGTTAAAGGCAACAAGAGCGCCAAATGTCACAAAATACGCGCGTCCTGTATAGTGATAATTGTTATTGAGCTGACAAGACCAATTTTAGGTAATTTCTATAATTAAAGGGCGATAACTCTCGATTGACTATAGCGATAGGGCTAGTTATCGTCCTTTTTCGAGATATTATAATAATACACATTCTGACCAAATTTTGCGATGATTGGACAAAGGTTTCTTAAGTTATCGAGCTGACAAGACCAATTTTAGGTAATTTCTATAAATAAAGAGCGATAACTCTCGATTGACTAAAACGATATGGCTAGTTATCGGACTTGTCCGAGATATGTCAATACACTTTCTGACCAAATTTGATGATGATTGGATAAAGGCTTCTAAAGTTATTGAGCTGACCAGACCAATTTTATGTAATTTCTATATTAAAGGGCGATAACTCTCTATTGACTGAAGCGATATGGCTAGTTATCGAACTTGTCCGAGATATTATGCCAATACATATTCTGACTAAATTTGATGATGATTGCATTAAGGCTTCTAAATATATTGAGCTGACAAGTCCAATTTTAGATAATTTATATAATTAAAGGGCGATAACTCTCGATTAACTCAAGCGATATAGCTAGTTATCAAACTACTTTGAGATATTATGCCAATACACTTTCTGATTAAATGTGGTGATGATTGGAAAAAGGCTTCTAAAGTTATTGATCTAACAAGACCAATATTAGGTAATTACTTTAATTAAAGGGCAATAACTCTCAAATAACTAAGGCGATATGGCTAGTTATCGAACATGTTTGAGATAATATGCCAATACACATTCTGACTAAATTTGGTGATGATGGGACAAAGGCTTCTAAAATGTTTTAGCTGACAACATACTGGACGCCGCACGCCCGTCCGCCCGCCCGCCCGTCAGCCCGCCAGCCCGCCAGCCCGTCGCAGGTAAAACTATAATACGTTCCGTTTATTCAAAACCGGATTATCGGCAATTTGACTTTGAAAATTTACAAACCAAGGTCAATATCAAAGTAACCATAGAAATCAATAGAACTTGTTACTGGTTACCTTCAGGCAAAGTTTCAAGTTTGTAACCCTTTCCAGTGCTGAGATTTTGCCTCAACCTGAAACTTTAACCAAAATGTTGACGCACAGACAGACGGATAGACGGACATCGCCAATCTATAGACCGGAATTGCTAGAGCGATCCGGTCAAAAATGTATATAGTGAGACTGTAGTAGAGAATACACCAGTCTATGAGTGATATAATCGTTTCGTGAGGGAAGAGGACCATCGGGGATGTTATGCGTAGCGGTAGTCCACACAAAACAAGAACACCTACCTACTGGTCTATAGAGTTATCAGTTTCAGCCTCACCTTTGTTTGCACCATGTTCACCCTTTGGTATCTCAGTCTTTCTACGATTTCTAACATCTTCAACACGCCGTTAGACCTCGTCTCATGAAATGCGTTGTCAAGAGCTATGAAAGTTCCTGTTCGGCCCACACCTGCACTGTAATATGGTATGCAAATATGATTAGTTTAAACACATTTATGTTACATCGAATGTGAAACAAGTTCTACAAGTTGTATGTTTCATTCTTGGTGTCTGATACGCTGATATTCAAACAGAACTCGCGCCGTGTGAGTATGGGCAGTCCAACAGTTTAAATTCCGCTTTCACAGGAATGAAACAATCACTCTATATCTGAGCCAATGTCTCCAACGACACTATAGTAAACTGTAATAAGACATTTTAGATGTTAAGCATCTTTCATCAAAATGTTCGAACTTTTGCAATACACAACGCTACATCTGTTCTTGTAAATTTTGACACGTACTGTCAGAGCCATATTTGTTAGTTTGACTTAACGACCTGCTAGAAAATCATGCTGGATCGAATATACGTCAACCAAGCTCGAACGTAACCAGTCATACATCAAGTTCGTAAAAATATATCGATATGTGTTAAATACCTGCAATGAACTAGGACTGGTCCGTCCTGATCACGTGTGTCCTCCATCACAATCCTCCAGAACTTTACTAATGCCCATGTACTGTCCGGAACATCCTTGTCAGGCCAGGATTTAAAATGGTATTGTGTTACATCCCTCCATGGATCTAAATGCTTTAAAAAAAAATGCTTCGTTTGGCTAGGATTTAAAGAAAATGATTGTTTACAATCCTCTATGGGTCTGAATGATGTAAGAGATAAGTAATGTCGACCACTATAACCCCGACAAGCACTATTATCTAAATGTATAGGAAAACATAACCAAGAACAAAATGTTTACTAAAATGATAAACTACAATTATAAAAACTCACATATATTGGTATAAATACTCACTTGCTGTAGAGTGGTTTTGTGATAAGCAAACCATTTTTAATCTTAAAAGTTAATTACAAAAAGATAGTAATATGTTGATCAACAATTGTTCAGAATAAAGTATACGGGATATAATTATTCTTGAGGATAGGTATTGAAATGCGTATATCTCTAGTATTAAAATTAAATGTAATAAAAATGTTTGAATTTCTTAAACATCCATTGATCCCCGTTAGTATTAAAGGTGATGTTGCTTTTGTTACCATAGAATATATGTTAATGACGGAAATGTCATCGAAATGTGCACACAAATAAGAGATATGCTGAAATACCTCTTTGAAAACCAATACATAACACATTAGCCATAAAGATCGTATAAGATATGTCGTCTTTTACCTTTCTGATTTGTAAATGTCTGATAACGTAATCGGTTGTTATGTCCTCCGATACTAGTTTAACTGTATTATTTCCGTATATTTCGTCTTCGTCTTCGTTTTCGGGCCAATAGATCAGACATTTTTCCTAATAAAATAGGGGTCAGATGTTAGAAAAAAGAGCATAAATGATACTTAAAGTATGTCATCCTCTAACTATTTATATGAGTAATAGAAAAGGTATTTCTTGGCAACTTCATATTATTTATACTTATAATTAAGATTCCATATTAAGTAAAACAAATCTAGTATTCTTTAGTTAATCAAAATGAATATCCTAGTAGAAAATGAATATTCAGGCAGCTGACCCTTGAGTAGGTTTATATCAGTTCACATGCTGGTCACGAATGTCCATGTTCATTACCAATGTATAATCGACTGACTTACTGCTCCTCGCTCTATTAGATTCGTCAACATCACCACCTGTGTAATATTGTGTTGCCTGATCATCCTTAAAAAGTCCTTTCGCATTTTGTCCGTGGGACCTGTAAAATGTTTTGATACAATATAAAAATATATTCAAACTAAACGCAAAAGTAACAGGAACCGTTTTGTTATCGTTAGATGTCGACGAATGTCGACGAATTTGGTCGACGAATGTCGACGAATGTTTGTTGTTCGATAGGTTTGAAAAAGAAGTTTCTATTTCATATTTAATGTTCCTACTTTATAATGAAATCTTCTATTCGTCGAGATAACTATTTCTAGAAAATTGGCATATTCTCAGAGGCGCTAACGGCCACCCGACTGACAAAATAGAACACTCTTTTAGTAGGTCAGTTAAGTTTAAACTGTTTTTATTTTACATCGACTTTGAAAGAAACCAAGCTTAATTAATCGAAAATTAATCACTCGCATATTTACATATAAAGAAACATTGAGGTAGACATATCTCATCATTCTATTTACGATTTATCTTTTCATCTGTTTAAAATGCGTGAATTAAGGAAAATTCTTATTTAAACGTGAATAATCATGTATAATAATCAGTTACGAGAACTGATTTTAACCGATGTAGAAGAAAAAAAGAAAAAATGTATTGAATAGCTAGATAGTGATACATTGAAATGACACATGTATTGAATAGCCCACCAGGCTTTGACATACATCGCTAAGTGTTGGAACAGTAAGACAGCCAGACAATGCCATAACACATATATTGAAATAGATGGACAGTCAGACTTTGAAATAACACAGCATATATTTAAATAGCTAGACAGACTGTGTGTGAAGTAACACGAAATGTATTGAAATTTCAGATAGCCAAACATTGGTTTGATACATTTTTTTTAAATAGCCAGAAATCTATACTTTGAAATGTAACGACCAGTATTAAAACAGATAGATATCGAGAGTTTGATGAAATACGACAACATGTATTAAAAAAGTCAAATATTCAAACTTTTAATATAACACATGCAATGAAAAACAAGTAATCCTCAAATAACATAACGCACATTGAAATAGATGGTCAGACATTGAAATGACACAATATGTATTGGCTAGTAAAACAGTGAACGTGAGACAGTTAGGCAATTATTGAACACCATACTAACCTTGCGATGCAATGAATTTCTGAGGTTTGTCCACGCCCTGTAATACACACTAATTAATAAAGATTTAGACTGAATAGATTTTTAATGACAAACAAGAGTTGTCGGAGGACAATATAGCTCGCCTATCAGTGCCATCGTCTATAAGGGCCTACTTCAGAACAGTTATAGCATTAGGTAAAGTCACACAGTATCACCTATTGAAAGATATAACACCTTTTCAATGCATGCAAATGTTAACTAAGTTCATACAGGCCCTTTTGTGCCTTTTAAATCTGTAAATTTATTTACATACGATAAGCAACGTTTTAAGTTTCAAAGCAACAACATACACAGTGTCTGAGAAAAGGCCTTGCACACAAAGGTTTGACCAAAATTATAAGTCCAAAAAGGGGCACAATTCGGTAAAGATCCATTCCAGAGTTATGGGACTTGACATACAGGGTCATATAATGACCTTGAATAAGTGTGTGAAGTTTCAAAGCAACAGCTTATACAGTGTCTGAGAAAAGGCCTTGCACGCAAAGGTTTGACCAAAATTCTAATTCCAAAAAGGGCCCCAATTCAGTCAAAATCCATTCCAGAGTTATGGGACTTGACATACAAGGTCACCTAATGACCCTGAATAAGTGTGTGAAGTTTCAAAGCAACAGCATACACATTGTCTGAGAAAAGAACTTAAACAAAAACCTTAAACCTAGGTGTCTACGCCACCGCCGACGCCGACGCCGCCGACGCCGACGCCGCCGACGCCGGGGGTAACACATAAGCTCTCCTGTACTTCGTACTGGCGAGCTAAAAACCATCTCGTTTTAAAATCGTGTATGTTTCAAAGTAAGGATGCCATTAAATTCACAAAGAGTTCACAATAAAGTGTGGAGAGGACAACATTTGTTTTACATGTTCACATAGAAAAAAATGATTGTATTGAACGGTTTCACAGTCAATGTTAAATAAATAGTAAGTTTGAATGCGAATTTCAATTGAAATTACATTATATTTATACTCCTACGAATGTATTTAGCGAAGGATCTAGTTATGTCGTAACTCATCTGTTTATTGAAAATAAATATATGTTATTGTCCGACAGTTGAACTATGTTAAATACATTTTGCACTTACGTCAATAAATGAGGCATTTATATATTCACTTTCATCTGTTTCCTCTGCTACCAGAGTAACGCGGCTATGGTCATCTGTAACGTTAAAAGAATATTGAACATCTACAATGAAACAGTTTCTTTTACACCATCAGCAGGGTCATATCTTTTTTATACTTGCAACTGATAAAAACGACATTTTAAAATGAATTCAAAGGAATCTTAGTAAAATGAAGCCATCAAGTAAAATAATGGTTTCCTTTTCATTCCGTGCTTTTACCTGAATACGAATTTACATTCAATGTATTAAGCCACAAAGATAAGGTTAAATGAAAAGAGGTAGTATGTTATGGTATTTATTGCTCATTGCTCATGTTATCTATATTCATGTTTAAGGATGAAAATAGACCGTTCAAAGATGTTTAACGAAAAATAAATACTATCAGCGCGATAATGCGGTGATGGGGTTAGACGAGATGACGGGAAAAAACAGATAGAGTACAAAGGTAAGTAGATCAAATACATTACTGCGGAAACTGAGGAATAGTTAAATTATACCTACATGCACAAATCGCTCTATATCTGTTCTTTGGTCTATTTTGTGAAACCATCGCTACATCGTGAGGATGTTGTAATCCGGAAGTAAGCAGCTGGTAAGAACAAATGGGAAAATGTGGATAAGACTGACCGGTGCTCCATTAAATCCGACCTTAGCGTAATTATAACAAGTTTAACTAGTGATCGACTCGCGCATCTATGCTAAAGGATCAAACATGACAAATGTTATTTTTTCAGAGGTATCAACAGTGAATTGCATGAATATCGAAACATCCATAAGGTTGGGTTTTCGTAGATTATTGTTCAAATGTAATATTCGAACTATAAGTATTCGATCATGTTAGTTCGAATATAAATATATGTTTAAACTTGATTTGTACTTATACCTGGAACACAGTATAATCATTTGAAGTGTATTTAATTAATACCAATACTTACATTAAATTCCTGATAAAACAGTACATTTTCGTCTCTCTTTTTCTGATTGATATAATCCCATAGTTGACATATCTTCAGATCCGACTTTCTTACAAGAAATTCGTAATACACGTCTTCAGTAGGCTTGTCCGCAGGATTATTTTCCGTGTGTGATGTGGTTTTACTTTCATTCTCTGTGTGGAACAAAAATAATGTATCAATTATTTGGATAAATAGTCTTTCAATATCGAATACAAAAAAGATGACTTGACTGACACATACAATAACATAACGTTCCAAAGAAATACGATTACATACATAAAAGTGGTATAAAATGGATATGTAAACAACTAATGTCTTTAATTGACTGAAAATCAACATTATGATAAATAAAGAATAGAATATACAATTTGAATTTATACGGCGATTTAGAATGGCGGCATTTAGATTTGACGGAATCGATAGGTACCGCAAATATTGCCCCAAACAAGGAAGAAAAATCTTTTAAAAAACGCATATAAATAAATACACATAGTATCCTTTTCATTCCTTTAACTGGTTCCCTAACTAAAATCAAAGTATGGTTATTGAATATAGTTGAAAACATTGTGGCAAAAAGAGAAATTTCTCAGCATTAGAAAGTTAACTAGTTTAAACAATGTTTATTAATCTTCTGCTGCCGACACATCTCAAAATGTGTCTGATTTTGGGGAAATATTAATTTTCCTCTTCCGCTACAGTCTCTGAGCGAACACAAATTAAGGTAATACACAACTACTTACTCTTAGATATGACTGATTTCGCTTTGGCAGTAATTTTCTTTTTTTGTTTTGTCCCCTTTTCAGTCTCGCTATTGTGCTGTATCTCAGTAAAATTATTGCTTCCCCTTTCCCCATGCGTTGTTCCTTTTCTAAAACAAACAAAACCAAAACGCGTCACAGACAATCTTCATCTTCATTATAAAGAATTTTTGAAATTTATATAAAATGTACACACTTTCATTATCTAAATAATTCACCAACTTAAGCTTTTTTTCAATGCAATTTTTGAAACGAGTAATCAAAATAGGACTTACGAATGAAGTTATATTTTAACGAATACTTCAGTCAGATGGCGAAATGCAATGCTAAATTATTCCAAAATTGTTTTGATCTTACTATGTTCTTGATATGTTTCCGATTTGAAAGTATGAACACATTTTAATCATTCCAAAAGTGTTTTCTGCTTTGTGCTTTCCTGACAGTTCTAAATGCATAAAACCTTTTTAATATGACAATGTTTAAACATAGGGAACATAACAGCATGTTGCATGCACGAGTCTGGTGCATCGTAATGCATATGCTACACTCCAATTTTAAACATGCACTTGTACTGGGGCTTAAACTGTAAACGGTGTCAGAGATCCGGAAAACATATGGCTATTTGAACGGATCGCCGTGCTAAAACTTAAGTACAATGTACTTTTGAAACGGCTTTCAATGCCGAGCAAGACAACTGGCATATTAACCTTTGGTTATTGTCTTACCTTCTCTTCAGGAAGACAATGACGCCGATAATTGCAGAGGCAATCAAAACGACACCACCTGCTGCACCGCCTATGGCTGCACTTGGAACCCCGTTAGACGTCTGGCTCTCAGCTACAGCTGTAGGTAAATATAGGATAGAATTGAGCCATCAAAGGTAAATATTGATTTAATCATATGCAGGTGTATAAGCCTTATAATCATTTGCAGGTGTACCTGCATAAGCGTAATACTTCCATCCGTACACACAATGTTGGCTTATTTAAACATCATTGTAAGCATAAACAATCGACGAGGTACGTATGCTTTTGAAACGAGTTTAAACTGCAATTATACAAAACATAGGTTTACATTATTACAAAGATATTGTAGTACGTAAGATAGTTTAATTCATTTGATTATATGAACCGATCTTTTGAATATTGTGGCACCAATAAATAGTCAAGACAGGCGACGCATCCGTACCGTGGGACCAGGCTCTGTACCATTCTGCTACCCAAATCAACTATTTTTGTTTTGCTATTCCTAAAACTGACTAAATATGCCGAATGCCAAACTGGTCAGGTCCATTTTTACATTTCAGTCCTGAAAGGGTTAAATATTTGACTTCCAAAACAAGTTATGCGTTTATTGAAAATCGATTAGTCACGATATACCATTCGGGTTATAGAAGGGCTACAATTACTAAGTTTCGGACATTAAAGTTTGAAACCGTTTACAGGGACAATGTAGAATATTTTCTTGTAATGCATGATAATCCTGTTTGCTAATTGACCTCAAATGATGCAATTTTTATCCGTTAGGTTCATTGTTTAAACTTCCTTTTCCTGGTAAACGCAAGCGGTGACCTTGCATCCGAAAATATTGCATTTGATTTCTGCATATATCCTTTACATCACTTGTCATCAGTTGAAAAAAAATAAGGTCTGGTATAACCTTACAGTATTGTTGTATTAGTACATTGCTAATATTTTGGTTAAACGTTCGTTTTGTGACACAAATCGATGTTTTCATATTCGTCAATTGGCGAGCTGCCCGGCCAACAATTGTTGCCTCGAAATGTTTTTTGTCCTGGTTTGTTTTATTTCTAGAAACGAATATACAGTACTGTTTGGTGTTTTTTAAACACCCAACCTGCCCCGTGTGTTAATTTTGAATTTGATGGGCGGTTGGCCCTTTTGATGTTGGATTAATTTTTGAAGACTGCTTGACTGCCAAAGAGAAATTGTCTCGGTGCTGGTTTCTTGTTTGTTTTGCACTTAATTTTGTACCTGATGGTAAATTAAACCGTTTGTGTGGAATATTGTGTATGTTTGGCTACCCAAGGAACAGTGTCTCGGCGCCTTAATACGTGTGATTTGCATTGTGTTGCTTGTCTGGCTGCCCACTAGTAATTGTCTAGGCGCCAGCTGAATGTACCTGATGGGATATTGGCCCATTTTATGTTGAATATTGTTGTTTGTTTGGCTGCCCAAGAGAAATTGTCTCGGCGCCAACTGAATGTTGTTTGTGTTGTCTCTCTTTTACACATTGTTTCATGTTTTTGTATTTGTTTATAATTTCATCACCTTTACCTCAGTGTTTTATTGAAAATGAGTGTACAGTACACCATTATTGTCTTCTTTATACCTTGCTGGTAATCACACGTTGGTATTGGAACATTTTTAACATTTTGTAATGTAAGCTCTGTTGTATAATGAGCTAAAATATAACAATTATGGAAATACATAATGTTAGATACTCAGCACTTTCAATCTTGTATGTTTATTTTGACCTTAACCGAGTAACAAAAATGCCTAAGGCAAAGAAAAAATCAGTGAGAAATCATAATATGCCAAGTTTGCAGGCTGAGGGGTTGGAAAAGACGGAGGTCAAACTCAGTGAAGATCAACTTCAGAAAGTGGTGGAGAAAGTTGCGGCCAAGATAATGCCCCTTATCCAACTACCAACTACTAGCTTTGAGGACACCGAACCAGTTGCATCATGCAGCTCTGAGATAGGTGAGGTTCAGCTTGCAAGTAGGGGTATTTCTAGTCAGGTATCATCTGCCCAAAAGCAAAAAATTTGTAACGGTGAATATGTGAATTTAGCACATTTAATTTTGCCCGAGTCTAACTCTGGGCAAATTCTCAGTGTTGATGGTAGTGGACAGATAAATATAACTCCTAAACCTACCAAACGCATTGTTAATATTGATACCTGGACAGATGCATTCATTGTGTTCATGGATGTTTATTGTCAAGTTCACAAGGAACAATATCCAGATATGCTAAAATACTTGCATACTATGAGACTAGGCGCAAAACAGTATTATATTAATGGCTGGTTGTCTTACGATGAACAGTTTAGGTTAAACAAATATATGTGCTCAAATATGTCATGGGCTGTTGTTGATCAAGAGCTTTGGCTTTTGTTTATGTGTAGGCCTAAGCCACAATTACCAAATAATGATGTAGGCAAATGTTTTGATTTTAACTACAAAGGAAGTTGTTCTAAACCAGCCTGTAATTTTGCACACAAATGCATTCGATGTGGAGGAAGACATGCTATGAAATTGTGTAATAAGTCAGGTAGCAGTGGCAATCAAAGTTCTACTTTCAGACCTGCAAACAGCAGTGGCAGTTCAGCAACACAATCAAGATCCTCCACAAGACCTTTGCTGCAGCAATACTGATTTGGTATCACTTGGTCCATCTCCAATTAATGTTGATTTTCTATTGAAATATCTAGCTGATTACCCTCTTTTTTATGATGCACACATTTTGGCTGAAGGATTCTCCAATGGTTTTAGCTTGCAATATGATGGTCCAAGACAATTTAGGGAATGTGATAATCTTTTATCAGTTAGGCAGAATCCAGAAGCTGCCCTTGAGAAGGTAATGAAGGAGGTAGCTTTAGGCAGAATTGCAGGCCCATTCAAGTCATGCCCTTTAGACAATCTTGTTCTATCTCCCATAGGTTTGGTTCCCAAGAAAGATGGAACCTGGAGATTGATTCAGCATTTATCCTATCCCTCAGGTTCTACCATTAATGACTATATTGATCCTGATTTATGTTCAGTCCATTATACATCTATGGATGAAGTCATACAGTCAATTCAACATTTTGGTAATGGGTGCCTTATGGGTAAAATGGATGTAAAAAATGCTTTTCGACTGTTGCCAGTTTGTCGAAAAGATTTTTGCTTACTAGGCTTTCATCTCAAGGGACATTACTTTGTAAACAAAATAGTGCCAATGGGTTGTGCACTGTCTTGTGCCTTATGGGAAAAGTTTGCTTCATTCATTGAATGGCTTTTCAAACGCTTAAATCCAAGTTATTGTTTACATCATTATCTGGATGATTTTATTTTTCTTGGAGAGAAACAGTCTGTTATGTGTGCACAGACTATGTCTGACTTTAAAAGGTTGTGTTCATTATTAGGGGTCCCTTTGGCTGAAGGAAAAACTGTTGGTCCTACTGTTATACTGGTTTTCCTAGGCCTGGAACTGGATTCAGTTATGTCTCAAATCAAAATACCTATTGATAAATTAAAAAAAATGAGGTCTGCTTTAACATCCTTGCTGAATAAGAAAAAGGTTACACTTAAAGAATTACAATCAATTGTTGGGCTACTAAACTTTTGTTCTCGGGCTATACCAGTGGCTCGAGCATTTAATAGACGTTTTTATGATGCAATGTCTGGTTTAACTAAACCCTTTCATCATGTGAGAGTATCATTATCAATGAAAGCTGATGTTTTTTTGTGGCTCTCGTTTCTTCAGCATTTTAATGGTTTTTGCAGCTTCCCAGAGTTGCACTGGGAAGACAGTGAAACACTTAATCTCTTTACAGACAGTGCAGGTTCCCTAGCCTGGTTTGTGTAGCTGTTTTTGGCAGCAAATGGGTGTTTTACCCTTGGCCTGTAGAATGGGTAGATACCACTTTATTTGATGACATAACTGTGTTGGAATTGGTCCCCATTGTTCTGGCCTTGTGTATTTGGTCATGCCAATTAAGAAACAGGAAAATAATATTACATGTTGATAATCAGGCATTGGTAGCTATTATTAACAAAAAGTCCTCAAAGTCTAAACGTATTATGCATTTATTGCGACCCTTGATACTTAAATGCATGCATCTTAATATTCAGTACAAAGCTATACATGTAGAGGGTGTCTCTAATGTTAAAGCTGATTCTCTCTCTCGTTGTCAGTGGCAGCGGTTCAGACAAGTAGCACCAGAGGCCAACACAGCTGGGGAGGCAATACCAGTTATGTTTCATCCATTGATTTGCAGTCTCAAGTCAATACATTAGTTAGTAATGGTATCACATCGAGCACTAAGGCTTCATATCACAGAGGCCAACACAGCTGGGGAGGCAATACCAGTTATGTTTCATCCATTGATTTGCAGTCTCAAGTCAATACATTAGTTAGTAATGGTATCGAGCACTAAGGCTTCATATCAATCTGCAATTAAACTGTTTGAAGAATTTAGATTGGCTTACTCCCATCCAAATATTTGGCCTCCACCTGTTGGAGTTATTATGGAATTCATAGCATTTATATCTTTAAGAGGTTTATCACACAGTACTGCTAGGTCTTACATATCAGGTATTTCATTTTGCTGTAAAATAAAAGGCATGTCAGACACTACTAACAACTTTGTAGTTTCGAAAATGCTAAAGGGTTTCCTTAAGTTAAATAGAAGGGTGGACAGTAGGTTACCTATAACACATGGCCTTCTTAGACAGATAATTTCAACCCTACCCACAATTTGTTACACTGCATATGAAACTGCTCTTTTTAAAGCTGTTTTTTGTATGGCATTTTTTGGCTTCTTTAGAGTTGGGGAATTGGTAGTCTCCAATCTAGATAATGAAGGGCATGCTCTCAAATTTGATGATGTCTGTTTTGAAAAAGACAATTCAGCTCTAAAGGTTTTATTAAGGTCTTCTAAAACTGACCAATTGGGTAAGGGTGTTGTTCTACTTATTCCTAAAACAGGGACAGAAACATGTCCAGTAAAGTGCATGTTACAATATGTAAATGTTAGAAAAACACAGCTTTGTAAGCATCTATTTTGCCATTTTAATAGCTTACCTTTGACTAGGTATCAGTTTTCTACTGTTTTGAAGAAATCTCTTGGTGCATTAGGTTTGCAAAAGTCACATTACAGGAGTCACTCTTTCCGCATTGGGGCAGCAACCACAGCATCTCAAAATGGTATGGCAGATGACAAAATTAAGTATTTTGGTAGGTGGAAATAAGATGCCTTTAAATCATATATTAGAATACCTACTGATGCCCTTGCTTTGAAGTAATTACTGTGTTGAGTATTATCCCATTTTTGCAAATTTATGAGTTTCAGCATAGCTGACCATTTTCCTAAGTATATTGCAGATCAACATAAGCTAGTCTGGATTGTGGGATCTTCCATCATTAAAAGGGCTTTTTGTTATGCCAGAAACTGCAGACCAAACGGATCTCAACTTGACATGAGCTACAAAGTAGAGATTTTTTGGCAGGGCAGGAGTGGTCTGGTATGGCGACAACTTTTTTCTTTGCTCAGACATCTTGCCACTATACAAGATCCACCAGACCTGTTAGTAATTCATTGTGGTGGCAATAATATTGGTCAGCAGACAACTATTTCAATAATGCTAGCAATTAAGCAGACTTTATCTAAAATTACCAAACTGTTTCCCCATTTCATTATTGTGTGGTCCCAGATACTTCCAAGACTTCATTGGAGAAATGAAAATTGTCACAAAGCTCTTGAAAAAGCCAGGAAAAGGGTCAACAATGGCATTGCCTCATTCATATTAAGTCGAGGAGGGAAGTATTTACGCTACACAGATATAAACGAGTCCGTTCCGAGCCTTTATTGCGATGGGGTTCATCTAGCTAACAAGGGCAATGATATTTTTCTTAGAGCTTTAACTGAAGGTATACATCAGTTCCTTTATACTGATGTTAATGTTTATCCTAATTGTTAAAGATATGGCCACACTTCATAGTTTTACTGGTGGCGGTATGGCTTTGCCATGTGGCGGGAAATTACCTCCACCAGGGTTAACCGTGTTTCTATGTGTTTAAACTAACAGTGCGAGTCTCTGTCACCAGGGCTCTTCATCTGTTGCTTACAAATAGACTTTTTATGTTGAGAAGCTGTGGCCAGATTACGCCAACAACAAGAAATATATTGTGTTGCCTTTGTTATGTAACTTTGCATCAAATAAATATGATTCTTATTTTAATTAACTGCATTTGTACTCTGTAATAAGTTTCGGACATTAAAGTTTGAAACCGTTTACAGGGACAATGTAGAATATTTTCTTGTAATGCATGATAATCCTTTTTGCTAATTGACCTCAAATGATGCAATTTTTATCCGTTAGGTTCATTGTTTAAACTTCCTTTTCCTGGTAAACGCAAGCGGTGACCTTGCATCCGAAAATATTGCATTTGATTTCTGCATATATCCTTTACATCACTTGTCATCAGTTAAACAAAATAAAAACCCACCCTTCCCACCGCTTTTATTATTGTATTTGTCATTCAATCCAAGTTTTAGTCTCGTTTCAGCGCACTCCTTTTCTGCTATAGTTCCACTACAGGACAGTAACGTTCTACAAGTCACAGCTTCGATAATGACTGGAATGCGGGAAATTACCTCCACCAGGGTTAACCGTGTTTATATGTGTTTAAACTAACAGTGCGAGTCTCTGTCACCAGGGCTCGTCATCTGTTGCTTACAAATATACTTTTTATGTTGAGAAGCTGTGGCCAGATTACGCCAACAACAAGAAATATATTGTGTTGCCTTTGTTATGTAACTTTGCATCAAATAAATATGATTCTTATTTTAATTAACTGCATTTGTACTCTGTAAATAGTATTGCCAGTAAATTTACGAATGTCTATATTACTTTTACGCCAACAGACACTGAAGGATCTGATGAAGGTGAGCAAACTTATACAAATTTACGCTGTTCGACCATACCAGCAATAAGACCCGAAATAAATTAACGTAGCTACATTTTTTCATAAATACCGTATCCAAAATAAAAAAATCTGCGATTCCTTGATGTGATTTATTTAAATTGAAACCTTGATGAAAATTCTAAAAAAAAATAAATACTTATACACTGTCAGAACATTTTGTTTTTTCTGAACCTGCAATCAAATGGCGACACAATCTTTCGCTTTCTCATTGGCACTCAGAATGTAAATGGGATAGTCATACATGCACACTTTATGCGCCTGGGTGATGAATAAAATTGGTGGAGGCACTGGAGTTATACCAAGAAAACGCCATGATTTGATTGAAATACTGTAAATATACGGTTTAAAGCACTTATAGAACAGGAATTGTAACACTTACAAGCCCTGCATTGAGTTCCCATGAATCCTCCAGCACAAGAGGAGCAGCTTCCATTGACCTTGTCACAAGCGGTACCATTAAAACATTGTCCACACTTATTGCCACAGGATTCACCAAACTTCCCATCGTCACACTCTAAAACATAAATCTAAATTAATGAACGACAATTGTTCTCTTGGAAATCAAATAATAATGTATCTCAATATGCGTTGATTCAGATCTGCCTCCATGATAGAAATACGTCGATTGATAAGTATTTTCAATGTAATAAACAAATAGAAAATTAAATATGTTGAAAAGTACATAATCACCAATTTTGAGGTTTGTAACGCCTACATGTATCTCACCAACGACCTAAATAGTCCAAGAGTTATGTCATTGTTGACGCAGCACATTTTAATATATAGGATCATTTAAACATAGGGTATTGGTAGTTACGGAGATACGAAATGGCACATTAAAACTGAATTGACTAAGAAATAATTTAGCTTTATTGCATGTTACATTCTTTGTCCTGGGTCAGAAAGCTTAACTATTGACCCTTTAATCATGTTAAACGTTTCATTTCTATACGAGAGATGTGTCGAGGGAATGCAATTGAACGAATAATATAATATGCTCACTAACTTTGCAATCTAAGTGAGTAATATATATATATAACAACATGGCAGTACAATGTCATCCAACAAACAGAGCCAAAGATGATAGAGTATTCAATTAGGTTATTTACATAATTACCTTCTATACATAGATCCCTCTTGTAGCCTTCTACACAGCCAGTATCACAAACACCAGTTATCTTGTTACAAACAGTATCATCTTTACAGTATCCACACTGACCTTCACAGTTGTCACCATAGGAACCGTCTACACAGGCTACAATAACGACATACCATTTGAGACATACAAACTAATATGGAACAATATAGTTTGTTTTGGTGCGCTGATTTTTTTAGTCTACTTTACTTATAATTTTCAAAACATTGAATTATTCTTTTTATGATCACAACACTGTAAGAATAAAAGCATTGCAGTGCTGACGGCCTGGGGGCTGCAAGAAGATTGGAGAAGTAGGGAAAATGTGAAAGGAGATAACAATAAATACATAAACATAAGCTGCAATAGTTAAGAAGTTGAAAGATTATTTCAAAATAGTAAATATTATGAAACTGCAAATTTGAAAACAGGAGGACCTTGCTGGCACTATATAGCTCACCTGAGTGCAAGAGCTCACAAGTATACACATTTAAGACATGAAGAATTAAAGAAAAATTAGATAGGTTTAGGCAGAATATTTTGAAGTTTGTGCCTTATTATATTGAGAAATATGTCAATGTTAAATCAACTTCCATCAAGTAGAAATAATTCTCTAGACCATGACTAGACTAAGAGAAAGTGTTTGAACAATGCGAGGAAGACAGTGGTACATAGGTAGAGCGTCGGCCTTTTGTACCAAAGGTCCCGGATTCGAACAGTATGAATTTTACATTTACCACACTTGCTTTGACACTTGTCACCATAAAAACCGTTTGAACAAACTACAATAATAACATATCATTTGAGACAAACAGCTTCATTTGAAAATAATATATAGTTTGTTTTAGTCGACTGAAATGTTTTCTTTGAAATATTGTATTCGTATCTAAAGAAAACAGGAAGTGATTTTCTAGTTCCTATTTTTATATTTGTATATTTATATATAAACGGATCGGTTCTTGTGTTGAGACAATTCTCTACTCTTAAGCTTTGATTTTGATACAAATTCATAAAAGCAGTTCTTGCTATTTTTGAATGGTGTTTTACCCAGTTATGATTTCGTTAAGTTCGTGGTTCCTTTGTTACAGTACCAGAATTGCATATAAGATTATCCTGACACAGGCGCATCAGTCGGAAAGCTATCCCCTGATACCAATAATGGAAGCCACTTCTACCATTTTAAAGACTTTAGTACGACCAGACCAAGAATTGAACCCAGTCCCCTGTAATTGAGGCCCCATCTCTAGTCGCTTCACTAAGTAGAGCCAAATACTGTATCGTTGTTCTTAACCATAATATATGGTGGCTATGTATCTAAATTGCGGATCTGATCTATCTATTCGGGGTTCTGAAGTTCGGTTTTCCTGAAACACTGCCCAAATGAGCAACATTTATATAAATATACATACACTGATTACAGTACGATCCATTGTATCCTGGACTGCATCCTTGTTCACATAACCCTGATATTTTGTTACACGCTGTACCATTAGCACATTTACCACACTGAAATTGGCATCCATCACCGTAAAAACCATTGTCACATTCTATGAATTAAAAACAAATTGTATAAAGCATAACAATTATATCCAAAATGAATAAATAAAATGATATTTAAGTTGAGATATATTCAATAATTGTAATATCAAACAAATGTTCATTTTATCGAAAAAGAAATTATCAGGAATCTGCATTTGTTTACATTTTAAAAACCTTAAATTCTTTAATATTAGAATGATATGACTAAACAGTGATAGCGTTTTTACTGATGTCATGCATTATTTCAGTCATACCTAGCTGGTATGTTGTCATTGGTATTGGTTTCATGGCGTTTTCATAAGAGCACGCATATGCATTTATTTCAAACAACCATTGATTACTCTATATCTTTATCAGATCCGTGAATCCGTGAGTGTCTATACAATTCCGTGTTTTGTTAATACATGAGTCGTTCTCCTGGAGACCGACTTTCGCGTATTTGTCGACAAAATATAAGATTGTGGATCCATAATATATCATCCGCATTGATCATGAATGAAAGGGGTTTGCTGTGGATCCATTAAATATTATCCACCTTCAAATAAACACGTTGGAGTCGACCTAGATTGGTCGCTTATTCTATTATATTTGTTTTGACAGACACAATAATTCAATGATAATGACCTGTTGTACATAAATCGCCCTGATATCCGGGTGAACATCCTGATGGACAGTTTCCGTTTGTGTGTAAACATACAGTACCCTGTCGACAGTGTCCACAACCTTTCTGACAGTTTTTCCCATAGTAACCCTGATTGCATGCTGAAATATACATGAAATAAATTATCCCAGCGTTAAGTACTAATTGGTTTATTGTGTCGACGTCAAGTATCGGGACCATTCCATTTCAAAGTGTATCCCATTCAGTTATTTATTTTATTTGCCACTTTAATAAAGACACGATCATAACATTAACTAATTGTGCATTTGGACATTATTCACGAATGGTTCGATCACCGTGTGTTTCCAACGTCGTAGGTATATAATGCGATATATATATATATATATATATATATATATATATATATATATATATGCTCTACACGTACTTAAATACATAATAAATCATTTCAAATCCCATCCGATAGTTTTGAAGTGGTTTGAAGTGGTTTAAAGTGTTAAGTTGATCTGAAGAATAGTTTGCCCTTGATTGTCATTGGAGGTTTTCTTATTAAGAGATATTTGCCTGCAAAATATGTGTCGATAATTTGTGTTTACATCATATTCAAGTAAAGTAAGTTATTTAAAAACTTTTCAGTCTGAAGGGTTGATTAAGTTCTACTACTAACAAACAAAGTAAAAGCAAATTGCACAAAATACTTTTCTCTTGTATTCCACGAGACATTGAGGTTAAATGAGATCGTATTTTTATGTTTAAGCTTTTTTATCATTTGCAGATTCAACTCTGATTATTCTTTTCAAAGGAAGTCCATCCTTGTTGCAAATACAAGGCAACAGAACAGTAGCAAACATGTCAAAGAAGAAACCTAAACATATTCACAAAGATCGCAATAGTCATGGCGATTCTGCTGACCATTGATAGTCATTCTAACAGATTTGTGTTACATGAGGACATGTTTCTTCGTTTACTTTTTTATTTAATTTGCAGATTCAAACGTAAATATTTGAATTGGTACTAACATCATGCAAAAGTAGTCTATATGTCACAGATAAAACACACAAATACATACTCGTATCGCATCTTTGGTTCAAATAACCATCGGCACAGCCATTCGTACACATTCCTGTCACATGATTACATGTTTCTCCGTTTATACAGGATCCACATTGGGAAAGACAATTTTGTCCATAGTAGTTTGTATTACATTCTGAAATACACAAAAAGTGGATAAGAGTTTAACCCTTAACCTGCTTAATTCATGTGACTAATATTGTGATCATGGTTTGTTTGAATCGGGTTCTTTTTCAAAACGGAGTTGTATTCACTATGTATAGCAAAAAGTGTAGACCAAGATAAGACTGCACCTTTGTATGAAGTTACAACTTAGTGGTCTTCAATGTTTGTAATTTAATTGTTAAAGTAGTGCGTAACAGGATACTCAATTTGTGGTTAAAATGTGTTTAACAATAGCATTATCTCATTAAATCTAAAAACATGGATATTTAAGCACATCCTCGTCTCAGTCTTCACTGTCCGCCTCTACATGATATAGTCCAATATGTATAGTTGGTTAAAGACTTGCAAGTGTAGCCCTACAAGGATTACGCGCATGAATCTTCCATAGATACCGTCATGGACCCCCTATAAACCATTACTTCGCTGGACACTGCTCATGTACATTTATGAGTATACGTGAAAGTACGTGAGTCATGGTCTAGTAAAACAAGTCAGAGGTTAATAGCGGTCAGGGGGGATCAAAGTTGTTTACAGAAACCTTTAGCAAACATTGATCATTTGGATAGGAGTTCGTGGTCGTTAAGACAGAACTTTATCTAAGCTCATCATAAATACGCTAAGATTGGTTTTCCAGGAGCACGGAGGATCTTTTCGTCACGTATCATAGTTAAGCTAAGATTGCTTCTTCGACTGAAATTGAAAGAAAGATAGTCAACCAAAAGAGGCGTTAAGATATATGTTATGTACATGTACCTTGTTTACAGATGGCTCCTTTGTATCCTGCTGAACATATTCCCGGACAGTTTCCATTTGTTTTGTCACATTCGACATTGTTCAAACAGTTACCGCATTGTTGAGTACAACCCGAACCGTACATTCCGCCCTGACATTCTGAAATATTTAAGGGTTTCTCTTACATCGTATGGTAAAAACATTTCTAAATATTCTTAACATACTTATAAAAGTCGTTGGGTAAAAATGGCTATAATTTCTATTTACTAAAAACGTAAGTTATTTTCGTTTTGCACAGCTTCGACCTTAATAAATAACTGGAATAGTTTTCTTTGTTTGAAATAATTGACCCAAAAATTGTGAGACAGTCTCATAGAAACATGAAAGACATAAATTAAGAGTTATATGTTCTATGTCAATATTTTGGGGTCATACTTCAACAAGGTTAAGCCTATTTCAAATATACTTAAGGTCCACAATTAAGCAAAGCAATACTTCGATTCAATTTGAGTAGTATTTGTATCGATAATTTATTGTTAAACAAACTGAGTTTATCGGGTTAGTCTACCAATTAACAATTTACTATAAATCACAAGATCAAGATTGATTGTTTAAGGGTTTAACGCCGTTTTTAACAATTTCTCAGTTATATCACGGCGGCCAGTTCACCTACTCATGCATTTCCTGGTTTTTACACACCAGCACTCCACATAACAATCTTCCAAAGCAACTGGCTGCTTTTCCACATAGACTTAGCCCATTGGTGGAAGACGAATGACGCATGTCGCATTGACTTTTGTCAATCGTCGGAAAGTCGGCTGAGCCGGATTCGATCTCACAACCCCTGTATTGACAGCCCGCGTCGCTACCGACTAAGCTACTGGGGCTCGGCCACAAGATCAAGACATTGCTACATATCATATGGATATAGAACTATTCGTTTATCTTGAATTCGCGAACATACATTAAACTATTATTCATGGAGTTTGTTTTCGTTTTGCCCAATTATGTTCAATGTCGTCTGCTGCAGATTTGATATATGTGGGAAGAGATAATCTTGTCGTTTTCAAAGGTGTGAACATAATGAAGAAGGTTGATACGCGTTAAATTTGATCCACGTCTGGCGATTTTTGTCTGATGGCATATCTGGCTTAGCTTTATATACGTAGGATATAAGAGAAGAACCAAATGATGTTATATCTTCAGCTTTTTGCCAGAAGTTAAATCATTATATCTTCGAAAACGTATGTGGACAGTGAAGGCTCTTGGTCTTCAATATAGACAGGTGCTACACTATCGGTAATCATTCGCCGGCCGCGGATTATTTCAATTATTGTTTACCAACAAAAAACATTACCAGTATCACATTTATCTCCAAAATATGCTGGTAAGCATATTCCATTCGGACAAATACCAGTAACTTTATCACACGGGTTTCCATCACAATGACATCTGTTCTCACAGTTTTCGCCAAATTCTCCGTCATGACAATCTGAAGTCACAAAGATTACATGTGTGTGGCTTTTTACAATTGTAGCGTTTTGACACATGTGTGTGTTATTGCAATAAGAAAGTATGAACGTGTTATATATATTAAGAACCCTTCAACAACTAATCCACGAACGTCGAACACCAGTTTAACACAATTTGCCCTTCTAGCCGGGATATACGAAGCAAGACAACAAACATGCGTGTAAACGTGTCGCACATTTATGAACTACAAGTATAAAGTAGAGTAATCTTTAAATGAAAATGAAATTGTATAAGGTAACCAGGATAAAGAACTGAAAATAGCTTGCCAGTCTTAGAGCTTTTATTCTTATTTCAGCATTATATTCCAGCCGCGATATTACTTTTGTTTACACAGTTCAAACACACCGTGTCGTTTTCTTAATATTGAATGATGCTAGAAAGTTATTTATTTTACAAAATGATATGAATACAACTCACACATGTATGCAATTGCGACATAAAATTAGTATTTGGCCATAATTTCAAAATATTCATATTTTCTTCAATACTAATTAATGTTAGTGTTCATTAACAATTAACTGTTCAATACATTGTGTATCTCGTGAGTATGAATCTAGAAGAGTGATTAACCCTAATTAGCCTTGGTGAGATAAACACTACGACCATTCATGCTTCAACGATCTTAGAGTCAACAATTCGAACAGAATAGAACTTTAGGAATAACATTAAATATAAAGTCTGTTAATATATAACTACAGTCACGTGTAATAATTGTTCATAACCATTATATGGGGGAGAACGGATTTCCCACTTCAGCCATTCATTCTTTTGATGATTGACAAAAGCATTTTTACTTGCGTCATCCGCTTTTCGCAAATGAGCTAAATTACACAAATCAATAAATCAAGCTATAAATCATGAAGACCTTACCTCCGTAGACAGTCAGTTCACAAATTGTGAAAATTTGAGTCTTGTCCCTAAGAACTAAAGAGATATATCTCGTATATTTCGGTGCTGACAACTCATACGAAACTTGTCCGACATATTCCGTTATTGTCGTCTCTGGATTGTCCGTAAATCCGTCCACGCTCACTTGTCTTAACATAATTTGCATTTTCTGGAAGTTTTCTGTTAAAAGAAGATTATAGTAAAGCAATGTCTGGCGATAAGAGGTTTTTGTCGTACCTCAGTAATGGACTCATAAACAGGGGAGACAATATACCGCTATTGAGCCGTACTAATTATTGACTACTTTTACTTTTATCTGTTTTTGTTATATCTCCGCCAAATATCGGACATTTCCGTAACAAGTCAATCATGATGCCTGTGGGCTCTATTGAAATACACAGATACTTGGTTGTTTACTTATAAGAAGCGGAGTTTGGGTTAATAAAACTCGAGATTAAATAACGAGAATCGGAGTGTTGGTAAAAGTAAGTCTGGGGGAACTTAAGACAATAAAACAGCATTGATCTTGAACATTTTATTATTTCGAGGTTTTTGAATAAATTTATCATAAATATTCCAATCACTTTCTTTCAATGAAAACAATTCATTTCTATTATTTTCACAATATATTGTTACCGACATAGAGCCCAATATGTGTTGCTGATTCCTCCATAGGCGGTTTTATTCTTTGAAATAGAAGGCATCAATTCACAACTTAAATCTATCAATAATTTGTTAATACTGGCGGAGTGGAAAACAGTGCAGAGATAGTTCAAATGGCAGTAAGCACCAGGCTTTCGCAAGTAATCACGGAAACCTATTGTTATGCTGAAAAATGAGTAGTACTTGTAGAAAGTGTTAAAAAAAAAAAAACATTAATTAATATATTTTGATGAAATATAGTTCTAACTTAAGATTAATAAGTTTCCTAACTGATGCAATAAGTTCATTTTTTTCCATTATTATTTGAATAAACAATATTCACTGTAGAACATGTAAAGATTAACCGGTTACACGGTTTCTCTGTAAGAAAGAGGGATATTTGGGTGATTATATTAAAAGTTAAAAAGGACCAAAATGTTAATAAACTAAAAATTAATAAACGATATATTTTGGTCACATGACAATGCTTGTATCCGATCTAATATACCCAATACGTATTTGTTTATTTTTTCTATCTTTTTTTAAACATGAACTTTAATACTCAAACCGACAGGAACATGTTCAATCCTAATTCATAGTAAACAAAACACTCGAATGAAACTGTTGCCTGGACACAAATAACGGTTGCATTGCATGAATGAGATAACAATATTGGTTAACACTAGAATGAATGAATATATATTGTTTTATGGCGCATCGACAGCTAAGGTCATTTAGCGCGCAATTAAATTTAATTATTCATGATCCCTGGGTAAACAAACTAGTACTAGGCTAGAAAATGTGCCTTGCCCAAGGGCACTCCAACATGACCGTAGTGCCGCGACTGGGGATCGAACTCGGGACACCCGGTTTCGAAATCCCCGACGCTAACCACTCGACCACAGCGGATTCCTTATGGTTAACAATAGAGAAAATGAAGTTAAAGTAAAAAGTCTAACGTTCGATTTGGTCAAATTTTCGAATTATGTCACTTTGTGTGCTGCAGACTTATAAAGTGTGTTCTATGCCACAGTATGCATTAGTTCATGATATATACATAACTATTTGTTTCAATGATATATGTAAATTTAAATGTTAAGAGTACTTTATATTTCGTATTACTTTCATCTAAGAGAATCTTTATGAATTTACTTAAGCTCCATCTTCCAGTTTCAATTGGGAAATAATGATTTGCAGATCTAAATTTCAGTATGTTTAAAGAATCATGTCTATTTAATTTCAGTAGAGAGTCTTTTTATAGTATGCTAATCGTTGAAACTGGACAATCTAGCACCTTTTTTTTAATGTTCTAAAGATTCTTTCCACTTTTGATAATGTTGGTCAATTTGTGCTTGTTTTTTAACTTTATTGATTGTTTTACTCTGTATACCTTCCTGGTTAAACTATATGTCTGGTCTGCCAGTTTTGTTTAATATATTTTTTAAAGACAATGGCTACAGTTTCTTCATTTTTTGAAAACATTAAGACTTTTACGAAAATTGGTTTGTTGATAGCATATTACCTAATCTACAGAAATATGAACTCAAAATATGGGGTAACCAGGCTTGGACAAATTTCCGGGCCCTTTTTTCTGTATACCCCATACTTTGGCAAATTTGGCTGCTGTTTCCTATGTTATATATATAATGTTTTGTTTCATTTTTCAAAATTTCATTTTCAATTTTATATCATTTGTTTGGCAACACTTCACTCTTTATATGACTAGAAGAGTTAAAGGTAAAAATGTGTCCATCACGAAAATATGACACCATTTAAAATAACTAAATAAAATTCAATGTATAAAAAAATCACTAAATTTTCTTTTTTTCTTTTTCAATAATCCAACATTCAGATTTGTTTTAAATTTGCATAAATATAGTTTAAGCATTACTGTATCAAAGTCTAACTTAAAAATCATAGGTTTAACCAGACTTCTTTTCAAATAAAAAAAATCTTGCATGATCAATGACACAAGTCGCGTTTCGTTTACATTATCACCAGTATATGTCGGAAAGCAGCCAGTTGCTTGGAAAGTATGTTGTATGGTGTACTGGTGTCAGACAACCATGAAACGCATAAATAGCTGAACTGGTCGCCGTGATATGGCTGGGAAATAGTTGAAAACGGCGTTAAACCCTAATCAATCAATCAATTATCACCGTTTGTCCGAAGACTATAACACTTTTAAACCGGTGTTGAAGTTATTTATACGTAATATATACATTTAGCGTGGGAATCGAAACTGATCGTCTTAAATGTAGTTCGTCCATTTAGAATTAAAGTTTGGTAAATACTGCATGTATATGTATATTTGGGATTCTAGTTTGGTTTGTTTTCCAGTAATAAGTTTATTCCAGTGGATATCTACCAAGTTCTGAATATATCATATAGTTTGGCGTTCCTTTCTTCAGTTTCACAATTTTTCAGGTTATTTATTCTCTGGTATAGTAAGAACATTGCCGTTTTGCCTGTTGTGTTAAATGTTTTCTATAAAACTACCAGATTGTGAAAAGCATGTGCCAAGGTATTTGTATGATTTACTTTTGTCTATGACAGTAAGATTGTGTCATCTGCATTAAGAAGAAGTATGATGTTTATAAGGATTTGAAGTTCATCACTTAGATTATGTGGACTGATGACTGTATGTCCTTTTGTGACCATATACTTTTCTATATCCTTGAGAAACAGAGCAAAAAGTAAACAGGAGATAAATTCTTCCCTTGTCGAACCCCGCTGTTGCTAGTAAAGTACTCTGGTGTTATTCACTTTTGGAATATACATGACTCGGCATTTGAATACATATTGTCTACAAATTTAAATAAATTCCCACCTATTCGCCAAACAGAATCGATTGCACCAGCAAAATAGATGAATACACGATACTTTCTTTTTATAATGTTTAAAAATATCTATTATTGAATTAAGAGTAAATGCATGGTCAACAGTTGAGTAATTCTTTCAAAAACCAGCCTTGTTTTCTGATAATTTATTGTTTTCATCAATAAATAGTTTTAAGCGATTTTTTAGAATTGAGGTCAAAAATGAATCAAATTCATCCATCTTAATGAATCTTGATTGCATTGGTGGTATATACACAACACCTATAATCAAGTCTTTATCATTGTTTCTTTCATATGCTTTACTTTTCTACTTAATCCACATCACATAGCAGAGTTAGTATCTATAACCTCGATAAACTTCATTAATGTGTCTTTCACAAAAACGCCTATTCCTCCATATTTTCTGCCATAGAATTGCTTTCTTGGTTGAGATAATAGTTGATAGTCATTTATGGAAATAAGATCATGTTATCTTATTTAGTCTCTGTAAGGAAGAGCATTGTGATAATCAGAAACCATTTCATAGAACTCTGGGAGCTCACTTCTTCCTTTCAGTCCACAAACATTTAGTGATCCAAAGTTAATTGAGGTGCTGCTTTAGTGTTAGTGTTTGAATTGACTTCTGGTTTTCATCTGTCAGATTTACATCATTTGCATTTCCCGCTATCTCCTATCTACAAGGCGTTGAAGTTGCAGCTCCACCACTATAAAGTTCATTGGATGACAAGTTTATTAGGTCATTGTGTATATGTGTTGTTGTTATATATAGGTTTGTTTCATTATCTAGTTTCCTTTTAAGATCACTAACAGGTTGACTGTACTCATCTTTACTTTTCTTCCTTGCTCAGCATTGTCTTCCTCATCATCTTGTTTTACTGCTTTCTTTTCATTTAGTATACCTTCATCTGAGCTACATGTATCACCTGATTATATTATCATTGCATTATTGTTTTCTTGTAGTAGTTCAAACATATTATTTGTTGATATTGTACTTGTTCCATTTTCTGATATATGTGCTTTAGTTTTATTTTTCAGTAGTTTTTGTTCTTTCTACAAAGTCGATATCTAAATTAGCTCTATCTTTGGCAATAAAGTGATTTGAACATGTGTCAAGTGTTGATTTATCATCACTTTTAATAAACTCGTTAACTAAGGTCAATATGACCTCGGCATAATTATTGGCGGCATTGTTATACGGTTTACTGACGAAATGATTGATTGATTGGGGTTTAACGCCGTTTTTAATGTATTAGATGTAATTATATTCCAAATATGATTGATTGATTGATTGATTGATTGATTGGGGTTTAACGCCGTTTTTAACAATTTATCAGTTATATCACGGCGGTCAGTTCACCTACTCATGCATTTCCTGGTTTTCTCACACCAGTACTCCACACAACAATCTTCCCAAGCAACTGGCTGCTTTTCCACATAGACTAAGTCCATTGGTGGAAGACGAATGACGCATGTCGCAAGTTGGCCGAGCCGGGATTTGAACTCACAACCCCTGGATTGACAGCCCGCGCCACTTCCGGCTAAGATACCGGGGCTCGGATCTGACTAAATGAAAAAAGCTTTGGAAAACCCGATTCTTTTTTTGTGTTTCGGCATGTGATAAAAAGAATCCGACGCTCGTTTTTATTTCATAAAAAGTTTTATTAAACTCGTCCAAGAAATTTGTCATGAAGCTCGCCAAAGGCTCGCTTATTCTTGAGAACTCGTTTAATGAAGCTGTACATGAAATAACAACTCATACTAGATCAGAATTTTTTCTTTTTGATTTTTTTAGAAAAGAATTGTTATAGAGAACAAGTGCGCCAAATGTCACAAAATACGCCCGTCCTATTTTTCTGAGACCAAGTATAGTGATAATTGGTTGTACGTCAGGCAAATGTAGAGAGCGAATACTGTTGATATAGTTTTGGCCATTTCGAGGGATATAAGTGTGGAGTTAGTTATCGAACATGACCAATATATTCTGCCCATCAACATATGATATTGTCTAAATTGGTGATGATCAAATAAAAGGACTCAAGCGATATGGCTGGCTACAAAACTTGTACGAGATTTTATGCCAATACACATTTTAACTAAATTTGATAGTGATTGGACAAAGGCTTCTAAAGTTATTGAATTATTCAACAAAATCAATTTTAGGTAATTTCTATAATTAAAGGGCAATAAATCTAAAGTGACTATAGCGATATGGCTAGTTATCGAACTTTTTCGAGATATTATGCCAATTGACATTCTGTAAGGGGCAATAACAGTAAATAAAGCGATATGGCTGGTAATTGAACTTGTCAAACATATTTTGCCAATACACATTCTGATCAAATTTGGTGGTGACAGGACAAAGGCTTTTGAAGTTATTGATCGGAAAATACTTATTTCAGGTAATTTCTATAATTAAAGAGCAAGAACTCTCGATTGACCACAGCGATATGGCTGGTTATAATACTTGTCCGAGATATAATGACAATACACATTTTAACTAAATTGGGTGTTGATTGAACAAAGGCTCCTAAAGTTACTGATCGGACAAGACCAATTTTAAGTAATTTCTGTCATTAAAGGGCGATAACACTACAGTGACACATTCTGACTAAATTTGGTGATGATTGGATAAAGGCTTCTAAATTTATTGAGCAGACAAGATCAATTTTAGGTAATTTCTATAATTAAAGGGCAATAACTCTAGAGTCACTATAGCCATATGGCTAGTTATAAAATTTGTTTGAGATATTATGCAAATTCACATTTTGACAAAATTTGATGATGATTGGACAAAGGCTTCTTAAGTTATTTGACTGAAAATACCAATTGAAGGTACTTTCTATAATTAAAGGGCGAAATGAGAAATTGCTTATAATGAGCAACAATGATTTCAACTTAATCAATATCTACACGTTTAAGTAAAGGGATTTTCATACTTATTAGGTGTAACTCTTGATTGACTTAAGTGATATAGATAGTTATCAAACTTGTCCAAGAGATTATGCCAATACACATTCTGTCCAAATTTAGGGATGATAGGACAACGGCTTCCAAAGTTATTTAGCTGACAAGACCAATTTTAGATAATTTCTATAATTAAAGAGCATTTACTCTTAATTGACTCAAGTGATATAGCTAATTATCGAAATTGTCTAAGATATAATGCCCATACACATTCTGACAACATTTGGTGATGATTAGACAAAGGCTTCTAAAGTAATTCAGCTGACAAGACTAATTTTAGGTAATTTCTATAATTAAAGGGCGATTACTCTTGGTTAACTGAAGCGATATGGCTAGTTATTAGACTTGTCCAAGATATTTTGCCAATACACATTCTGACAATTTGGTGATGATTAGACAAAGGCTTCGAAAGATATTTAGCTGACAAGACCAGTTTAGGTAACTTTTAGTATTAATGGGCGATAACTATTGATTGACTTAAGCGATATGGCTAGTTATCGAACTTGTTCAAGATACTAGGCCAATACACATTCTGACCAAATGTGATGATGATGGGACAAAGGCTTCTAAAGTTATTCAGCTGACAACATATTGGACACCGCCCGCCCGTACGCCGCAGGTAAAACTATAATACGATCCGTTTTTCAAAACGGGCGTATAAAAAACTGAAAAACTCCTTCATAATTCAATGAAATTTTTGTTATCGATTTTTGACAGTTGCTGATTTTGATAGTTTGATATGTAACATGAAGGCAGTGAAACACATCCGTAATATTACGATTCTAGTTTTTGTGGCGATTGGTTTGACAATCGCCACAATGCTAACAGAAACAACAACAACAAAAACTATTTACATAGTCGGTTTTGAACAATCGGTTGATATTTGTTTTCCTTACTGCAAACTAATTTACTCACATCCGTTATAGTTCCATCATTGATGCAGAGACGTGATAAATAATAATTATGTCAGTGCTACCATTGGTACCGGATTGTTACTAATATTTGAGTTTTATCGAGACATTATCTACATAGAGTTAAAATATGTAAATATTATCTTCGTCATGATTGGGCAGATAATAAATATCATTGCGCGTTCTATCTGCCTTGCAAATAACCCTGATGTGTTTATATGTCTCTGATGATACTCAAATATGGAAATTCCAAAAGGTTCTATAAATAGCGCGCGAGACGGTTACCTCAATATTATAAACGCTTTATTTTGTAGTTGTTTAAATATATGAAAGCGTCTGGATGATAAGACTTGCTTACAAAGGTTTAAAGGACACACGACGTCAGTGTGTACACACGTTATGTATACAGTCTGCACGTTTTAGAGTCAATTAGCAATCAATGCTGAAAGTGTAGCCTAGTTTAGTTTGGAGATCGATCATTATAATATATGCCTATATTTTTATAAATTGAACAGTTTGGCAAATAGTGAAATTGTGCTTTTTGAGCATGCTTGTGTTTGTTTTTGCACTCACATTTTTCGAAGAAGTTTAACAACCTCAGATACATATAAATATACTGTGTTTATATGTCTCTGACAACCCTCAATCATGCAATGTGAAGGGAATAAATTGAACAGACCTGTTTAATATCGGACATCATCGAAACAAACACCAAACTAATGGATACTGTTTTCTCTCCTTCCTTGATAATTTAGTCATTTCTAAAGTCAGGGACAATATATATTGTCCCTGCTAAAGTGTACAAAATATTTTATATTAATATGGCCCATCGACCTGGTGATGAACATGTGATTACCAGAACAATTTATATTACGATTATATTCTAATGAGCTAAAACGGTAGTCTATCGAGTACCAACTAGATTTTTCATAAATTTGGAATGGCCTAATTTTGAACACATCACGACCAATTTCAGGACGTAACTAAAAAATCATCAAGACAACATTCTGGCAAACTAACATTATTCTACTGTCAAAAGATGCAGGGTTGATACATTCTCAAATTTACCCGCACCAGAGTCATCGCAAGCCCTACACCGATATACTGCTTGTTACTTTGCAGGATTTTCCATACAGTGCCATTGGCGCTTTGATTTAACAGAGGGTTTATGCATGCCTTGTTAGGTATGACTGGGCTTTACAATATATATGCACAGACTAAGTGAAGAGTGTACCTCCAAATCCCCTCACTCATAATCCCCTCAGTCCAAACATGGCATAGTACTCATAATCCCCTCGATGGATTTAACGGGGTATTTATAATCCCCTCAGCCAAAATGGTAGGATACTCATAATCCCCTCGATTGGTATTCAGAATATCCTCAATAGAATGTTTGCAGTGCTAAACTTTGTATATAACAAACATATATAGACGTTTGACAGCATTGTGGCAAAGGGATTACTTGATGAGAAATTAATAGAGATTTTTCATACTTTCGCCTAGAAGTTTTCAAAGAAGTCTGCTGCAGAAATATGTAAGCCCTCAATTTGTAAGAGGACTTAAGTCCCATGTAGAGCACTTGTCAGTGATTGGACGCCTTATTATAATTAGATTAAATAATCGGTGATTAGATTGTGTCAAAAGAAAATGTGTTCCGACTATTTATTTATATGTTCAAATTTAGATAACTATTGAAAACAGTGTGGGAAAAAATGAGAAATTGCTTATAATGAGCAACAATGATTTCAACTTAATCAATATCTACACGTTTAAGTAAAGGGATTTTCATACTTATTAGGTGTAAAAGATTCTAAATGATTTTAAAAGAAACAAGTTTAATGATTGAAATTACTTTCATTTTCTTTGGTTAAATAACACAAATGATTGAACATTTTAATAATTGAAATTAATATTTAACTTTAGTTAAGCCTTAGTTGACACCTTAAATTTATTAACATCTTATTCCCCTTCTCAACACCTTGGATGTCTTTTAATAACAAATACCAAGGTGATGACAAATGTCATACAGTAACTGAGTAAGGTCTTTCAAGGGGAGTATGAGTACCCATCGAGGGGATTATGAATACCCTATTAAATCGATTGAGGGGATTCTGATCACTATGTCCTTTTTTTGGACCTAGGAAATTATGAGCGAGGCAATTATGAGTGTCTCCCGCACAGACTAACTTATGTCTTCACTATTTGCATATGCAATACGACCAAATGATCGCCTAATGCGGATTGGTATACTATTCCATTGGTGTACATGTAGATTCAATATCTATTTTGAATTTGTAAATTAACAATCTCTGATTGGGCTAGAACGCGATAGGCGAACCAAATCATGTTCCATTTTCCATTGCCAATACATCATATTCATGATATTTTTAAAAAACACTCACTGCTTCGAATCTGCACCGCTTGATTGAGGTATGAATGTGTTCAACATGGACGCTATCAGTTGTCTGTCGGCTTGCAGGCGGAACAAATTATCAAGGTGGTGTCGTTTCCGAAGCTTACTTTGAAATGATCAATAATACTATTTGGTGAAACGTTCATAAAGCAAACAAAAATGTCTCGATTCTGAGAAACTACACGTTTCCGTCCGTTATTATCGAATAGGCAACAGGCGGGTTTGGACCCGGTGTGTATATGGGTTTGGATTAGTAAAGGCAGTAGCAATTAGAATATTTGATCATTTGAAAACAATGTTCAGAACAATAGACATCGCAAATTCTTACCTTGCTTGCAAGTAGACAGGTTATTGGTAGCATCAATATTATAGGTTATTGACCCTGTACTGTGAAATCATCGTTGGACCGAGTTCTTTGGTTGACGTTGCCGAGCTTGCGAGGCTACGTTCGCCAAAGAACGAGGTCCAACGATGATTTCACAGTACAGGGTCAATAACCTTTTTATTGCATACTTTCATATTGTAAACTATTTGCTTTACGTTGCGGAGGTTTTTTTTTATTATCTAGAATTGATAAATCTGCTTCCGAATTAGAAACAAACTGTTTGTTTACATAAGTAGTAATTTTTGTGAAAATGCCGTTTGAATTATAACGGTGACGTAATTTGTTTAAATGACGTCATGCACGTGCATAACCAACTTTTAGACGCGCGTTTTAGACTGTTTTCATGTCAAAAACGTACTGTTAGCACGAGACAGTAAGAAATTGTCCATTATCAATATATGAGAATTTAACATTACAAAGTCCCGTGAGGTTTAACAATGATATTTAGGTCAGCTATGTTTGTTTACATAACAGAAGTAGTCCCTAGCATGTTAATTATGCAGAATTTTCACACGTCCTTATCTACGGTCATGATCACTCCTTGACAGCGGTCAAGATCGAAAAATCATGACCACTTTCTTCAATGCAAAGTGTACGGGACAATATGAAAGTATGCAATAATGGACGATACAAACATCCGTCGACCATTCATATGTTCTTCCATGATATAGCATTATGCTATACATCTCGTGGACCAAGCTCGTTATGTTTTCGTTTAAAGTTGAACTGCAAGCGTTTCAACATGTCGTAAACACTGCACGAATTATTTTTGTTATGCTTTTATAAGGCTTAAAACTTACAGCAGCCACGAGACGAAATCGATTTGTCACGTGACTAATTCGGGTGTGACGTCATCCCAGACCATTACTGATTACACAAATTGAAGAGATTTTAAGCGTGTTATACATAATAAATGACAACACCAGTTTACTTATTGGTTAATTCGTTTGGTTAAACTCGTTTGGGCGAATATTTATATTTTTAGGTTGTATTTATCAGGGTCTATGATAGACCCTGTATGAATCAGAATATTGATACAGACCAGGTCGCTTATAGTATAATCAATATATATTTTTAGTTATATTGCTTACTAAGTAATTTGTAAGAATAAAAACGGTAACATCAAATGTCACATATATATAACCAGACCTATCGAGCAAATAAAACCGAAGAAGGTTACCATATATTTATGTTTTAACGAAATTATAAATCCAGCCTAAGAACCTTTTAAGCGACAGAAATCCAGATGGCACGAAAACAAAAAAAATAAGAAAAAACTCGAATTCGCCCTAAATGTTATTCTTTATGTTATGCAAGTAAAACCAGGGTAGAAAATGTATCGTTTTTTATCAATAAAGTGAACTTGAGTCGTTTTCAATTGTCCCGATGAAGGGGTGTCTTATTTGAAAATACTTACCCCGTTACTGACAGGGTAGAATTTGCGATGGAAAAAGTATCGAAAACAAGACAATCTCACCGATTATAGGGGTATGTAATATGTCAGTTATCATATGTTAATGCCACAAATACAAAAATAACACTTATTTTCTTAAAACTGGAATTTTTTTTTTTTTTTTGACAGTTGGGTATCTGGAGTTCAGTCGCTTTAACATATATCATGCTACTTAATCAAAATCTAAGAATGTATTCCCTGTTTCAACTTCGTGCATACATGTAATGAAACAACAATGTAAAGGAATCAAATAGAGGTATGTTTTCCTAAAATTTGAATATAACAATTTATAAATAACCTCGTTAGCATTCACACAAACCCTTTCTTATCCAGAGGAACCTTTCAATTTGATGGTTGATTGTCTGAAATGAAATGACAGAAATATACGCACATACAAACAATTGTGTCATGATGGAAAAGAAAATGGAGCTATTTTTGACTGAAATAGGATTGTATAATGAAGATTTCAAATTGCAAGAATAATTTTATTGTTAAAGGGATTGAAATAAGAGAACTTGATAGCGTTCTTTGTAGTTTTTTTTCTAATTTAACGAAGAAGAAAAGGGTGAATGAAAAGGGACAATTGTTATAAGTGTGAAACTCTTATGCAATACTTTAATCATAGGGTTAGGCAAATTATCATAAGCCAAACTATAAAGAATTTAACCTGACAGGAAATGATTACAAATCTCTATAACTGAAAGAATAATTATTGAATGGAGTTGAAAATATTGTGGCAACATTTTGTTATTGCGCGGTATTTAGCTACAATATTTACAAAGTCGTCTGCTGCAGATGCGTCAAAAGTATGAAGGGGTTCAAATTAAGAGAGATCACATATTTCAAGTAACTTGTATAGATAGGTCAAAATTGCGTCATATTTCATTAGACCCGAACAGGCTTAGTTGGTGAACTATGCATTTCTCGTGCTAATGGGTTTATTATGTTACCTGCTGTCGTTATACTATTAATTACACAAGTCTATATCAATCAAAGTATCAATAATACTTTAATATTTGATTGGTACGGGTTCAAAGCCATTGTCAACAACAACAAAACTCAGTCATATATCGACGACCAGTTCACATGCTCATGCGTTTCCTGACACCAGTACTCAACATAACAGCATTACATAGCAACTGGCTGCTTTTCCACATGAATCATTACTCCATTTGGTGGTTAAGTATGACGCTTGTATCATTATTATTTTGACAAGACGGGAATAAAATTGGCCGATGTTGGCTTTAAACTCAAACCCTGGACCGACCGAGCTACCAGAAATCGACTGAAACAATAATACTGAAGTACGCCTACTTATGCGATTAACTGTTTCACTCTTTCCCACAGAAAGTACAGTTACTGTATCATGAATATAATACTGTGTCAAAAGGAGAAATTGCCCATTGTTTGCAACTTTTCCTTTTGTCACACTGTTTTCCAAGTTCCTGTGCTGCAGGTGCGTCAAAAGGTATCTGTCTATATGAGGGAGATCGTTAACCTTAATTCAAGGAAGCCAATTGTAATGCCGTTCAGTAAATAAGTATTTTAGCAGGAAATCGAATGACAGAACATGTGCGCAGTTAGAAACCTGAATAAATAAAGACCTGTTATTCTAGGTCCGTGGCGTAGTATAGATTTAGATAATTCTTGTTTCCGCATAGTTTGATCCGATCATATACTGTTCACTCATTAGTTGAAGAAACGTTTAAAAGGAAGACTTATTATCATAAGAACTCGGATTAACTCCCATGAATGCAGATCTGTTAATAGTTGGCATACACATAGTATAGAGTTGGTTTTATGAGAGTAAATAGCCTAAAATAACAACAAAACTATAAAATTGTATGTCATCCTGTGATTACATATGTGCACCATGATACAATATTCTGTCAAAACTTAACCATTTAATCTTCACAGTAATCTATACTATCCGACTGTGCATAAGGGCTGGAATGACGTCACAGCTCGGTTCGCCTTATCGTGATTGTTTGGAAAGATAAGATTGACATGGTAAATCACACAACTTAGACCATATATATCTTCCGTTTTAATTTAATTACTGAAATATGGACTGGACAGTCTACTTTGTTGGAATCTAGCCTCTTTATATGTGAAATTTCTATTATGTTTTTATTTTTATTTACATGTCTCCTTTAATGACTAACAGTGGTAGTATGTTGGAAATAAAGCTCCGTACTTTAAAGAATTACATTCAATGAATATCAGTAAGAAACTGTGGAAAATGATTTATTAAGGCTTTCTTTCATTATATATAACATAAATCGTTGTTTCTACGCTTTGGAAATAATTGTTTATTACATCCGACATAAAGACAACTTGCTTCTGTAAATCCTAATTTTATTCAAGTTTAGCAGTTTGCCATTATCCCCAATGTCAACATTGAAGCTCAAGAATACGATAAGAAATGTATGGTGGTATATTACTGCCATAAGATAACCAGTTGTACAATATTAACAGGTTATTTAGTTAGGGTTTGCGAATGTCCTTTAATCAGTAACATAATAACTCGTTAACTAGATAAGATTCGTGTTACCACCTATTTGATTTTCTCGAAACGTAAGACTAAAAAGAGGCATGAAAGTGCCAAGAACTGCCAGCCGTTACATGTTTATTCTTTTCTGTGCAACACTAATAGGTTATCTAGTTATGATATGCGAATTTCTCTTAATAGGTAACATACTTACTTCTAAACTAGATAAGATTCGTGTTGCGAGTTAACAATCTAGTTAACTACTTATTAGTACACATAATAAATGGTTAACTAGATAAGATTCGTGTTACCGGGTATCCAGTTGTATATAAATCGATAAGTGGCAACACGGATATTATCTAGTTAACCACTTAATAAGTAACATAATAACTGGGTAACTAGATAAGATTCGTGTTGCCAGGTATAGATCACGCGTTTCTTGCGTGGCAAATCGAGTGGAAATTCGAATGTTGTATATCTCTTCAATTCCTTAGTATCGTTTGAGCATTATTTCATTAAACTATTAATGAATAACTATGTTTTGTTGTATTTACTATTGTTGACAGGAGAGATACCGGTGGTATTGTTTTTAGATATCCTTTTTTAAACCTCCGGGTATTATAGTCATTTAATATATAGTAAATACAACAAAACATAGTTATTCATTTATAGTCTAATTTAATAAATAGTAAATATATATAACCTTTGGTCCTTGGTCCATATTTTTAAGCAAATGGTTAAAACAAAGACAATAACTGCTCGCCAAATAGTTAATTCTGAACGGCGACGTAAAAAAATACCAAAAAATAATAAAAATGCACTAAGCGCTTACAGTTATTACAACATTCGAATTTCCACTTAAATCCCACTACTGAAGGATATGCCAGTCTGTTAACCCCTGATGATATGATGATGTATTGCATATCTTTTCAATTCCTTAGTATCGTTTGAGCATTATTTCATTAAACTATTTTAAACCTGATGAGTCGTTATGTTTCCAAAAATCATATTTCATACTGAGGTCTAACAAAGAGCCTGTCAAATTGTGTACGCGGATGTATAAAAAGCAATGAAATCATTAAACTATTTTAAACCTGATGAGTCGTTATGTTTCCAAAGTTCATATTTCATACTGAGGACTAACAAAGAGCCTGTCAAATTGTGTACGCGGATGTATAAAAAGCAATGAAATTATACTAACGTCTGAAAGAATCCCAATTAGTTCTCCCTATGACATCAATCTTGTGTATCCAATGACTTTTACCAAGGTCCAGTTCGTAATAGGGGTTCAAATCGCCATTAGTTGCAGAACAACATGCACAATGATCAGCGTCTGTTCTAGGATTACCATCTGTTACTCTCGATGGAAACCAATTGGAATACCTGCTACTGGATATAACTGTTTTTTTGCTTGACAATAAAGCCGATTGGCTAACACCTGGAACAAATAGGTTATCATGTATGTATTTTTAAATTTTTAAATCAGTACAGTATTAATATATCAATATAATCCGGACAGACCATATGGGTTGATCAATATCTATGTTAACATAAACTGTCGACTAGATAGTTGACAACAAATGTTTATGAAAACAAGTTTTAACATTTATTATACAAAACTCAGTAGTCGGTACATATACTTTCTTGTAATGAAAGGATATTGTTGTTAGTACAATATTTGTTATTGATTCATAGGAGCTGATTACCAAAAATAAATTGTTTGCTTATTAACAATCAATCGGCCAACATATCTTGTCCTGGGTATTATTCCGGTCAGTACCGTTAACATATTTCCAAGTACCCGTATATAACATACTTTTATGGGAAATAAACACATTTTCTTAAATATACAATAAAGTCGATAGACACCGTAATGCAGAATTCAGTCAACAGGCTAGGTAATTTCCGTATGACGTCGATATTTACAAACAGTATAATGGCTCGGTGATTTCCGTCCGGAAGCGTTACAGATCGGCATCCGGTGGAAATAACTGGCAAGCCCACACACAGTTACGATCTCTAACGAATTCATAGGAAAATCGCGGAGCGAATAAGGGACGTTCTATCCGTCTAAACCATTGGGACTACTAATCAATGATTTTTGCCGGAAGTTGTACCTTGGTATATACTATATTCAAACTTAATCTCATTAAAATCAGACCTAAACTTCTCTGGCTCGTATATAGATCTGACTGATGACTGCCCCATATAGGTCGTCTCAGATTGACCTTTGCGTCTGCCATCAAATTGTCGCTTAAAAAAATGTTCGGCATAAAAAAGGTAAGATAACCCATACAAATAAACGATTTAGGTAAGTAGTGATTGTCGAGTTCTCCGATTGTATAGAACGTGCGTTTGTTGTAGCGTGCAATTTCACTGGACATAAAAACCGAGCACGTACTCATGAATAGTTAACTATGTCTAAGGTCATTTGAAGACAACACTGTTTGCGTTGTTTGTTAGATGCAATATACGTACGGTGAGGTATTTTTGTCTCATTTTAATGATTTCGATTGAAACTGTAAAGTTTTTTTGCAAAATTGTTCGTTTGAACAGGCTAATGAATTGAGGTTTATATAAACCCATACGTTTTTCACTTACCAAAATGGATTGCCAGTATGTAAACAAACAGATGGTCAAAACCTCGAACCATTTTCATGACTGAAATAAACAATACTTTTGTTAATGCATTCCATTGAATATACATTGAAATTATTGTAGTCACTATTGCAAATGCATTACATTGATTGTATATTGAAATATAATCTTGTAAATGCGCTAGGTTCATTGTAAATTTAACTAGAACTATCACTGAATGTGATTAATACCCCCGAACGTCGCCCTGATAGGAAAGGTAGTGGAATATTAAGAAACCCCAACTTAAATTCCAACTTATAGTTTTAAAGATAATCTCCGGACAAGAAAAAATTAAGAATGGGCGATGAAAGTTATTCTACGAACAAGAAAATATAACAAAGGGCAATAAATCTGTAATTAGCTAAAAAAAAAGAGTTATGGTTCTTGTTCACTGCACTTCCTCTCAATGTGTTGTATCATAGTATGAAGTTTTATTGAATTCCATCCATAAGTTTTGAAATTATTCTACGCTCAACAAAAAGTAACAAAGGGCAATAACTATATAATTATGTAAATTACAGTTATGGTTCTTGTACACTGCACTACCTCTCATAGTGCTCTACCATTGTATGCAGTTTTATTAGATTCCATCTTTTAGTTATTAAGTAATTCTCCGGACAAGAAAAAGTAACAAAGGGCAAAAACTCTGTATTAAGGTAAAATAGAGTTATGGTTCCTGTACACCGCACTTTCTCTCAATGTGTTGTATAATCTTTTGAAGTTTTATTTAATTCCAACAATTAGTTTTAAAGTTATGCTACGGACAAGACTCTACGAAAAAGAAAAAGTAACAAAGGGCAATGACTCTGTAATGAAATAAATTAGAGTTATGGTTCTTGCACACTGCACTTTCTCTCATTGTGCTCTACCATTGTATGAAGTATCATTAGACTCCATCTATTAGTTATTTAGTAATTCTCTGGACAAGAAAAAGTAACAAATGGCAATAACTCTGTAATTAGGTTAAGTCGAGTTATGGTTCTTGTACACCGCACTTCTTTTCAATGTGTTTTATCATTGTATGAATTTATTAAATTCCAACAATTAGTTTTAAAGTTATGCTTCAGACAAGGAAAAAAGTAACAAAGGACATTTTTATTAGATTCCACCTATTGGTTATTAAAGCGACAGAACTCCAGATACCCAACTGTCGAAAAAAAAAAAAAATTCCAATTTTAAGAAAATAAGTGTTATTTTTGTATTTGGGGTATTAAAATATGATAACTGACATATTACATACCCCTATAATCGGTGAGATTTTCTTGTTTTCGATACTTTTTCCATCGCAGATTCTAGCCTGTCAGTAACGGGGTAAGTTTATAAATAGCTTTCGATGCTTTAAATCTCATTCATCACGTGACTTGAAAAGTCGTCACGTGAATTGAAGAGTCGTCACATGACCGAAAGGACGCATGCGCATTCAATGAAACATTTTTATACCATGAAGGTTTTATGCAAAATCACGAGGAGCTCATGCAATCACAAACAAATCTCTATGATTACTGTCGTTCGACTCTGCCAAATGTGTAAATTGTGTATAACTGTACACGCCTGTCAGAGTGAACCTTTATATAGTTATATCACGTGTTGCAAGGTGCCCGTCTGAAGGATTCCGTGGTATTTTTAAATAGGAAACCCCTTCATCGGGACAATTGAAAACGACTCAAGTCCACTTTATTGATAAAAAACGATACATGATCTACCCTGGTTTTACTTGGATAACATAAAGAATAACATTTAGGGCGAATTCGATTTTTTTTTTAGTTTTTTTTTTCGTGCCATCTGGCTTTCAGTCGCTTTAAGTTATTCTCCGGACAAGAAAAAGTAACAAAGGGCAATAACTCTGTATTTAGGTAAAATAAAGATATGGTTCTTGTACACCGTACTTCCTCTCAATGTGTTGTATCATCTTTTATAGTTTTATTAAATTCCAACAATTAGTTTTAAAGTTATGCTCCGGACAAGTTTGTTTGGAGTTTAACGCCGCTTTCAACAGCTTTGGTCATATCACGGCGGTCAGTGCACCTACCCATGTTTTCCTGGCTTTCCCACACCAGTACTTACACAACATTCTTTCGAAGCCACTGACTACTTTCTCACATAGATCAGAGGTGAGAGGCAATGGAAAACATCGCCCGAAAGAGTGTCGCCGCAACATGCTCCGGACAAGACTCTACGAACAGGAAAAAGTAACAAAGGGCAATAACTCTGTAATTATGTAAACTAGAGTTATGGTTTGTGTACACTGCACTTCCTCTCATTATGCTCTACTATTGTATGACGTTTCATTAGATTCCATCTATTAGTTATTAAGTAATTCTCCAGACAAGAAAAAGTAACAAAGGAAAATAACTCTGTATTTAGGTAAAATAGAGTTATGATTCCTGTACATCGCACTTCCTCTCAATGTGTTGTATCATCGTATGAAGTGTTATTAAATTCAAACAATTAGATTTAAAGCGACTGAAATCCAAATGGCACGAAAAAAAAAAAAAAAAAAAAAAAAAACTCGAATTCGCCCTAAATGTTATTCTTTATGTTATCCAAGTAAAACCAGGGTAGAAAATGTATCGTTTTTTATCAATAAAGTGAACTTGAGTCGTTTTTAATTGTCCCGATGAAGGGGTTTCCTGGCACCTTGCAACGATCACGTGATATAACTATAAAACGGTTCACACTGACAGGCGTGTACAGTTATACACAATTTACACGTTTGGCGGAGTCGAACGGCAGTAATCATAGAGATTTGTTTGTGATTGCAAGAGCTCCTCGTGATTTTGCATAAAACCTTCATGGTATAAAAATGTTTCATTTAATGCGCATGCGTCCTATCGGTCATGTGACGACTCTTCAATTCACGTGACGACTTTTCAAGTCACGTGATGAATGAGATTAAAAGCATCGAAAGCTATTTATAAACTTAACCCGTTACTGACATTATATAAATATCATATGGCAGCATGTGTGACATTGATATTGTCAACCCGAGAGCAGAATGTCACCCGAGGCGTAAGCCGAGGGTGACATTCTGTTTCGAGGGTTGACAATATTAATGTCACACATGCTGCCATATGATATTTATTTTATTATACCGAACAAAATTAAGTACATAAGTTTAAATGTTTACTTGCTGACAGTTCCTGTCGTCTTATGTTTTTATGTACACATTGAATAGTGACGTCACTGCTGTATGTGTATAAGGGAGGCAATCACGTCATGATTTAGCTAAAATATTGAAGCAGTTATTTGCCCTTATATGACATTCAAAATATCACTGCGATCACATGACCTGCCAGTCAATTTTCGCTGGGTCACGTGTCAAAAAGGTTAAAAATGTTTCTGATAGTCAGAATATCTCTTTTTCGGGTAATCGGATTTTACCATTGTAGACAAAAGTGAGGTATAATAATGACAATTATGTAAACTAGAGTTATGGTTCTTGTACACTGCACTTCCTCTCATTGTGCTCTACCATTGTATGAAGTTTTATTATATTCCATGTATTAGTTATTAAGAAATTCTCCAGACAAGAAAAAGTAACAAAGGGCAATTACTCTGTATTACGGTAAAATAGAGTTATGGTTCCTGTACCGCACTTCCTCTCGATGTGTTGTATCATTGTATGAAGTTTTATTAAATTCCAATAATTAGTTTTAAAGTTATGCTCCGGACAAGGAAAATCGCAACGGACCAACCGACCGACCGACCGACCAACCGACCGACCAACCACAGGGTGACTCCTATATACCCCCTCTAAACTTCGTGTATCGGGGTTATAATTATCAAAGTTGCAGCTATAAATGCATTATATTGCATGTACATTAAATAAATGCATTCGCCTTAATAAAAACATTGCATTGAATGTACATTTGATAATTGCAGTCGCTATTGTACATGCATATCATTGAATGTACATTGGATAATTGCAGTCGCTCTGTGTAAATTGATTACATTGAAGGTACATTGGAAAGTTTCAGTCGATATTGTAAATGCATTACAGTTAACGTACATTGGATAATTGCAGTCGCTATTGTAAATGCATTACACTCAATGTGCATTGGATAATTTAAATCACTATTTTAAATGCATAAACATTAACGTACACTGTATAATTGCAGTCGCTTTACTAAATGCATTATATTGAAAGTACATTAGATAATTGCAGTCTTTATTGTAAATGCATTACATTGAATGTACATTGGTTCATTCAAATAGCTTTTTTAAATGCATAATATTGAACGTACTTTGTATAATTGTAATCGGTATTGAAAATGCATGACAGTGAATGTACATAAGATAAATGCAGTCGCTATTGTAAATACATAACATTGAATGTACTTTTGATACTTTCGATCACTATTGTTAATGCATTACATGTACATTGAATGGGCATACGATAATTGCAGTTGCTTTTGATAATACAATACATTAAACGTACAATGAATAATTGCAATCGCTTTTGTAAATGCATAACATTGAAAGTTTATTGGATACGTTCAGTCACGATTGTCTATGCAAAACATTAAACGTATATTGGATAATTGCAGTCGCTGTTGTAAATGCATAACATTTAACTTAAATTGGATAATTGAAGTAGCTATTGCAAATGCATTACATTTAAAGTACATTAGATAATTACAGTTGCTCTTGTTAATGCACAGCATTTAATGTACATTGGATAATTGCAATCGCTATTGTTAATGCCTAACATTGAACGTACATTGAATAATTGAAGTCGCTATTGTAAATATATTACATTGAATGAACATAAGATAATTGTAGTCGCTATTGTAAAAGCATTACATTGAATGCGTTCGGATAACTCCAGTCGCTATTGCAAATGTAATTCATTGCACGTACATTGGATAGTTGCAATTGCTGTTGTAAATGCATTACATTTAACCAACATTGGATACTTGATGTTGCAATTGTAAATGCATTACATTGAATGTACATTTGATAATATGAGTCGCTCTTATAAATGCCTTACATTGAATGCTCGTACAATGGAAAATAATTATAGCAGTCGCTATTGTAAACGCATTACATTGGATAATTGCAGTCGCTATTGTGAATGCATTACATTGAATGTACATTAGATCATTGCAGTCACGTGACTGATATATCAGTTATTTTAAGTAGTTTTATTTAAACTGACATTGTTATGTATTCAACATTGGACAGGTCAATTTACACGGATTGAAACGTATAATTAAGATATTGATATCAATATCGTCATACACATAGAACATATCGAGTGGTGATTACAGCATGGTGATTGTCACGGATTACCAAGGATCGATACAGATGGCTTCAGGAGAAATTGAGGATCCATCATGTAAACAAAGATATCCCGATTTATCCCTATACGTATCCTTCCAAAGGCAGTTGAAATAAAACATCATTGAGAAAGAAAAAACAACTTGTGTCACTTCAGTCTGACCTGTGAATTATCTTTCATTTCTTTTCAAGATTTTCCGCATACCAGTCAATAAAATGTTAACATTAAATTACCTTGTACATGCAAACGTTTAGAAAACACGAATATGTATTCACAAAGTGTATCAGCTGTTCCAATACCGTTTATTTAACACCCAATTATTCATATTTCAGTACGATTTAAAGGATTGTACCCTTAACGCTTAAAGAAACAAGACGTATGAATATGCGGTACCGTTATGGGCTCGAAATCCGGAAATTAACCACAAGGAAATTGCTACTTGCGAGGACACGGATTAGTCTGTTACACAGTCTTTAACCGTATTCTGCTCAGTGTCTGTAACCGGTATCATCACCCCTGATATTTAACAAGTTATTACAAAGTTATGGACAAGTCGTTTTTAAATGTTAATAAAAGGGTAATGCGAAAACCAACCATAAGGAAATTGCTGCCAGCGAGGACACAAATCACTCTGCACTGCCACGCATTCTTTAACCTTATCCCGTCCAATGCCTCTAGTGTTCTTGCATGTTTCTTAATATTGATACATTTGAATGGAGATTGGACCCAGATTAAACAGAATGAATGTGCATGATGATCTTGATCTGCATTGTTCGCAAGTGTAGTTATACGTCGTGCATAACATGTGCTTTATTTACAAATGTTCTCAAAGTTTAGTCGCGTTAAGAGTAATAAGAGTAAATTATGATATAACTTGCTCACTATCGGTCCATGATATATATCTTTGATTAAATATGTAAAACGATTATGACAAAAGTAAGAATTCAGGAGCTGTGCTCTGGGAAAACCAACCACGAGTATTTGCGACGACTGTAAATCAATATCAATATCAACCTGCGCATCAACATAGATACGAACCTGACACTGTATGAGCGAAGGTGCTCATATATCAACAGCAGAAAACTTTGAAAACATTCAGGAAAAATCATGGACCACCTCTATAAATGAAAGAATGATTACTGACAAAGGTTGGACACATAGTGGCAAAATAAGTGGCTCGTTTAAAGCTATTTCCCCTTCATAAAACAATGTTTCAGAAAGTCGTCTGCTAAATAGTTTTCTATTAAGGTTTGATTTTTCTATTACACGGCTTATATAATATTGAAGTCATAAATAACGGCCGAATGACGGTCTCGCGTATTTCACGATTTCAATACGATATATTTTCTTTCAGAATAGAGGTAGAATTACCTAGCTTTTATATCTAGTTACAACTCCTTTTAATCAGACATATAAACACATGTTTTTACAGGTCTCCGTTTTAATGAAGTCCTATTGAAAACGCTTTTAATTTACAAGAGGATAATACTTGTAAATCTTATTTAAACAGATTACGTTTTGAATCAGGAAGTTTTAAATGGTTGATGACATGGTCCCATTTAGGATTAAGACATCCCCTGATAGTTTTTGAAGAATCTGATACAATTTTAAGTTTTATTCAGTGGTTAAAATAATATGGGTCTCCGGCCAAAATTACAACAAACAATTATGAGGTAATACATCAATCAATGGAATGGATAATGACCAATTTAAGATATCTATATTGTAGAGCTTTCAGCATAAATTGTGATGGAGTTTGCAGTTTTATTTGTTTATCAGTAGGCTTAAGAGATTGCTAATCATTCATGAAAAGCTGTGTGTGAAATCGTCTTATATGAATTAAAATGAAATATAGATATTATGAGCACCTGTATACATGTATGTAAGATCATTCGATGTTTTATTGTGTACGTTTCTCTGTTGTTTCGACTCATTATACTTGTCATATGGGTTTATGACCTGGTCCAAAATGGAGTAAATTTATTTAAAAAATAGGGTAAACGTGTATATTATTGGCCGGTATTTTGAAGCGTACCGTTTATCATATATGTTATTGTTTGTATTTGGTGGTCTTAAAATGTAGTTTTTCGTATAACACAAGGCATTATCAAATTCTTCCCCGTCCGAGATAAAACATTTATGTTGATTTGTTGGATATGTTTGCATGAATGTCAAGGGTCAAAAACGGTATAGCGCAACTTCCATTTTACTTGCATTATTTAAACATGACAATAACCAGTGGGATCAATCAGGCGACAAATGTCAATTTAATCATATCAAAATGGGAAGAGGAGCGCGAGTTCTTCCAGAGACATATCAATACTACCGCCCAAAACATTTTAATATAATATACCTGTGTTTTATATTGAAGGTAATACTGTTAATAAAGTAACAACTATCAAAGTTTACATATACATATAGATACTTTCGACTTTATTTCCATCGTCACAACCGTAAAACAATAGATGGAGGTCAGTCGATGAGGAATGTCAACTGTATCATATATATAATGGAGAGAGATAGAAGCACGAGTGCATGCCGGCTCTATCATTTATAAACTATTTAATTAAACGGTTTATGTTAAATAGATGAGATAGTGTTATAATAACATATGTCCAATGTTTTTATTTAACACTTTCCCACTTGTCGACGTATTTTGACGCATCAGCAGCTGACGACTTTTTGTAAACATTGCGTCAAAAGGAAGAAGGAGCTCATAATATTTTATCACCATGTTTTCAGTTCTATTCAATATTTATACTTGCAAATCAAAAGATTATTCATATTCTTGCTTATATGTGTTCACAGTTGTCTTCTGTCGATTTGTTGTATGCGGAAAAGGGTTAAGTAAATATTTTTGTTAATTTTTGTGCTTGCGATAATATTATAAAATCCTAATAATTTCC